>JARDYH010000004.1:96882500-97257500 GCA_029215795.1 Anniella stebbinsi | reverse complement strand
GGGATGGTGGGCAGACTGGGTAATTTTTCAAGCGCAATGAGATCAAGGCGGTGTGTGAGGGTTGTTTTGATGGGATCCTCCAGGTTTCCTCGCTACCTGGGGTATCTCCTGGCCCAATGAGGCCCTGCCTGCTAAGCCTGGCTAAAATATCTGTAACACCCGTGCTACTCCCCTACCCCCCCAATCCTTTTAATGTGTTCTTAGACATGCGTGACCTAATCAATGAGAAAAGGCAGCAGCAGTTCTGCTACTGTGGTGGAATGCATCCACTCACTGTGCCACCTATAGGCGCTAGTGGAATCCTCCAGGTTTCCGCACTTCCAGGGTATCTCCTGGCCCAATGAGGCCCTGCCTGCTAAGGCTGGCTAAAATAACTGTAACACCCATGCTATTCCCCTACCCCCCCCAATCCTTTTAATTTGTACTTAGACATGCTTGGCCTAATCTGTTGAACCAAGGCAGCAGCAGTTCTGCTACTGCGGTGGAATGTGTCCACTCACTGTGCCACGCATTGGTGCCAGTGGGATCCTCCAGGTTTCCGCGCTTCCAGAGTATCTCCTGACCCAATGAGGCCCTGCCTGCCAAGGCTGGCTCTAAAATAAATGTAACACCCGTGCTATACCCCTACCTCCCAGTCCTTTTAATTTGTAGACATGTGTGGCCTAATCAATGAGACAAGGCAGCAGCAGTTCACCATCTTCTGATTAACACATTTTACTTTCATGACTGCATATGGAAGGCACTGCCTAGGTTTATCCACAGGTTTTGAAAGTTCATTGTATTCATAAAAATATACCTACAAGTCTCAGCAGCAGCAGCATGGAGTGCATTACCGGAAACAGTGCATGTTGTTGAGAGCTTACTTTCGAGTAACGCCTGCAGCTGTGCACCTGAAATTGGGCACAGATGAGTCCCCTCAAGGCCAGTACTGGACTCAAGTACTGGACGATGACGTCTCTTGAAAAAGGACCACATTTCAGCCACCTGAAACAGTGTATTTGAAGCTTACGTCCGAGTAATGCTTGCACTGATTGTTCTAAAATTTGGCACACAAAACTAGCAACACTCAGTCTGCACTGTGACCAACTTGAAAAATTAAGAAGTTTTAGGCCTTTCTGACTCAAAAAACAATTCTAGAGTCTCTAGAGAAAAATGGAGAAACGATATAATATCGGATTTCCGACAATTATCAGAAATACGATACGATACGGTTCACCTATGATATAATCGGACACAATAAATTTTTTGGTCTGAAATTCCGACCAAACGATACAATACGATACAATAACGATACAATACAATATTTTCGGGCATGCACATCCCTAATTCTAATTCTCAGTCTATCGCTGATATGCTTGTGGAACAACTAGAGCAAAACAGCCGAAGTAGAAGCTCACTATCTAACAAAAGAATGAAAATACATCATATCTAAGGAATGTGTGTGTTGTATGTATGTAGTATTCAGAAAAAATGTAGCCAGATGTATGAGGTTGGAATCTACTCTTTTTCCTACAGTTTTTTTTGCTGAGAGTAGGGATGTGGCAAGATTGCAAAGCAAGGATACCTAACTCTGTGAGCACTCCAGCTTGAATTCTGATGAGGAGGATCAAGGTAGGCATGGACTGCTGCAAGAGGAATCCCTATCCCAATTCTGTTCACACCACTGCTGCCTCTGTCCTCTTCTCCCACTTCCCCAACTCCCCCCCCCCAAAAAAAAGTACCTTGGAAAAGAAGAAGCAGTGGTGGAATCACCCAGAGATCCATGGAATACCGTCCTTTCTGTCTGGGAACCTGGCACTTGACTTGACTACAAGTCCCAGGATCCTTGGTGTGAGGCGATGCTCTGTGCATCAGTTCCTGCAAAGAAGGAGGTCTCCTTCTAAGTGACCAATAATGTATAGAGAGTCAGTTCCCACTAAGGATCCTGAGACTTGTAGTCAAGCCCCAGGTCCTCAGTCAGATAGGACAGTGTTCCATGTGTTTGTGGCAGCACATGTCATGTCTGTCACCATCTACCCATGTAGTTTGTTTTTAGGCTTTTGTAGTTTTAATTTTTGTATATTGGTTTTTAAATGTTCAATGTTTTTAATTGTTGTAAACCACCCAGAGAGGTTCGGCTATGGGGCGGTATATAAATGTAATAAATAAATAAATAGGTTTTTTTTTTAAGTTGAAGAAGGAAAAGATGGCAGAGGTAGAGGTGGCAATGGCCACTTTGCATGGCTATTTTCAGTGCTCCAGCTGAACATATCCTGGATGTGGAGGACTCAGATCTCAACATCCATTTTAGAAACCAGTTTGGAGTTTGTTCAGCCCTAGTGCATGGACCTTGAACCTTGAACTCTTTAGGGGACACAGTATAGGACACTGCTAGGTGTCCTCTCTTTATCCCTCTGGCTGTGACTCTGGCCAGTCCCAGAAAAGACTGAGCATCCCACTTACCACCAACAGGTTGTGTTGTTGGTCAAGTTTAGTTAGACAAGTGGCCAGAAACGGATGCTCGGGGCAGTATTTCTGTGCATATGTGAATGAGAATAAGGGCGGGGGTTGGGGTTGGCGTGGCCTCAAATAGGAAAGGAGAAATGAGATATGATAGGGCGTGAATGTTGCCCACACTCTACGGAAAATGGCCACTTCAAAAAGTAATAAAACCAGTTGGGTGAAACCCCCTCCCCTCCCCCACTAGATGGTTGGCGATTTGTTTTGAGCTGGATATCATAGTGCTATGAGAACTTAACAGCTTCATTGAGACAGAGACATTGTGGGATGTGACTTTCACTTACAGAAATCACCGAGCATAGAAATCTCTTCAGATACCAAGCATGTATATTGCTTATAAGATATCTCACTCAATTTTTAAGAAAATAAAATCGCCAAATTCATTTTAACAGGACTTTAAAAGTGAAATCAATGAAATTGCAGCACACAGTAGTGCTTTATGTAGAGCCTGAATCAATAAAACCATATTACACACGGCAGTGTGAGGCTAAGGTAAACCTGTAGCAGCACACCATTTAGCAGTACTTTATAAGGTACATATAGCCCTGGATTCTAAAAGGGGCTGTCATAGGTTTCTTTGTGATATTAAAATAGCATTTTAATCAAGAAATTATTTAACAGAATGTTATAAGATTATTACAACTTCAACTAAATCGACACCTAAAATCTGAGCACTTTAGAGATTTATTACATGTTCTGAAACTGTTCTGGGGATTTCATATGATAGCAGTAATGTTTATGATTTTTAGAGCGGTGAAGCATTGTGCAAAAGTTAGAGCAGAGACAGATCCTGCCCATATAGGACTCTAATATAGGCTGACAATAAGGAAGAGGGACAAAGAGGAGAGAAAACTGGAGGCCAAAGGATCCAAACTTGGGAAGACAATCTTTAAAAGTTGGGGTTTCAGGTGCTCTTTAATGAAACGGTATCAAAACTATCAGAAAAAAGGATATTTCACATGCAAGGAGGAGAGAGAGAGAGAGAGTGAAGATAAGGAATAGAACAAAACTGGTAGGGCCTGCCTGCAACAAAATGTTGCAGCCTGGACTGTTCCTGTTCAGTTCCAGCCAGCCAGCCAGCCAGCCATGGCCTCTTTTGGGATACTCAATTATTCCCTCTAGCCCCAGTTTTCCATCTCCTCAACAGTAACCCAGTATTCTGTGGCCACTGAAGGAGGTGGAGGGAAGACGTGTTATATCATCATCATCATCATCATCATCAACAACAACAACAACAACATCATTGTTATCATCTTTTTGATACCTATTTTTATTTATTCATTTTGCTCATTACATTTATTACATTTCTATACCACCCAATAGCTGAAGATATCTGGGTGGGTCACAACGATGGTCATACTTCACTCTTGTGCATTAGTGGGGCCATTTTGGCTAAACAAGGATCAGTAGTCACCCCTGAACATAACTAATAGAGGTAATCTTAAATTTAGGGACAAATATAACTCCCCCACCCCACTACTAAGCAACATCTGCTTGGTTAATCTGATCCTTTCCTTCCATATATAAATAACATATCACATGTTACAAGACCAACCCGATAAAGTTCTTTAATCAGATACACGGCTCAGGTTCATAATCTCAGTCTAAGAACATAACAGCATTCCTGCCGGATCAGACCAACATCCTATCTAAGCCAGCATCCTGTTCCCACAGTGGCCAACCAGATGCCCAAAGCGAAGCCCACTCACAGGACCTGAAGGCAGCAGCACCTTCCCACAGAAGCTTGCCAGAGGCATCTGATCTGCTTCTGATACTGAAGGGAGCATGTCACCCTTTCCACACCATCCATTTTCCCCATGGCTGCCCCTGCCTGCTCGCGGAGAGTCCGCATGATGCACAGGGCATCCCGCAAGCAGGCAGGGGCCAGCCCTCCATATTCCTGGGAGTTCAGGGAACACATTTATCCCGATTTGTTCCCTGCTCCCGAGAGGGCAGCGAGATGGACGGCTGGTGTGGTCACCCATCCCGGGCATAGCTGCGCTTACCTGCGAGTAAACGCAGCTGCAGCAATGGCCACGGAGCTGCACTGCGCGGCTCCAAGGCCATCGGGGGGAGACAGTGAAATCACCAACCCCAGGATGGCGGGGGGAGGGGGCCGATTGCACGCCATGTTTTTTTTTTTTTAAAAAAACCTTCCTTTTGCGGAGGAGCGCTCGTGTGCTGCTCCGCAGATCGTCCCCAAAAACTGGCCGCTGCAACTTCCGACGGCCTCTATGGTCCGGAAAGGGCCTAAGACATTAATAGTCTTATCCTTCCCCAATGCCATTTGTCTCGTGTCTCTTTAAAGACATCTAGTTCTATGTTGGTACCTATCCCCACAGCTTGTGGGAGCAAATCCTATAGTTTAGTCATGTGTTGAGTGAAGAAGTGCTTCCTTATCTCTGTCCAGAACCTCTTACCATTCCACCTCATTGGATTCTTGAAAGTTGAGAGATTGAGAAAAGGTTCTTCCTAGTCACCTTCTTCCATATATCCCACCCCCAGACTTGCTTTTTTCCTAAACAAAAAGACCCCAGACGTTGTATCTTTAAAGAGATATAAAGACTGATCTCTTCCGGCAGGCCTACCCAGATGAATTTTAAGTGTTTTATTGGTATTGTATTGGTATTTTAATGATGTATTGGTTTTATGTGCTTTTAATCAGTTTTGTATATTTTATATTTGATGTTATTTCCCGCCTTGATCCGGAGGGAGAGGCAGGTAATAAATAAATAAATAAATATTATTATTATTATATTATTATTCATTTTAAGGAAGTTGCTCCACTCCCTTGATCATTTTGGTTGCCCTTTTCTGTATCTTTCCAAGGTGTGCAATATCTTTTAGGGTGTGGTGACCAGAACTATAAAACATAATCCAAGTATGGGTGCACCATAGATTTGTATAAAGGCAGTATGATACTGGCATTTTTATTTTGAATTCCTTTCCTGACAATCTCTAGCATGGAATTTGCCTTTTCACAGCTGCTGTACACTAGGTCAACTTTTTGTAGGGATAGATGAACTTATACATGCCTGCTTGGTGCCCCACTCACCAATCCCCTGCTGGCCACCCACCTCTGTTCAGCACGTGGTGTAAGCCACCGCATGGTCTGCAGGTGTTGGATGAGCAGTGACCAGCCAGCTGTCCCCCAGCAAACTGCCATTTCTTGGCAAAATGGCAGCTCGTGTTTTTCCGTAAATTCAATATTGTGTAAATGGCAGCCATAAAGGGGCCAGCTCCACAACATTACAGGCGTAAATGGATCTAAGCCTGCAATGTTGCGCAGATGGTCCCTTTACCACCGCCATTTATGCAACATGAAATTTACGGAAAAACCTGACCTGCATTTTCTACATAAAATGGTGCCTTGGCAAGGGAGCAGGCAGCCGCTGGACACTAGTGGATCATGCCATGCTCAGCCGGCAGGGGTCCGGTAAGTTTGAGATCTGGGAAGTAATGAGGTCTGGGAGACTGAGCCGGGGTTAGGGGGGATCCACCGAACTCCATCCCCTTCACGGATTCTTGTGACATCTCTAAATGTTATGCTCTACGACTCCAAGATCCCTTTCCTATTCAGTCACTAACAGTTCAGATTTGATCTGTATATATTGTGAAGATGAAATCTTTTTACTCTTGTGAATATCACTTTACACATACTTACATTGAATTGCATTTGCCATTTTATTGCCCGTTCATCCATTTTGAAGAGTTTCTTAGGATATGAAGCTCTTCACAATCCCATTTTTGTTTTAACTACCTTGAATAATATGAATTGATCTACAATCTTGGCCACCTCACTGCTCTTCCCTAACTATATGCAATTTTTGGAACAAGTTTAAAAGCAGTTGTCCTAGTACAGAAAAGTGGGAACTCCACTTTTTACACCCCTGCATTGTGAGAATGTTCCATTTATTCCAACTCTCTACTTCCTGTTCTTTAGCCAGTTAGCAATACATAAGAGGACCTCTATATAGTTTTAAGATTAGGGAGAGGTAAGAATTTCAGTCCAGTTCAGTTTTGCTCAGAAATTTGCAAAGTTCGCTATAGCTTTTGGTCAAAAACAACTTGTTATTTTAAAAAATTTAATGTGGGAAAAACTAAAACTGACATATTCATCCATCTAATGGTAAGTTCTTAACAGTATGAGGCCTAATCTACATCAAGCAGGATATAGCGGTATGAAAGCAGTATAAAAGCGGTATATAAAAGGCAGGAGCCACACCAAACAGGATATAGCAGTATATGGTATGTGTTAATGGGCCCCAACAGTTGTCAGTGCACTTCAATATCGCTATAAAGCAGTAATGTGGCTCCTGTCTTTTATATACTGCTTTCATACCGCTATATCCTTCTTGTTGTAGTCAACCATGTTAGTTCTTATATATTCCCTCATATTTTTTTCTGACAGCCTCCTCATCTTTAACAACTATGTGGCAGGTAGGTTCAACATGGTCCTTTCCATGCAGGGAATAGCTGTACCTACTATATTTGGCTTGCACTGATGTGGGAGAATTTCATTTCAGAGCATGAGATTTAAACAATTTGAATGTGGGAGAAAGCGAAACTGAAAGATCAGCCCTTCTCTACTTAAGACATTCAATTGCAATTAGCAAGTAGTCAAGATATGAATCTGCGGTCAGTTCTCAATATTCCTGCTAGTGTGAATACTGGTGAGTATTTGTTTCAGCTTTTGGCTTCTTAAGTTAAGTCTGTATGTTCAACTTGAACCTCAGGAATGGAGGAATCCTTTTCTCCTTACTTCCTGTGGTGGGATGAGCTGCTATTGTGAAAAGAGCATATATAATGTGTACATATACTGTAACTACATCAGATTGAACCAAGAAAGGCTATTCACTGGTCTGAACTAGTTAAAGCAAATGGGCTTCAGAAAATCTGCAAGCTGCTCTAATTTAGACTTCCTCTGGACTTAATTAAGCAACTTTAGATTTGCTTTGTCTTTCCTTTGATATTTAGCCAAGAATCTTCTCATAAACCTATTTCTATTCCAGAGCTTGAGAAATAACACACCGTAGGCACATAGTAGGCTTGTGAATGCAATCAGACTTATTATCTAAGTTGATCATTATTTTGTACAGAACTGATTGCTATTTATGATCTCTAATAGAGGTCATTCTTATATTACATGCATTCTGAGTATGATTACATTGCTTTAAATTAAGATTTGCAGTTAGCAAGGATAAAGTATTTCTGATTTAGTTTAATAAAGTGCAAACTAAAGCATTTCCAGCAATTGTATGCATTGTGCTATAAACTTATTTTTTGTACTAGAATATATATGTAGAAGAAATATACAGATAGGTAAATTGAGACTTGGTTTGTAAAGCTACAATTACTTCAGGGTCGTCCTAAGGAAGAGATTGACCTTATGTAAGAAATATATGTGTGTGTGTGTGTGTGTGTGTGTGTGTATGAGAAAAAGCTGGACTTTTAATAATACTTGGTTTTGAGGACCACTATTTTGATTACAGAGTTCACATTTGTATTGTCTCCTATTGTAAAGTGAGTGATTGGGTCTGTTCTGATGACACACTAAGCCATAGTTAGGCCACTAACCCTTTTTTGCATGTTTAAACAGTGGTTATGTAGCCATCATGGTTAGGAATGGTTCACATGACACACTAAGCCAAGTTTAGCTCAAAATGCTTAACCAACTTGTTGTCTGAACCATGCAATCATCTCAGCTTGTGAAGCAAAGCAAGGAAAGGCTAAGTCCTCTACTTCAGTCTTGAGCAACCTGGTTTTGGACTTCAACTCCCATCAGCCCCAGCCAGCATGCACAATGGTCAAGAATGTCAGGAATTGTCATTCAAAATATCTGGTGGGCACCAGGTTGAGGGAGGCTGATATGACTGGTAAAAGTTTACTTTTGTAGCATAGAATGATGTCCCTAACTTGTGGTAGTTATGGGCCCAGCTTAAAAAAAAAATCTTGAATTTCTGAATTCTTACTATCGCATTTCATAACTACTTCTCTTCCCCCACCCTGGTCAAAGAGTGTTTTTGTTTTTAAAGCCTAAAGGGATGCAAGCATCTTCAGTTTTACAAATATTTTAACTCACTTTATCCTTGGTCATCAAGCAAAAAAGAGTTAAATCTTTAAGGATTTTCCAAATGTATGGACGGGTCAGGATTCTGGCAGCTCTGTCCAGTACTTGATTGAGAAATGTGATGATAATTTCTACCCATCTGCCCTATTTTCATTACTGTAAGTAAGTTCCCCCCCCCTCTCACTACATATTATTGATCGCAAGTTACTGTATTATTATTTTTTTAAAAAATAAACATAACATCTGGACCCCTTCCAGAATGGCTTTCAATCTAGGTTTGGCTGTGAGAATCTACTTTTGGCTTTGATCAACAATATGCATATGGAAACTGAAAAAAATATATATTTTTGGAAGTTTCTACAACCTATTCTTGAACCCCCTGATTATTCATAACTGGGTATTGATGAAATGCCCAGCATCTTGTGAGTATTCTCAGAGCCACATGTGAATGATTTTATTCATTCCTGTCAGGTGGTCTCAAAAGATTGATGAGCAATTGCATACGATCTCATCTCAGGAGGATTCCTGTATTGTTCAGGTTCCAACTCTCTCTACCCTGCCTCAAATATGTATGTGAGGCTGCTGGAATTATTAGGATTCTGATAACACCCAGTCCTGGATCTGTTTGTTTTTTAATCTAATCCCCGTCCTATAGTCCCAGTGTCTAAGAACACAATGCAGAAGATTATGTTATGACGATCAACTATATTCTACTGTTATAGATTGTTACGTATTTGGCTTTAGCTTCATTGTTATGGATCCACCTTCAGTACATTCAGGGTTGGACTCCATATCATTAATGGATATCCTTGGTCCTACAATTCTTTGATTATGTTTTGGAATTAAAATGAGGTAATAATCATATTAAGTGTGGTTAAAACTAATATATTAATTTGTATCTCAATTCTACAGCTTAAATGGTCCTCTTTTAGCCCAGTATATTTTCTGTTGTCCCTTTGTACAAAGTTAAATCTGGAACATCCTTAAAGATTTAACTCTCTTTTCTCTTGCTTGATGATCAAGGATAAAGTGAGTTAAAATATTTGTAAGATTGAAGATCTTGATGGTTACACATGGACGTATGGACCAACTGGAGTCCACCAGGAGAAAAACCTTCAGTTTAGTGCCCCCTTTCTTATGGAATATCCTGCCTTTGGAGGTCAGGAAAGTGCCATTGTTGTATAGATTGCGGTGGCACCTCCTGAAAACGTCGTTGTTTCAGGAAGTTTCCCTGAATGACCGGCCGTGGTTTTATCAAAACTTTGTGCTTTTAAAAAAAGTAATTTTTGATATGGTGTTTTTTATTCTGTTTCATGCTTTGATTTCATTTGTTGTTCAGCGCTCCAAAATCTTTGGATGGGGAGTGGTATATAAATATTGTAAATAAATAAATAAATGAGATGTCATCATGAAACAAGCTAATAACCCCTTTGCATCCCTTTAGGCTTTTTAAAAAAACAAAAACACTCCTTGACCAATAATGCCACATTTCATGTTCCTATGCTTAGTGTCTATCTTATGTATAAAATGTGTTTGATCACCCTGATATTTAGCAATTAAAAGAACACTAAAACACCTTTGTTCTTGTTTTGTAAATGAATTTGGAAGTTTTCAACCTGAAGCTAGGATTAAACTACACTGTACTGATCGCTGTGTCATCATTCTTGGATTCCTATCCATTTCCTTCCGTCTACACGCTCTATGTACTGATTCACTAGCTTGGCAACTCTCACATCAGTCTATTGCGGTGTGTAAGAATTCACCCATTCAAGCAGTTGGCAAGAAGATAGGCTACTTTTGATGGAGTCTGTGTGTCACTTCAGGATGGATTTAGAGCATGAGTCTGTACATTACTTGCATCCTACATTGTATCCCACTTGTTGTTAAGGAGTGCTGTGATAGATTTGGCTTCCACAGTACAGATAGTTACACATGGAAAAACTGATGGACTTTAATTGGTACTAGATTGTAGCACATCTGATCAGTGATGAAAAATTTAAGGTATCTTTGAAAATACAAACAAATTCATTTTAATGATAAATATACCGTACAATATATTGTGTGTGAGAGAGGAGGGAGAGCATGGCCTCCCCATCACCTGTGGGGTCTTGTCAAGATGGAATCTATGCCAGAAGTGGAGAGCAGATTTTGTCCTCCTTACAACAGCATCCTATTCCCTAAAACCTTCAAAACCTAATCCCCCCCTCCCCCGGTTTGCCTCCACGTTTTTTTACCTCTGAGGCAGAAGCGTGTCAAGCTTATGATCCCTTTCACCTGAATAGCTGTTCTTTTGCGCCTTTGCTCATTTTCTCTTCCACTGCACTGCACTGCACTGCACTCCACCCCTCCCCTTCTCTTTCTCCCTTCAGTCAGGTCCTGTCAGATGAGTACTTCAACCAGACCGACTTTTTCCTGGGAAAAAATGGAACAACCCTTTAGTCTGGCTCTTTGGGGGCATCGAGGGAGTACAATCCTGTCTCTGCAGAGATTCAGGCATTGTTTGATTTTTTAAAAAAATGCTTTCGAGCCTGGGATGCAAGGCTTGGGTTTTATATTGAGGCTTGGAGCCGGCTGCTGTGAGAGATTGCTTTTCCCTGCCAGGAACTGATGCAATCTATTCAAGCCCTCAGTTCTTTAAAAATACACAGAGGTTTAGGATGCATTAAATGTGCTTAGGCAAAATAATTCAGACTTTTAGTGTTCTAGGAAAGGCTGGGGAAGAGGCAGGGTGTCAGCAGGACAGGCACGGTGTCATGTGAGTACCGTGATGCAAATCCGCACACCAGGCATGGCGAGAGTGCACTAAATCACTGGTGTGATAGAGCTCTAAGTACATCATTCCCTTCACCCTTAGGAGTATATGGGAGAATATTGAGGAACAGTACTTGAGAATCAAGCTTGATTCTCTCTTCAACCTTTTCTTCATGAGGCATTTATTGCACACTTCCTATTCATGGGCGTTTATGAGTTCTTTAGATGACTGTTTGTAAATAGCACTTTCTGCGAGGTTTTTTTTAGAGTGGGAAAAATGGGGGATTATTTGTGATAGTGAAAGAAAGTGTGATTTCCTCTTGTGTATTTGTGCTATTCTGCTTTACCACAGTGTCATCTAGAGGTTATGTAGTGGAAAAACAGAAAAAGAAGCACTCCTCATTTAGACCTCAGATCTCAATTCTGCGACAAAACCAAAAGTAGTAGGGATGTATGAATCCACCTAGAACTGGTCTGAGGGATGTCCATCGTAGGGAAATCTGGACCTCTTGGCGGCTGCAATTTGTGTATCTTGCTGTTTTTGAGGGGAAGGGAATTAAGCTGAATCCACAAATTGTGTACCAGCAGGGAGAGCTGATCCAGTGTAGATTCCCCAGGTCAGATTATTAAGAATCCAATATCCTTTCTCTCTATTGAGAATTTCTCTCCATTGAGGATTTCTTCTTCTATCTTCTATCTTGCATCTATCTAGGGATGTTGGAGGAATCGGTTTGGAGGAATCCGGGGTGAGGGTAGAGTTCGGTGAGCTATCACCTGCTCAGCCCCCCAGACTCTGATTTGTGCACCCCTGACCTTGGCCAACTTGTCATGTGATGGGTCAGGCAAACTTGCAGTTTTCCACTGCCTGTCAACCCCTCACACTCCCCTTGAAAGGAGAGTGCAAGGAGTTGATGGGCGCCAATGGGGGCTCCTGCTGCCACCTGCCAACCCTTCTCCTTCCTGGAAAGGAGAGCACAAGATGTTGACAAGCGGTAGGGCACGAGTTTCTAAATAGACCATTTATATTTCTAATGTTGCATGAATGGCCCTATTTACAGTTGCCATTTGCACAAAAGGGCCCTTTAAATAAACGGATGAGCTGACATTTCCCACAAAATGGCAGCTCAGCAGAGGAATGGGACCCCGGCAGCTCACCATGCATGGCGAACAGGGTCAGGTGGTTGGCAGGGGTCCAGCGAGCGGTGCGCAGAGCAGGCCAAGATAAGTTCACCCATCCCTATTTCTATCACCTCCCTTAATCTGCAAAGTCATTAT
This sequence comes from Anniella stebbinsi, assembly GCA_029215795.1. Lineage (NCBI taxonomy): Eukaryota > Metazoa > Chordata > Lepidosauria > Squamata > Anniellidae > Anniella > Anniella stebbinsi. The sequence continues at coordinate 97,244,905 of JARDYH010000004.1, read as the reverse complement.
TTCTTGGCCATGTGAGATTATGATGTTAGAGAGTGAAAGGCAACCTTTGGGAGTGGCTTTTCTTTGCCTTGTGTCTCGGTTCCATCCCCTAATCCTTGAGGCAAAGGTGAGTGCCCTTTCTGCACCAGCCATTTTTCCCGGGGCTGCCCCTGCCTGCTTACAGAGAGTCCGCATGACACACAGAGCATCCCACGAGCAGGCGGGGCCAGCCCTGTCTTTTCCCTGGAGTTCAGGGAATGCAATTATCCCGATTTGTTCCCTGCTCCCGGGAGTGTAGCAAGATGGGCGGCTGGTGTGGCCGCCCATCCCGGGTGCAGCTGCCCATCCCAGGTGCAGCCATGCTTACCCGTGAGTAAGCGCGGTTGCATCGATGGCCATGGAGCCACACCACGTGGCTCCAAGGCCATCAGGCGGGACAGTGAAATCGCCATCTCCAGTTTGGCGGGGGGAGGGGCGGTGCGATCGCACACATTTTTTTAAAAAAACTAACCTGACCTTTTGCGCACAAGCACTTGTATGCACCTCTGAGGGTCTTTTTAAAAAATGGCCGGCGCAACTTGCGATGGCCCACTAGAAGCCTGGGCCATCACATTATGGTGTGGACTCAGCTTTCCAGACCTGAAAGTGAGTACTTCAGGGTTTCCCTGCTTCCCGCCCTCTCTGCCCCTATGGTGTGGAAAGGCCAAAATGTAGGCCAGACTTGAATCAGGGATTCTACTGAAAAGCTGAGTTTTCAGAAGGGATCTGAAAGAAGAGTAAGAAATGATGCTATGCTGGTATTCTGGGAGGTGGTCTGTTACAGACATAAGTAGCAGCTTTATGGGACTTGGTATATTTTGCACTGTGCATGCGCTGTATTAGCAAGAATAGACATCTGCAGTGACGCAACTGAAGCAGCATGCAATGCATAAGAGAGTCAGTGTGCTGTAATTAGAGAGCTGGACTGAGATTTGGAAGATCCAAGTTCTAATCTCTGCTCAGCCACATAGCTCACCGAGTGACTTTGTGCCAGTCTCTGACTCTCAATCTAACCCACCTCATAGGTTGTTGAGAGGAGGTGCAGGAGGAGGCCCATGTAAGCCGCCTTAGGTTCCTTGCAAGAGGAAAACTGGTGGCATATAAATCTACTAAACTAAATAAGAAGTGGAACAGAACCATGCCATTCCACCCAATTGCCATTAGACGTCTACCCAAGTCCATTCACTATAAAGGAGTTGCGCAGAGTTCTAGGGTCCCAGAAAATCTGGAGCCCCCCTAATGGCCCTCTGGAAATGTCACCAGGGCCCTATGCTGGTTCCTCTTCCACCTCTGACTGTATCACAACAGCTGGAGCCTCTAAGATGGCATAGCTGAAGTCAGTCCTGGCATGAAGGCTTGGGACCTTCCGCAAAATCCACTCATCATAACTCAATCCAAGGAAAAATTCCACTGAATTTGTCAACGTGGTTGAAAGCGGACTATGAGAAACATGCCTTCATTAACATCAAGCCACTGAAGATTTTACTATCAGTAAGATGCAAATATGGCCTTGTACACACCAAAATGTACTTTCATCATTCGATTTTCCTTGAAAATTGAATGCATGAGTTTTGGACCTTTCCCCTTTATTTGCACCTCTAAAATAAATGAAAATGCACAATGTAAAAACAAACAAACAAACAAACATGCAATACAATTCACCAATAGCTTTTTTTAAAAAAAACCAAGCAAACACCAAACCGACACTTAAAAATCATATTTTGCTCTCTTTGGGGAAAAAAAATAAGGTTTACTACCTGCCCAGGAAAAAAAAAGTTTCTGTGGTAATAACAGTGTTTTGTGCCCACGGATGAAGGAATAGGAGTAATTTCAGAGGCTAACTTTTCTCGCATAACACAAGTATGCTTAAAATAGTGGCAAAGTGTGCTTTATGAGGAAATGAGAGAGAGTCCAAAATGCCCTTTAATTTATTTTTATAAAAAAATACCATTAAATGAAAATTTGAAGCCTATATATATATATATATATATTCTGTACAAAGCTTCTAATATAAAAAAAGGAAAGGAAAAAAAGGAGCCATTTCATGAGATGGTTGAAATAAGCACTCGCTAACAATGAAGTCACTATTTCATTGAAACTTGATCAACTTCCTTGGATAATTTGGGTTATTGTAACAATGTTTTTCAAGACTGAGAAGAAAAAAAAGGGAAGGGGAAAACACCACAACCCAGGAGCTTCTGTATGGAAGAAACGAAAAATGGTTACTGTGGCAACTCAAGGTGGACATAGAAAAGCTGTTCCCAAATATTCCTGACTCCATCTTTCACAAACTTCAGATGTATGTACTAAATATATATCCTTACTTGTATATAAGTATACAAACTACTTATACAAGATGGAACATCGTGTGAAAAAAAATGAAGAACCTGAATTCTTTGGAACCGGTGATACAGCATGAGAAGTTAATAAAATAAATGTAGAGACGGCTACACGGAAAGTAGGGTGAAGGGTTCCCTGCTGTACCTTTTTAATGAAGTCTCATCCATTTGATGGCTCCTGGCCCCATTCTTCAACACTCCCACAAAATGTCACATTCTTTATGGGGGGGGGGGAGTGTGGAACGTGCCTTAACCATATCAAGTGCACCATTTTACAATTCAAGTTCAATTAATTAAGCCTCTATGCTTCATGCATGGCTGGCCATCTCTCACTTACACACCCTTGGCATAGCTGGAAGGGGGCAAGTCAGGAAGCCAGTAAATAAATATATTAAAAAAGAAAAGGGCGCATTCTTGGTGCTTTTTAAATATTATTATTATTATTATTATTATTATTATTATTATTATTATTTTTAAAAAAAGAGGCAACCCAAAACACAACACTTTTGCAGTACATGCTAAAATGCCCCCAAACAGTTTATACGTGATATGGTCTTACAAATTAGGATCAGCATTTTACTATGTCCCAATCAGATGTGTATTTGAGGGGTGGGGGATGAATGGCTTTAATTAAAACAAAGGAAGAAAGGGCAACTTCCTTTATGCATGAAGAAATATTTAATTCAACATACTGAGGCTAGAAGGAGGTTGGAAACTCTATGCAACGGCTCTATGAATGTGTTGGATATATGTTAATAGGACAAATGTTTGTGAGCGTCTGTGTCTTTGTATGCAGATATGTGCATGTTAGGCTGACCAGATTTTAAAAGTAAAAATCCCGGTCCCCCCGCCCCCCCCAAAACAACCCCCCCACCAAGCCACCCCCCCCCCAAAAAAAACCAGCCTGGACCTACCGCCGGGTTCCTCTGTCGGCCGCGCGGGTTCCTCTGTTGCTGCCCGCACGGCTGTGCCGGGTCCTCCGTCGCCCGCGCGGCTGCGCGGGGTCCTCCGCTAACCGCCCGCGCGGCTGCGCGGGGTCCTCCGCTACCGCCCGCGCGGCCGCGCCGGGTCCTCCGTCGCCCGCGCAGCCGCGCGGGGTCCTCCATCGCCGCCCGCGCGGAAGAGGCGGGAGAGGGCCGGATCCGGAAGTGATGTAACCGGCCCTCTCCCGTCTCTTCCGCGCGGCCTCTGGCCTTTCTGGGGCTCGTCGCAATGGCGACGAGCCTCGAGGAGCCCGGACGCCCACGCGGAAGAGGTGGGCGTGGGCGTCCGGGCTCCTCAGGGCTCATCGCCATCGCGATTGAGCCCCAAGGAGGCCAGAGGCTGCGCGGAAGAGGCGGGAGAGGGCCGGTTATGTCACTTCCGGATCCGGCCCTCTCCTGCCTGTTCCGCGCGGCCTCTGGCCTTACGAGCCCGGCAGCGGCGGCAAAGGTGGCGGAGGAGCCCGGGAAGCGGCCGCCCCAGCAGGTAAGTGCCCCCTTCGTGCTTACCTGCAGGGGCGTCCGCTTCCCGGGCTCCTCCACCTCCACCGGGTCTCGCGGCCACCGCCGCGTGACCCCCCGCCACCCCGGTTTCCCCCCGGTTGGCCTCTGGATTCCCGGTTAGGACCGGGAAATCCCGAGCCACCTGGTCAGCCTATGTGTGTGAGGAATAAATAGAAAATTCACACTTAAGGTGGTTGTATCCAGTGCCGGTTCTACTTAGAGTAGACCCACTGAAATGAGTAAGATTTAAATTAGACTAAGATTGGATACAATCCAATATCAAAATGTAACCAAGATTTACAAGGATGTTAAAAAATAGATTCCCCCACAACCCAAGTGAACCCACAGATTGAAGGGGTTTATTCTTTGGGCATTCCACAGAACAGCCTTCTCAACCTGCAGCCTATCTACACTACTGCTTTAAAATGGTTTAAAACAGTTTATAACAGTTTAGAGAACTGTTGGGGCCCAGGACACACTCCATATACAGTTTTCAAAACATTTTCAAAGTGTTTTATCCTGCATGTGTAGATAGGCTCCTGGTGCTCTTCAGATGTGTTGGACTACAACTCTCAGCATATTCTAGCCAGCATGCTGAGCATTGTAGTCCAAACACATCTGAACGGTAACAGATTGGGGAAGGCTGCAATTGAAAATTGTCCAAATTTTATATTAAGAAGAAAATTAAATGGAGGTCTTCTAATTTTCTTTATATAAAATAAACCTGTTAGGATAAACCTGCCTCAACCAACATGTGACAAGAAAGGAGGTTTGTGCTGGACTGCATGTTTGTCTCTGGGTCCACCAGAACTTTATTCAATTAATTTATTAAATAATAGATACAATAAATGCACAATAACACTATACAACAAAGAGACATACTGAAACAGCACAAAATATAATATGGATACAAGAACTAAAACCACATTCAGGTATTATTATTATTATTATTTTCATTTAATTTCATTATTTCTATACCACCCCATAGCTAAAGCTTTCTGGGCTGTTTACAAATAAAAACCACAGCTTAGGGGCTTAAAGAATATATCTTAAACACTCAAAATGCTAAAATACTTTCAAAGCCTGGGAGAATAGAACGGTCTTTGCTTGGTACCAACAAATAGCAGTGTGTGGGCAGCAGTCCGGCTTCTCTCAGGAGAGCATTCTAGAGCTGAGGGGCCACCCACTGAAAAAGTAGGTGGCCCCTCACCCTAGCGATGGCTGAATCTGTAAGTTTCACTTCCTTCTGCATACCATTTTTTAATATCTCCAGTGTTTTTGTCTCTCTGAATAGAAAGAACTTTGCAAACTCTGAAAACATCTTATCAACAACAGGCTCAAATGAAATTCTCACCCATCTGCACCAGCCAAATTTCACTAGGAACAGCTATTCCCAGCATGGGGAGGATCACAATATGCCTGCCTGCCATAGAGCTATTAAAGGTGAAGAACCTAACAGAGAAAAGGAGTGCTAACTGTGATATGAAGCCCTCATGTGGTTTAATACGCAAGGATTCAAACCAGACTTTTAAGATCAAAACCCTCAAAGCTCCAAAGCTGAAATCTGTCACAGTTTCAGTCTCCCCCACATTTGATTTTTTAAAATCTCAAGGTCTTTTTGTCCTGAATATGGAGAACTTCATGAATTTTCAGTTATCAAAACTGAACTGACAAAAAAAAATCTCACCCCTCCCTACATCACGCTCAGAATAAGGGGGCACCGGATGAAGGGCTTCTGTAGGTAACCTTAAATCAATCAATCAATAAATAAGCTTAAGGCATGGGTAAGTATATATGGGAGGAAATGCTCCATCAATGCCCAAACTTTGAAAACCAGCACTTTGATTTGGGCCCTGAAATGATTTGAAACCCAGTGAAATATGGTCCTGGGTCCTGGTCAAAGTTAGAATTCTCACAGCCAGTATTTGTGCCAGCTGAAACTCCTAGATTTCAAAAGCAGCCCACAAATAATGCATTACAGTAATCCAAATGGGAGGTTATTGGGGCATGGATCACTGCAGCTAGGCTACCCACCCCCGGATTAGATTACAGGTGGGATACCAACTGTAGCTGATAAAAGATGCTCTAGGTCACAGAGGCCACTTGATCCTCTATAGATAGTAGTGTCTCTAGGAGCATCCCCAAGCTATGCATCTGGCCTTTCAGGAGAATTGCCGCCCCCTCTGAACAGGGTGAATCCCATTGATCTGGTCTGAGGAAACACCCAGTAGCACTGACAGTTGTTGAGCTTTGACAGCATCATTTCATGTAGGCTCAATGGATGCTAGATATAATGGCTATATATTACCTCCAGTATCAAAGGCAGTCTGCCTCTGAATACCAGTTGCTGGGGAACATCAAGGGGAGGATATTGCACTCATGTCTTGCTTGTGGTCTTCCCATAGGCATCTTGTTGGCCACTAGGCCTTTGGTCTGATCCCGCAGGGCCCTTATCTACATATGCCTGTCCTCTATATAGAGTAAAATAGGGATGCATGAGAATTTTGATTTTGGTCTCAAAGCATCTGAACATCTTTTGTTCACAACTCCAACTGTGATCCTGACTGTGATCACAGGCACGTGTCTGCACACGTCTGATATGCACCACTTTTCCTGTTTAGGTTTGTGCCAATTTCCTAATTTGTGCAAAATTGTCCCAAGACGAATCAGTCCCACATTCGATCACTGTTTGGTATGCGCAAATTTTTGTTTACACAGAGGGAATTGGGCATGAGATATAGGGTGAGATGATGTTCAGAGAATTGTGATGTTCTTGAAAATTACTCATTTGCCCCTCTCTAGTGTAAAAATGTTAGCTTTGGTCAATTTTTGCACATTGCCAATTGATTTATTCATATATTTATTACAACTCTTTATAAGCTACCTCCTTAGGCTGCTTCTATCAAACAAACAAAAATTATCATACAACACATCAAAATAAAATAAAATAAAAATAGACAAATCACCATAAAACAGTATACAACAAAAAGGTAAAGCAAAGCCATTAAATATCAATATCAACCAACATAAAATACTAGCAGAGCCATAAGACTATAAAACTATAATTTACCTCAGTGAAATCAGTAGGATCACAGAACTTACCTACAGAAGGCAAACTGAAATACATACGTCTTCAGTGCCAGCCAGAAGTCCTGTAAAGAAGGCTGATAAAGGTGGAGCCATATATATCCGACCCAGGACTGAATTTTATACTTGTGAGGCCACCATTATCTATCTCTTTTGCCTACCAACTTAATTGATCTCACTGGCAGGCATACAAGTAGAGCCTCTGAGGTGGCCCTTCAGAGAATCTAGTCCCAAACTGTTTAGGGCTTTATAGGTGAATACCGGCACCTTAAACTGGGCCTGGAAATGCACAAGCAACCAGGGGAAATGGTACAGAGCTGGTAACACGTGTGCCAATCACCTTCACCCCACCATCAACCGCGCAGCCTCATTTTACACTACTTGAAATTTCTGGGCCATCTTCAAAAGCAGCCCCACATGGAGTGCATTACAACAGTTCAGTCTAGACATCACTAGTGCATAGGTAGCTGAGGCCAGATACACCTTTTCCTGATAGGGTTGTCACTGGCGCATTGGCCTAAACTAGTAAAAGGCACTCCCAGCCACCACAGCCACAACACCACTGTTCTTCTACAAATAATTTGGAGTCCAGGGGGACCACAAACTGCAAACCTGTTCCTTCTGGAGGAGTGCAGATTGGATAGTTCGCCTTCCCACAACATCTCCATCTTGCCTGCTATAAATATATAATATCACAATGCACTGGTAGGGTTTAATAGAGTAAGAATGGTGTGATGTAGAAAGTAATGGACATGGAGTCAAATCCCCACTCAACCCAAAAGCATAGTGGGAGCATTCTTTAGCCTAACAAGTTTGTTGCAAGGATAATTTGGGTTTTTTAAAATTACGCTTTTAATTTATTTGTTTATTGATTTTAATCCAGTTTTAATCTTATTTTTTATCTTTTTAATTCCCAGAATTGTAAATTGCATCATCTGCCATTTCATTAGTAGAAAGGTGACGTACAAATCAAATCAAATCAATCAATAAAATAATAAATGACATAATCCCATGAATTATTCCCTGAGCTTCTTGGACTTGAATTCAGACAGAAAGGCAGTCACTGCCTTGAGAGAGTTTTATCCTTAAAGGCGGCCTTAAAATAATTTTAAATACATAACTATTACACCACCAAGCCACTGAAATATCAGGCAATGTGCACACATTAATACGATGGTAGCTTTACCTTGACACCAATATGGAATGAATTACAGAGTTCAGGAAATCACATTGGATGGTATCTCAAATGACTCAATGCATTCTCTCATAGGGGACTTTAGCCTTTAGGATCTTCTACCACACTTTATTCTCCTATGCCACTAGTCTTGCTACTTTTGAAACTGAGAGGGCTTTGAAAAGGAGAGAGCTTCGGCTATAGGGCGGTATAAAAATGCAATAAATAAATAAATAAATGAAAAGGGTTAGACTGGAAAGGAGTTTCTACTGGGTTTTTTAAAAAAAATATACCCCCAAAAATCCAACTGGGCATACATAAGGTAGCTATTGGATTCCATTTCATTTATTACATTTCTATACCACCCAACAGCAAAAGCTCTCTGGGCATTTTCGCAGAATGATAAAACACAATACAAATGCCTTAACATTCAGAAATTTTAAACTTTTTAAAAACGATTGACAATAAAACTACCTGGATGTGAAAAAAAGATAAAAGTCCCATCAAATGCTTTTATCAAATGCCAGAGAGTAGAGGAAAGTCTTTACCTGGCCCCTAAAAGATGACGATTTTGGCATTGGGTGGCTCTCACTGAGGAGAGTATTCCATAATTGAAGAGCCACTCCAAAAAAGTCCTCTCCTTTGTGGTTAATCTCCAAGCCTCTGTTGGAAGAGACACTCAGAGGACAGCCTCAGATGTTGACCATAGTGTATGGATGGGTGCATACTAGGAGAAGTGTTCCATTAGGTATTGCAGTCTGAGACATGTAAGTATTTATAGGTCAACACCAACATTTTGAATTGGGCTCAGAAGCATACGAGCTGTCAATGCAATCGGACCAGAAACAGTGTTATATGATCAGACCTTCTATTCCCCATCATGAACCTTCAAAATATTCAGTTCAGCATCTCCATTCAGTGAACCTTCAGTTCACCATCTTATGGCCAGCTGTAAAGTCCAAGTCTAGAGTGTGCCCTGCTACATGTAGTGGGCCAATCATATCTTGGGAAACTCTGGTGGTTGTTATGGACGCCATGAAATCCTGAGCTGCCCCAGACAAGGCACCTTCAATATGCATGTTGATGACCCTAGAACCAGCAGTCTGGTGGACATCACATCTGAGACTTCCTCCATCAGATCAGATAGGGAGACCACTGGGCAGAAGGGTGGGTGATACACCAGCTGAATCCCCAATTTTTCCCATTGGCCCAACACAAGATGAAAACTCCCTAGACTAGTAGTCAGATGGACAGGGAGCCTGGAGAGAAAGAGAGAGAGAGAGAGAGAGAGAATTTCTATAGAATATTGCACTTCCTCCCTGCACTCCCTGGCACTAAGAGTCTACCCTGATGATGAACCAAGCACTCTGGTGGGCACAACTGGGAGAGGCTAACTCCTCTCTGCTTGCCCACCCAAGTCTCGGTTATACATGCCAGATCGGCTGCCTCATGTACTATTATAACATGGATAAGGGACTTATTATCCACCAGACTGGCATTTAAGAGCAGCATCTGGAGACCCAAGAGAAGGTTAATAGGGCAACCATCAAATTTCCAGTGTGGAGAATGAACGGAGCATGGATCAACCATTAACTGTCTGGTCCACCTTTCCCTTATCTGGGTAATGTGCCTCCCAATGCAATACCCATCATCGGCCCATGTCCTTTCTCCCAGGCACCAAAAAGAAAGCCAATCCCCTGCCAAATGCTATGAAGTCCAAATTGGCCAAGTTTTAGTGGCCAAAGTATTCCAGCCATAGTATTTGATCAAATTATTTGTCGAAAATATTGAGAGAATTAGATTACCTATATTTTGCAATACACCCACACCCACACCAAGTTCATTCCTTCTCATATGGCTGTTGGATCTTCCTTATTTCTGTCTGAGAGCCCCCTACTTCACAGCTTATTTTCTCTCTGCCTAGACTTTTTGGCTCGTAAGTGAGGTGCAGATGCATGCTGGATCTGTTTTTAGTAGCACATGCCCATTTACTTTACCAGCAAAAAGCAACCCTGCACTATGGCATAAGAACATCAGAAGAGACATGCTGGATCAGACCAAGGGTCCATCTACTCCAGCACTCTGTTCACACAGTGGCCAAACAGCTGTTGAACAGGGACCCACAAGCAGGACACGGGTACAACAGCACCCTTCCGCTCATGTTCCCCAACAACTGGTGCATATAGGCTTCCTGCCTCTGATACTGGAATGGCTTAAAAGGCTGAATTACTAATAATAGACGTGGCACCTCCCTTTGCAAGCATTTGTTTCTGTGTGGTACAAAGCAGAAGCCCCATGTGGAGAGAAAATAGCCCCAAACTGCAAAGCAAACCTGAGTCAGGATCCATGTAATTACTTGTCCTTTCTAACAAGTCATTTACAAGGAAAGTGATGAATGCTGAAAAAAGGAACCCGAGCTATTTTAGCGGTTTGCTCCCATATAATTTTCAAGCACGCCCCAAATGATTAAGCTGATTTAATAAAGCAACGATTCTTTAGCTGAGCATATTTCTCTGTCTGAAGTAGCTCACTTCTTCTTGCCTCTTCCCCTTAGAAGAGGGAGGAGGAAGAGCGAAAGAAAAACAGATTACTGTAAATTTTGGCAGGGAATTCAATTTGCATCATTTTCTTAGAAGTCACATGATTTGGATTTCCTCTTGTTTATGATAGATTGAAAATGCCTTCCAGATGTTTTTAATTATCAAAAGATTTTTTGTGTTTTTTAGGAAAGCAAAAATGATCCTTAATAAACTTTCCTCTAGATATTTTTAAAATATAAAATAGCTAATAAATTAACATAGTGTGGCTAGCTTATCAAACAGCCACATACTTCTAAGTATGATACCCTGATACAGTCAGGCCAGGCATTTACTAAGACAACCAGACTGGTCCCAGGCAAAGCAAGCTGAATGAAAATGTATTTACAGTTCCTGTTTCCAATTGAAATCATCACCGGTCACAGCCACAGTGCACCTCTATTGGTCTAGGCTGCTTATACTTCCTACATAAACACAAACACCCTTCTTCTCTCAACTATAGTGTTAAATTGGAAGAAGCAGCTTGTTGACACAGTGCATTCTGAAGTTTGGAGGCAGGATCTGAAAGAGAGGTATGACATTTAATTGCTGCTCCATGGTGCTGATGCTGTGTTCCGCAAAGAGCTTTCCATGCACAAATGTTGGACATGTACCAAGCTTGCTATGCTAGGAGCTGGAAGAAGAAAACACAATAGAACAAAAGGGCGTCTGGTGAATTTCCAAGACCATACACGTGGGGGCAAGACTGTGAACATAAAAAAACATTTGCCAGGAACTAAAGGAACTTGGCAATGGACAGTGGTTACGCACCTTTAAAAATCTACCCTGACTCAGCCCCTCTTATCAATGCAGGTAACTCTCTCTCTCTCTCTCTCTCTCTCTCTCTTTCCTAATCAAGTGGCAAAATAACAGACTGCCTCTATCATAAACCTGTATGTATATAGTGGTGGGGCGGGAGAGGAGCATGAAACCAAAGGAAGCTGATGTCGTAATATCTGTAAGCATTGTGTTTCCTGAACCGTTTTGTTTCAGTTTTGAATACTGTCAGCAAAGCCTGTGCTGTCACGCACACTCTACTCTGAAGTAAGTCACACTGCATTCAATGGAACTCATTCCTAGATACCTATGTCTGCCGTTGCAGTGCCTATGACATGGACAGGGTGAGAAAATAATCTTTGTGTGCTTGCTCAATGTGTGGTAAGTAGAATGTTTTAGTAATTAGTTGATCTACTTTTCAAATTGTTTCCTGAGGAGCCCAGGGGTTCTTCTGAAATTTATGAAGTCTAAAATGAAATGATCCAGGATAGGGATGGACAAATCTTTCAGTTGCGCTTCCTCCCACATTCAAATTTTTAAAATCTCAAATGAGGAAAATGAAGAATGTTTGGGGTGGTGGGGAGGTAAATTGTCAAAAATATACTGCAACAGAAGCCTCATCCACCTGCACTAACCAAATTTAATAGGTACAGCTATTCTCAGCATGGAAAGGGCCATGTTATACTTACCTGGCTTGGATAGCTTTAAAAGGGGGGATAGATAAATTCCTGGAGGAGAAGGCTATCAATGACTACTGGCCGTGATGGCTATGTGCTACCTCCAGTATCCAAGGCAGGAAGCCTGCGTGCACCAAGTGTTGGGGAACATGGGTGGGAGGGTGCTGTTGCACGATGTCCTGCTTTGTTGGTCTCTGGTCAACAGCTGGTTGGCCAATGTGTGAACAAAGTGCTGGAGTAGATGAACTGTTGGTTATCCAGCATGGCACTTCTTATGTTCTTACCGGCCACAGAGCTGTTAAAGATTAGGAGTCTGACAGAAAAAAAGGCGGCATCTCTAAGCACTAACACAGTTGAATACACAGGGATTCAAACCCAGATTTTTAAGAGCTAACCATTCAAGGCCCTGGGCCTAATTGAATGAACATATCAGTTTTAGTTTCTCCCACATTTTAAACTTTTAAATATCAAGTGTTTTTGTTCCAAATACAGAGAATGTTGCAAATGTCTGGGCAAAACTGAACTGAATGGAAATTCTTACCTATTCCTAATCTCCAATATATAGAGAGGTCCTTTTATGGATTGCTAACTGGTTAAAAAAGAGTAGGAATAAATGCACCATTCTCACAATGCAGGGATGTAAAAAGTAGGGTTCCTGAGAATTTGTATTGGACAACTGCTTTCAAACTGATCCAAAAATTGCATATGATTAGGGGTGAGCAGTGAAGTGGCCAAGATTGTAGTTGATTCCACACTATTCCAGGTAAACAAAAAGACGTTGTGAAGGGTTCCAAAAGCATCTCTCCCCAAAAAATGGTAAATGCAGTTCAATGTCAGTTAAGTGTAAAGTGATGTACACATGTATAAATAATAACACATATACACATGTGATCTGTGCGGTCAATGAGAGCCTAGGAAAGGAATCTTCCAAGTTGTGGAGGATAATTGAATGGAAACACTGACCTAGAGCCTATCCACATTGCCCTTAAAATGACTTATATTCTGTTTTAAAATGTGTTTTTTTAAGTCATTTCATTACGTGGTAGGACACACTGAGCAGTACTTACATTTCATAGTGACTGCTTCCTCCATCCTCAAAGTGTTCACTGGTGTATTACAGGGTTAATTCCTTGACTCTTCTTCTTTCGTTTTTGTTTTGCAGGCTGCTTGACCCACCCACTTCTGTCTCCATAACTCAAGCAGCCTGCAAAACAAAAACTAAAGAAGAGTCAACGAATTAACCCTGTAATACACCAGTGAACACTTTGAGGATGGAGGAAGCAGTCACTATGAAATGTAAGTACTGCTCAGTGTGTCCTACCACGTAATGAAACGACTTAAAAAAACACTTTTTTAAACAGAATATAAGTTATTTTAAGGGCAATGTGGATAGGCTTCTAGTGTGTGCCAGCTATGAAAAAGGCAAATTCCATGCTAGAAATGGTAAGGAAAGGAAAATTAAAATGCTAGTATCATAATACTTTGATACAAATCCATTCTGCATCCACACTTGGAATACTGTTTATAGTTCTGGTCACCACACCACAAAAAGATATTGCACACCTGGGAAAAAGGGCCACCAAAATGATCAAGGGAGTGGAGCAACTTCCTTACAAGGAAAGGATACAATGTCTGGGGCTTTTTGTTTAGCAAAAAAGCAAGTCTGGAGGGAGGGATATGTGAAGAAGGTGACTAGGGAGAACCTTTTCTCCATCTCTCATCATACTAGAGTCCAATGAAGCAGAATGGTAAGAAGTTCAGGACAGACAGCAGGAAGTAGTTCTTCACACAGCACTGGCTAAATTATGGAATTTGCTCCCACAAGATGTGGTGATAGCTACCGACTTAAAACTAGATGTCTTTAAAAAGGGTATTAGAGAAATTTCATTGGTTAAGTCATGATGGTTACATGTTAACTCCCATATCAAGCAGTATGCCTCTTTGCAGCAAGAATGAGTGGATGCTACTGCCTTCATTTCCTGCTTGTGGACTTCCCATTGGGGCTTCTGCTTGGCCATTGTGGGAAACAGGATGCTGGACTATTTAGGCCTTTGGTCTGATAACTAATAGTGCCCTCAATGTGACACAATAACCAATGGTGGTTCAAATAGCTAACTCTGCAACGCCCTGGTTATTTGCATTGTTTATTTCGGCCAAATAACCAACTATTGGTTAAAAAAAGTCCCTCCACACAACACAATAACCCACAGTAGGTTTAAATAAACTACTGTTGACTTAAACCACTGTTGGTTATCGTGTTGTTTAAACCTGGTTGATGTGTGAATTTTGGTAAATTTCTATCAAAACCCAACTGAAACAAAATCCTCACTGATCCCTAATCCATGACACTGCACAAACGTCCTTGAAAGACAACTTGCACACCACTACTGATCTCTGCATGCAGAACACAGCCATGGTCGAGTGTTGGGTGTGTTGTAGAGGGCACACAGGACAACCATTGCACAACATGAAACTGTTTGCTCCACATGTGCTCCACAAGCTTCAATGGCAGACTTTCTGAAGAGGAGAGCCTCCTGTGTCCATAGAGGCTCTTCACACAATCCAGATCGTCATGCATTCACTTCATTCAGGTTCAGAATGCTTGAATAGGGCTAATGATTCCAGAAAGCTTTAAATATATTTTGTGCCCTTCTCCATGGGAAGTTGGTGAAATGAAATCATGTTGTGGATAGAGAAAAGGGATAGGATTCTTTTAAACCCAAAGTTGTGAATGAGCAGGAGCAAGCAAGTGTGCTGGCTCATGGCCACCTAGCCACTCCTGCTGAGCTAAACAAACCAGGGATGTGTCATTCCTGGGTTGCTTATCCTGACTTCTGAACCTGGGATTGTGAGTTGTTGGGGGAGAGACAACCCAGAGTTAAAACCTGTGTACAGCTGCGTAACTCTGAGGCTACTATTGCCATCTAAACAGAGAAATAATAACTCAGGATAGGCATAGCTTAATTTTTTTTTAAAAAAATGCTCACAAAGATGAACAGAATTGTATTACCATCAAAAAACAAAACAAAAGCAGGTTAAGAGGCAAAAAAAGGGAGATGGTGGTTACACTTGCATTTTCTTATCTCTATGCACGTTCATTATTAAAATCAAGAAGCAATTTCTTAAAGAAAAAAATGCTGTGAAGCATGTTGACAGTTTTATTGTGCCACAGGTATAATAAAATATTTGAGCCTCGTCCCACCCATGGTGAAATGAGAAATTAACAGCATGCTGGCATTTAAAGCTAACTTAAGTAAGCAAAATAATTGGTTCTGATCTTCTGGTTGGCATCATGATGTCCTAATTGGCAACCACTCTATTGGGGAGGTGCAGGCTGCTCCCTAAGAGAAGACCAGAACCAACTCAAAAATGCAGCAGCTTTTAGTGTCAGGATTTGACACCCTGGTGTTACCTGCGAAGCAGATTTGAATGTTTTGATGTGCTCTTGGCAAAGCCATAATGAGTACTTAGCAGCTAGAGCAATTTATTTCCTTTTCTGTTACTTTGTATTTAAAGTTGGGGCTGCAACTTTTTTTTTTTTTTGCTGAGGGAGATTCTGAGCTGTTTGTGCTGGAAAGCACGGTATTTGTGAGGAAAAATGCTAGCAATGAGGTCATAGCTTAGTGGTAGAGCACTGGCTTTGCATGTCACAGTCTCAGATTCAGATTGGTGTGGAAAGGGCCTACCTGGGGTTGCTTGATGCTACTATTAGGTAGTGTGAGGCAGCCACCTCAGGTGGGGGAGTGGTGAATGCAACCTCCCCAGCTGTTTCAGTCCTCATGAGGCAAAGTGGTCAGTGAGTGGTAACACATTGTTCAAGGGAAGAGCTGAGTATGCCATGCAGCCTACCATTTGTCTATATTAGCCTGCTGCTCCCAGGTGTTGTGGAGGACACTGCTAGAATGCTAGAGTTGAAGTAAAATTCAGCTGTCAGTCTGGTTGGCTATATGTGGAATGGGAAGGGTGACTCCATCTTGTCCTTTGCCTCAGGCAGCACTGGGGTGGCACTGAGCTCCTGAGTTAAGAAGGGCAAAGCACTGAAAAATGTTGTTCTTCTCAGGCATGTTCCTGAGGTGAAATGGCTTGAGGTGTTGCTGTGTGAGAAAAAGGAAGGTTGCAGGTGGAGGCTAAGGCTGGAGTTTTTCTCATCACAGTTCCCATACAAGGATTCTGAGGCAAGGATTCTGAATTGATTGACCATCCGGCTGCAGCATCACCTCAGGCCTGCTTGACTGCTCTCAGAAATGGGTCTTTGTAAAGGAATAGGACTCAGCTTGGGTATTAGGTGGTAAAACCTCATTTGCTGAAGGCAACTGACGATGAGAGAAATGCTGCCATCACTTTTCCTGGTAATATGTGGAAGATTAAATTTACCCTCCCTGAGAAAATGAACGCTATAAATGTCATGGGGAAAAAGGGGGATGTGATGATGTTTTCAGGCATTATTCTGATCTTCGTCACAAGTGATGGCAATGAATATTGAAAAAAAAACAAAGCAGAAGCAGTGAATAATTCTTAGTGAACTGGCCACCAGTAATACTTTCTATTCTTCTATTCTTTGAGAAGTGTCTGGGTGACATTGTGTATTGCAGATGGTGTACTCACACTGCAAAGGTGTAATTACTGCACAGTGTATGAAGCAGACTATGGACTTTTGGCAGGGATACCTGTGGGAGTAATGTCATCCCCCCCCCCCTGATGCAATTCATGCTGCCCTTGAGAATAGGGACAGGGAGGAATTTGTGGGACATTTCCTAAGTAAATCATCCATCAAAGAATATTTATTTGTTGATTAATTTATTTTATGGACATTGCACAAGTTATACAGTACAGTATTTTACTGATCATTCTTTGTTCAAAGTTTACAAACCATGACTTGATGGGAAATGTAGCTCTGCCTATTTTTGCCCAGTGTTGATATTACTCTGCAACTTATTGGAGAAAGAAATTGGAAAAGTAAATTGTTTTATTAATTTCTGGCAGAAGCTAAGATTCTAATAATGCACAGCAACTTTCTCTCATATATATATATATATATATATATATATATATATATATACACACACACATACAAATGGCTCCAAATGGATATGGAAAAGAGTTTTAAAAGGCCTACATCCTCCCCCATTAAATCCAGTATTCTAAAGTAAGTTAAAGAACAAGATGTTATATGAAATTCATCTTTTTTCAATAGTTCTTAGGGCGCAACATGCATTTTAAAATTCGTCTGAATGAGCTATAGGTCAATGGTTCAAGATCCAAACCCCCACTCAGTCATTAACCTCACTAGGGGACTCATCAGCCCAACCAGCTCGCAAGGTTGTTGTGAGAATAAAATGGAGAGGAGGAGGATCATGTATGTCACCTTGGGCTTCTTGGAGGATAAAGCAGGATATAAATATAATAAATATATACTAAATAAAGAAATATCCACTTAAAAGGCTCATATGCAGCATAGTTGGGAAAGTTCTTTACCAAGGAAAGCCACTGTTGATCAGGGCTACATTGACCAATAGGTCAACGTTCAGTATAAGGCCATGTCTACACCAGGGATTTATCCCAGGGTCATCCCTAGGTCATCCCTGTGCATCTAAATGACACACAGGGGATCCTGGGGATGACCTAGGGATGACCCCAGGATAACCCAGGAATAACAGAAACGGGATATCTGGTTTTCCTGCCATCCTGGGTCCTAAAATGGGCACAGACCCACGCTGAGTGGCTCCATGCACATGGGGGAAGAGCAATTTTGCCATCCCCAGGATGGTGGGGATGGGTGGACGCGGAGTTTGGCAGGGGGGTTCCTTTATGTTTCCGCCGGATCCTCTGTCTTAAAATAAATTAATGGTGGGTGCGACATCCCTTTTCTCTCTGGACGTTGCGCTTCCATTTAGACGCTGGGAGAGGATCATGGAAGCAGGTAAGTCCGTGATCCTTCCCACTCCTACCCTCTACACCCATAGGTGTAGACAAGGCCTAAATCTGCTATAGTCATCAAGGATAGTATAAATGTGACAAGTGTTAGTTAGGGATTACACTATTTCTGGTTCGTGCCACTTGTGCACATTTTCATTCACATCTCCATTCTGTCTCATTTCCACATTAATCTGCTTTTAAAAAAAGTCATCACAAAAAATCATATCTAAATACATATTTAAATGTGTATGTTCAAGGTTTCTATCCTTTAGCTGGGAGTAAATTCCATTGAACTTACTTCTGAGTAGATAGGATTGCGCTATACACGTATTTTCTCTCAAAACACAATTTTTAATGCATTTTTCAGATTTTTTTTTCAGACCAAAATGTAATTCAGAGAAGTGTGCATTATGGTGGATAAATATGTTCTGATTCACATATTAATCTGGGTGGTATGGATCAAGTCAGTTTGTACTGGAATTCATAAAGATAGAACTCATCAAAGCTAGTGTTCTAGGGAACAAAGAGCCAATCTACATGCTAGGTTTTTAACGTTTTATAAGGGTTATGAAAACTCTTTGGGCCACATGAGCCCTTTAACGTTGTATACCCGAGGTTTTTTAAAACTCACTTCAGCTATATACAACGGTTTCACTTTTAATAAATCGTTTTAAGTAAAATAATGTGTCCTTCCTTACCGTTTGTGATTCATGGGGGCAGTGCTTCGTTTACTGGTGCCCAAATGCTTAGCAGTTGATTGGTGGGGAAGAAAGAGGGGCTAAGGAGGAAGTGGGTGAGTGAACTACAACACCCACAATTCTTAGCCCTATACTTATTGAAAGCTAGGGAATGACAGAGGAACTAAGGAGGAAGTGGGTGACTGAACTACAAAGCCCACAATGCCTTGCCCTAAAATCATTGTAAAAACGAAACAGAAAGAGACGGGGCAGAAGAGTTTGTGACTGCACACACCGCTTTAAAGACTGAAGAATTTTTCTCCTATAACGTGAATGCTCAGTAATGTGGCCTAAGTCGTTTTAGAATGCACCTATTTGGAATGTTTAAGATACCATTTAAAACATTCCAGGGGACTGTGTAGATAGGCTCAAAGACAAAACAGTGTAATTTCATCTCCAAATTGGTACTCCACAGTCATGCATAATGCTTCTGTAAGAATTTCAGTCTGTCCATTGCTTGGTCTATGTTATTGCTCCAAGAACATTGAAAAGATGTTCTGTTGCACTGTTGGGCTTTTTAATTTTTTTTTTAAAAAAACCTCCAAAATGGTGAGGTCAACTTATCCTCCTGCTGGCCATCATTGACTAATCAGAGTACTTTAAAGCAAGCTATACGGTCACCCTACTTAAGTATACATGGCGGGTATCAACTGCAGAATAGTCTGGATTGATCACACTCATCTATCTGCTTAGTGTTCTCCGCTAGTGTTCATCATCATCTGGCATGGTCACTAAGGATTCATGGGATAAATAGGGTGACCATATGGAAAGGAGGACAGGGCTCCTATATCTTTAACAGTTATATAGAAAAGGGAATTTCAGCAGGTGTCATTTGTATGCATGCAGCACCTAGTGAAATTTCCTCTTGTGTGGATTAAGATGTGGGACATAGTGATCCATTCTGACATGGGATAAACCTGGAATGCATTCATAATTGTTCTTATAATATCTCAGCTGCAATTGAGACCATTGCACCCTTCCTTCTCATCCCAGAAGGAAGCGAATGAATTTACAGATTTGGGAGTGAATGAATTTACAGAGCATAATTTTATTCTGCTTTCAGATCGAACATTTGCTGAACGTAGTAGTGCTGTATTAACCGTGCTCACAGCTTTCCAGCCATTCAATCTGATTTACGCCAAAGACCTCCTTTGGCCCCAGTTATGATGCCCACATTCACATCCTTGCTTTGCTTACTTGCAATCCTTTATCAATGGGTTAAAATACCCAGCTTCAACTTATTGTGTTATCTTTTCTTAACTCACATATCGTATGATTGGCTGCAATAAAAAATGAAGATTTATTTAAATTCCTAAGTGAAGTGTCCTTCTAATGCAAGCAGTCATTCTGCCTCTAGCAATGCTAGATGCAGTAAGTCAATAGACTGGCGATCTCTTTCTCAAATTCTTGCACGTTTCCCTCCCTCCTTCCCTTCTGAAATAGGTAGGAAAAAGTAATCTCCCCTTTCCTTATATTCTTATAATTTTGAATCCCAGCCAGTTGGTGGTTCCTGGATTTCAGACACCAAATATGAGTGCAGCACTTTTAAATCAATCATGTAGGAAAAGAATATATTTCTGTCAAAGGGAAATATTTTCTTGGCAATAAGGTTTTCCTGGTGTGTGCGTGTTGTGTGCGAAGTGAACATTCTCATAAATATATCCATAATGGAGAGAAATATTAAGCCATCTTTAGTATTATTTATATTTATATTGGCTGAGGCAGAGTGTAACTGCTGCCTAAGGCAGGATCTACACTACTGCTTTATGGCGGTATTGAAGTTCACTGGCAACTGTTAGGGCCCAGGACACATCTACACTAAGCAGGATATAACACTATGAAAGCAGTACAAAAGTGGTATATGGCATGTGTCCTGGGCCCCAACAGTTGTCAGTGCACTTCAATACCGCCATAAAGCAGTAGTGTAGATCCTGCCTCCATATACCGCTTTCATACCACTTTCATAGTGCTAAAATCTGCTTGATGTAGATCTGGCCTAAGATGGCAGATTCAGGGTTAAAAGAAGTAAGGTTAAAAGCAATATTGTGTGAATAAACCTTCATAATATGTTCTGTAAATGCAATGATGTGATTTTACATGGGCCTGGCAATAGAAAGTGAAGTGCAACATAAAGAATTTACTCTATCTGCACTATGTGGTCCTGTGTGCACCACAAGATTGGGGAGGAGGTACATAGTTATGCTGTGTGTGTGTGTGTGGCCGGAAGTCATTTGGATTTTCCATCTCAGGCTCAAAAAATGTCTTGGGCCAAATGAACTAATCAATCCCAAGTGACTGATGACTTGTTTGGCATTTTTAATTATCCTTTCTCTGAGATTAATAGTATCTAATCTGAGATGGCTCTTCCCAAATAACTAGGCAGTTAAAGTTGCAGGGGCCCTGCCTTCTTTTGCATATGGTCACTCTAGTATAGTGCCTGCACCTTTAACTGTTGTGATGAAGAGGGAATTTCACCAGGGACTAATTGCATACAAACGACACTGGCTGAAATTCCCTTTTCTCTACAACTGTTAAAGTTACATGAGCCCTGTCCTCCTTTTCAGATGGTCAGCCTACAGATAACTACAAAACCCTCAGACCATCAGTAATTCAGGGGACCAACATTTACTGACCCCTTAAAAGATGAGGAAGGAATATTCTTTTTCTATCCACAGACCACACAAAGAAAAGTACACATGGATCCAATATGATAGTTTATAGACAATCAGCTCTATCTAGGGCTTTGGGTATGTTCCAATAGGACATAGCGCTCCCTGCAAGAATACACATCTCCATTCAATGCAATGTCAGGATAGAACAGTCTCCCTGGGAAAGACCCCCCTGACTGAAGCTCTGGAGAGCTGATGTGTAGTCTAGGCCACAGATAGTTAACCAAGGGGGAATCCACACAGTCCTTTGGAACGTTTCAAAAAGTATTTTAAAACATTCCAAACAGGTGCGTTCTACAACGTCTTAGGCCACATTACTGAGTACTCACGTTACAGGAGAACAGTCTTCCATCTTTAAAGCGGTGTGTGCAATCACATGCTGTTCTGCCCTGTCTCTTTCTCTTTCGTTTTTCAATGAATTTAGGGCAAGGCATTGTGGGGGTTGTAGTTCAGTTACACACTTCCTTCTTAGTTCCTCTGTCATTCCCTAGCGAGTATAGGGCTAAGAATTGTGGGTGTTGTAGTTCACTGGTCCACTTCCTTTTTCTTCCCCACCAATCAACTGCTAAGCATTTGGGCACCAGTAAAGGAAGCACTGCCCCCATGAATACCAAACGGTAAGGAAGGACACATTATTTTACTTAAAACGATTTATTAAAAGTGAAACCGTTGTAAATAACTGAAGTGAGTTTTAAAAAACCTCAGGTATACAACGTCATAGGGAGTGCGTCATGTGGCCCAAAGAGTTTTCATAACCCTTATAAAACGTCAAAAAACTCGTGTGTAGATAGGTGTCCTCCAGATGCTGCCAAACATGAATTATTTTAAATTGTATATAGCACAGGCATGTACTGATTCAAGTTACTTTTGGAGTCTTTTTATAGGGTGACCATATGAAAAGGAGGACAGGGCTCCTGTATCTTTAACAGTTGTATAGAAAAAAGAATTTCAGCAGGTGTTATTTGTATGCATGCGGCACCTGGTGAAATTCCTTCCTCATCACAACAGTTAAAGCTGCAGGAGCTATATTAGAGTGACCAGATACAAAAGAGGGCAGGGCTCCTGCAGCTTTAACTGTTGTGATGAAGAGGGAATTTCACCAGGTGCTGAATGCATACAAATGACACCTGCTGAAATTCCCTTTTCTATGCAACTGTTAAAGATACGGGAGCCCTGTCCTCCTTTTCAGATGGTCACCCAAACAGCCAGCACATGAAGCCACTCACTTTCCCAAAGGCAATAAAAGAAGGGGGGAGAGGTTTAAAACACTAAAAAGGCCACACTTTTTCAGTCTCTTTGCCCCATTGGACTCATTGGACTAGGCTGACCATCTGAAAAGGAGGACAGGGCCCATATAACTTTAACAGTTGTAGAGAAAAGGGAATTTCAACCAGTGTCATTTGTATGCAATTAGTTCCTGGTGATATTCCCTCTTCATCACAACAGTTAAAGTTGCAGGGGCCCTGCCTTCTTTTGTATATGGTCACTCTAGTATAGTGCCTGCACCTTTAACAGTTGTGATGAAGAGGGAATTTCACCAGGAACTAATTGCATACAAATGACACTGGCTGAAATTCCCTTTTCACTACAACTGTTAAAGTTACATGAGTCCTGTCCTCCTTTTCACATGGTCAGCCTACATTGGACTCCACTGAGCGCTCCACCCCTGCCCTGCCAACAAAATATAGTGGCACAGCAGCGGCAGGGAGAAAAGCTTTAAAACACCCCACCCCCATTTGAAAGGAAAATAAATGGTTTACTGCTGAAATTCAGCTATAAAACATGGCAGCCACAAGAAGGATCTAGTTTGCTTGAAAATAGTACCCTTTTGCCATGAGTTATGATGGAGAGTTGCACCTTTTCCCCTTTAAAATAGGGAGTTATTTTGAAGCTCCCCTCTCCACTGCCTCCATGTTGCTGAATATTGTTGGCATGACACCAGTGGGGGCCTTTAGGTGGCTGCAGGGTGGCAATGCAGCCCAGAAGCCATTATTTTGTGTCTAAAACGTGATGGTTTCTCAATCTGTACAGCTTGATCTAATGCATGCTTATTCAAAAGTAAGACCCATGCTGTTCAGTGGAGTTTACATTCAAGTAAGCGTGCACCAGACTGCAACTTCAATGAGAATATTGGGGATAGGATCTCAACTGTCTTGTATGTAGGATTTGTCCCTCTCCCCCACTGAAAACAAACAGATATCCCTCATTTGATATCTGTTTAATTTTACCTGTTTGATGGGCTAAACGGCACTATAGAAATGCAATAAACAAATAAATAAGATTTGAACTGGCATCTTTGCAAAGGTAAAAAATTGGCTGACTTAATGGCCACTTAAATGGCCACTTAAAAACCTGATGCATATTACCCACCCTGAGTGTGTCATGTGCATTTATTCATGAATCAGGAGAGGACATTTAAATTTGTCAGCATCAGTGAATCTAACACATCATCTGACCAGGTCATGAACTGCCTCCCATGCATGCCCAAATAATCATCCCATTTCCCATCCACTAACCCCATCCTACCACCAGCATCAGCACCACCAAGTCATTCGGGTCAAAAACAGCCTTCTTTGGAGCTCTAATAGAGGTAGGTTTCAAGAAGGAACTGACGGCTGAGTAAAAGTCTGGTGTTTAAATAAACAATTGTTTGCCATCATTTAAAGCAAGGCCGACAAAGGGCAAAGCAGAATTTGCAAGTGGGGTAGGGGAAATCCCTGTAGCGCCTCATGCCATATGTACAGTAGATTACCAGAACTGTTTTGCATGGATACAAAGGCATTATTAACGTAATGATTAAGGCAGTGTACCATGTCTTTGCGACCAGTCTTTTTTGCCATCTCATATTTAGCCTTTTTGTTCTAGCAATATATGAAGCTTTGTTTGCATGTACCATTCTGCTCTTTAAGCAATAAGGCATGGCCAGCATGAGTATTATGGCTAGTGAGCATGCCAACAAGTAATTAGGCAGAGAGATCCAGGCATAAACCCACCAAAGGGATCTGATTAAGGCTGATAAATACATGCCTCGTGTCCTTTCTATTTTCAATATTTTGAACTGTGATTTGTGTTAAGAGTTAGAAATGGTATTTAAATATATCCTCTCCCCCCCACCCCAATGAATCAATTTAGCCTTGTTCTAGAAAACGAAGGTGATTACAAAAACAAAAAAGTTAAATCTATTTACATATTTTCAAAAATTGGGACTCAGTGTGGTGAACTGGTCAGTCTCGAATAGGGGAGATCCAGGTTCATATCCCCCTTCTCTCCCCACTAGGGCCCATAGCCCCCCCCACAAGAATGTCCCCCTGGGTCTTGTGGACCATGTTAAGTGGATGAGCTGAGGTGAGGAGATAATGAAAAATCAGGTGGAGGTATCTTCCTGTAAGTGGAGCAGAAGGTACCTTTATCCAATTTCCCACCATCTCCTCCATTATCAGATCTCTGGATCCAACCCAATATGTGGCGGCCTGCAGACAAAATCCCAATCTCTCCTTCTACATGTACATTTACATGTAGTTTGACTGTCTGCCTTTCAAATAGAGCCCCAGTCCTTAGTGCTTTGGCACAAAAATGTGGAATATAAATATTTTCATAAATAACATTAGAAATGTATAAACAGATGGATTTCCACTATAATGTGAAGGATTCATGAAACACCCGTTTTGCAGCAGACCTATTTTCAAAAACACAAGGCTAGTGGGGGGTGGGGGGAGGGGAAATGAAAATGAACAGTATAGATAGTTCTGAGTGACTTTCTAGCCATACTGGAATCATCCATAAAGTATGGGCTCATCTACACCTGCAGCCCTTTGGGGAGTGAAGAAGGGTGATCAAGGAGTATTCCACTTCCGGGATTGTCCTTCAGGGGCCACATGCCAGAGAGTTGTCCTGGAAGTAAAGAGGGATGTTCTGGAGTGCTATTGTTTGTTTGGTTTTTAAAGAGGGGACATTTGTGCAATTGCGCAGGTGCGATCCTGTGCGAAGAAACAATTTTTAAAAGAAAATACAACAAACTCGGTGCTGGAAGACACCAAGCGCAATGACTTCTAGAAGCAATATAAGCAAGATGTTTGATTGCCCTATTGTAATGATACAGTGGTTATGTTGATAGAACCAGTATAGCTATTGGGGGAAAAAAACCATCAATTTCTGACCAACCACTCTGGTTTACTTCAATAGAACTTCCTTTTTCCTAAACTAGTTTTTATAACACTTTGGGTTATTAATTCAGTGGGACAAAGGCTCTACGGAGTTGCTACCTCCCATTCTTTTTCATAGTATGTAATGGTAAGTAATCCCTGTGAATGGGGTGGGGGTGAGGGTGGGGGAGGAGGAGACTGACATACCATATA
Organism: Anniella stebbinsi; assembly: GCA_029215795.1. Taxonomy (NCBI): domain Eukaryota; kingdom Metazoa; phylum Chordata; class Lepidosauria; order Squamata; family Anniellidae; genus Anniella; species Anniella stebbinsi. Next base: position 97,219,096 of record JARDYH010000004.1, on the reverse strand, counting down.
AGTAAAGAGTTGTATAAAACATGCAATTAGAGCTGAGCCAGAAATTGCCAGAGGACATTGTTCTGAGGAAATTTGTGAGATTTTTCTTCTTTTTCTCACCCTCCTCCCCTAGTAAAACATGAATCAGTTTGCATAATGTTCATCAGACGTTCTCTACCATGTTTTGGTGGAAGTTGCCATTCTCCCCTCCCCCCCCCCCCACCAAACAGTTGCTGGTGATGCTACTTGCAACAGCAGCACCACCAAAAAAAAAAAAATACCTTAGAAAGAAAGAAAGAAAGAAAGAAGCTCTTGTACTGACAGTGGCCGTGGTGAGCCCCCCCCCCCCGAAACTCTGGCTGTTTCTACACTGTACAGGTGTAGAGGGAGGGGAGAACAAGCTCGGAAGTACCTGCTTTGGGGCTCATCACTCTAATCCAGATGAAAGTGTGATGACCCGGCTTCCTCCTGGGCCGTCACGCTGTCGCACCTGCCATTTCGTGCCGTGGAGCTTTGTGCACGAGCTCTCGTGCGCTTAGGTAAATGTAAAAAAAAAAGTGTGTGATCGGCCCCTCCGCCATCCTGGGGTGGCACAACTGGTACCCCCCTCCCCTGATGGGCACGGAGCCGCACGGCTGCCCATGCCCATTTCTGCTGCCGCGCTTACTCACGAGTAAGCGCGTCAGCAGCCAGGCTGGGCGGCCACATCTGCAGCAGTCCCGGGAACTTCCTGGAATCACACAAAAATCAGGTTTCCCCAGGGATCTGTTATCCCAGGGAATACCTGTGCTCATCCTCCCCACCCCTGGGAGTCCCTGTGCATCATTTAGACTCGACCACCCAGGGGCTATCCCAGAAAAAAAGGCTGGTGTGGAAGCAGCCTCTGATGGAGAATTTCTCCTCCCCCTGGAGAAACTCAGAGAAATGTTCCTAATTTCTCTGCTCACAAATAGGATACAAAGGGTCTGTTCAGGCAACATTCTAAGTCATGGTTAGCCCACTAACCCCTTTGCAGAAAATGGTTAGTGAGCATGTTTAAACAATGGTTATGTAGCCACCGTGATTAAGACTGGTTCACATGACATACTAAGCCATAATGTTTAGCTCAAAATGCTTAACAACAGTGGCTTAGCGTGTCATCTGAACAGGGTAAGAGTCTTGAGAGAATATTTTCGCACACTTCTAATTCTACACGTATTATCACATTTGTGATGTCTCATTATATTGTACTGAATTTCAGGTAAGTGGCCATGGCAGCTGTAAATTGCATTAGGCTGAAAAAGCTTTGGATCTTTACTCCACCACCCTGCAACAGTTAAAATATTTGGATACTTCCCCTTACTATTACACCCAGTATTGTAGATAATTGATCAAGAGCGGATGAGGATATTGGTGGATATCTACTAAAACATTTGCCAGTTTTTCAAAGAGAGTTGACGGAAAGGGTAGATTTTCTCGATAATCCCTTTTAAATTAAAATACAACATGGATACATTGTGGTTAAGGGGCATTAAGGTTCTTACTCAAACCAGCTAAGGCTGGGAGATTCAAAGAGCAGCTGCAACGATGTAGTTAACTTCCTCCTGAAAACTTACGTATTGCTACCATTGGTGGGGGTAACTCGTAAGGTTTAGAGGTCAGTTTTGGTTCCGATAACATCACATTTTTTCAATGATTATGTGAACACCCGGTGATTTAGACCAGAGTTTCCAAAATCTCTGATAGCTGAAGCACACTTTTTTTTAATTAAAAAATTGTAGGCCAACTTAACTTCTCCAGCCAAAAAGATTGGAAGGAGGCATTTCCCCCCAAAGCCATGATTCATGCATATGTTCCAGCTTTCCCTATTAATAGGGGACCTCCCTACTTTGTAGTACCTCTCCTGATAAATCAGTCTCCCTGTTTCACCCCCCCCCCCCATGTTTTGCTTTTTAGGGAAAATGTTACTTGCGTAGCTAAATTTGCCTCTAGAAGTAAAACCTCTGGGTGTGTGGGTGGAGTCATCTTTTCCCTAGTGCACATGTGTGAGCACTAAGGTACCATGTTGTGCACGGCCTGCCAGTTTACACTCTGTGGCTGTGGTGGTTTGTTTTGAGACGTTGATAACACATTGTAGGACAATCATGTCTTTCTGCTACATCTTTTAACTGAAGGAATCAGCATCCTCTTGGCTTTTAAATTGGTGGGCAACTGAAGATTAAAGATTAAATAAAGTGCATACCAGGCAGTTAAAGGTCTTCTGCAATGTGTAGCAGTGCCATAGCGAAGGGGTGAATTGTGAGGATTGCCAGGTGATCCTTGGTTTGTGAATAGGGATTTTAGAAGCACGTTTCACCTACGAAGTTTGAGTGGATATGTTCAGGCAAAGATGTAGGGGAGGACTTACTGAAGTTAGGTAGTTTTGGTGTGCCATGCATGACTGGATCTGTTGGTCTGTCCCAGTACAGATTCACCTGCCCTCTGAGGATGCTGACAGGAAGAAGGTATGCCCTGCAGCACCTCAGGGGAACCTTTAGTTATTTAATCAATATATTTATTGTAGCATGCAATTGTGCTCTGAAGTCATAATACTGGGTCATAGCACACCATTTGGGAAGGACTCGATTAAGTGTTGCTCTGTAACTTATATATGTACAGCTTTCTTCTGAGGGATCAGGAAACAATGCTTTTTGCGCAGCCATTATGAGAATGACCTATTGATACCACCTGATAGTGTGTGTTTGTTCTTCTCACTGCAGGGAAGGGAATAAGTATTTGTACATGTATTTTACAATGGATTTGTAAATGGATTTGCCCTAGGTGCATTGTTTTTTAAAAAAATCTCAGTGGTGAGGAGTGAACAGGTATGGTCGGTCAGTTAGTTGCATATAACCATAGGTTCTTACAATTAGGTATGGTCAAATATGAAGTACTTGGATATGTTTAAGCTAGGGATGGGGGAGACATGCATTCATTTTTTAATACGAACTTACCTAATTTCACACTTTCAAACGTATGCACCAACTGAAATTCAGTTCTCCCTTGAAAGTCCTCCAATCAAACTTGGGATGGAGTCATCCAATCAAACTATGCATACAAAAATTTCAATATTAGGGGAAAGTGCCCACAAACATATATATGAGTGAAAATAACTTCCACAAGAATTGCTTTTAAAAGTGCATACGTTAGGCAAAAAAGCACACAAAATGAATATATTCTGAGAAATGTGTGCAAAAATGCATACAAATTTTGTGCATTTTTTTTAAAAAAATCTCTCAAATAGATGTGGAAATAAGATGAACCATACTTGCATCTGGAAAAATGAGAACCTGAGGGAAACCGAAGTTGAAAGATTCAGTCACCCCTAGTCTTAGCAATGGTGCATGAGTGCCACCAGCCAGCAGTCAGGGTAGTACTTCAGTGGGGAAAAAAACATGTTTTCCATGCAGGAGATCCTAGCATTTCTAGCTGAAGAATCAAGGCCATTTTAGAAACCACTGGCCTATTGGCTAACATTCCTTCTAATAAAAGGTGAATGCCACCAGGATTATAGCCAAAATAATATCAAGCTTGGAGGAACCCCAAGGTTTGTAGAAATACAAAGAATATGTTTAAAAGAATTCCTAAGACCTCCCCCACAAAAAAACAGCCCGATCAGGACTGAGCATGCTCAATTATGGAAAGCAGAGTGACATTTGGAAAAGCAAAGCAAACAATGTTGGGGATGGAATGGAAATTCCGTATTTGGAGGGAATGGGAGTTAGGAATCCTGAGGACACATTGCATTTCTTTTTTTTCTTTTTCCCATTTCTCTCTGACTCTCTTTGCAAATCCTACTTGTAAGGGTTATATTTTGATTTTTAATGTTTTTTACCTCTGTCAGATCGGATGTGTTATGTGCTGAAACAGTGCATCTCTTCCCACAAATACGAGCTGTATGGACATGCCCTTAGCATCAATCACTCGTGAGTGGCTGTGTTTGCATTTCAGCCAAGAAAGAGTATCAGATCCATTCTTCAGGAATCAGCCACACACGGGAGTGAGCATTAATGAGTCACCCCATTCAATAGCAATTTGGAATGTTTACCAGTTGTGGCCCAGTATAATTTGTTGCCTTTAAGTATATATGGTACATTTTGCAGTGAGCTGTAGGAGGCATATATGAATGCCTTAATTGAATAACTGGAGCAATTAACTGATCAATGGCTTAAGTGTATAATAAGTATATATGGTACATTTGGAGCATACTGTGACAGGCATGAATGCCTTAATTGAATAGCTGGTGCAATTAACTGATCAATGGCTTAAGTGCATATTAAGTATAGAGGTGTGTTAATCAAAGAGTCCACCCTTCTGGATTTTCCTGTTCCTCCACTTTCCTAATTCCGCTCTTTACACCCCAGCAACCAGTATATACATAGCAATGCACCTATTAAATCAGAGGAGGTGGAGAGCAGAGAACAGAGACAGCATTTGTTTGCTTCCAGCTGGAACATTAAAGAAGCAAAATGTTGCTGGCTGCCTTTTTCTTTCTGCAGGAGGAGGAGGAGGAAGAGGAGGAGGCAGGCAGTTGGAGTGGAGGTGGGTACCTTCACTGTGTGGAGTGGAGGAAGCTCTCAGGAGAGTAAAGGTCTTTGTTTCTGGCAGTATACTGAGATTCTGTAGCAGAGTTTTTAAAACTGATGACTTGGATCATTAGTTGTGGGTCACATACAACAAATATACCTTCAATCTATTGACTGCGGTGTGTGAGTGTGTTTTAAATGGACAGTATTTGGATCAAGGTTTGGGAGTCCCCCTCATGTTTTGAGCTTTCTGATTCATCACCAGCAATCTGTTGTTTTTAACATGACCAATGTGCACTATTGAGAAAAGGAAAAAAAATCCTGTACATTTTTTGTAGGAAAGGTTTCACAATTTTGTAGGAAAGGCCCATGTGGGCTGGCTCTTATTCTAGCCAAAATCCCAAAAGGGACTCTGTATCCTTTTCATACTCTTTGTCAGATATATACTGACCATCATTGGAGATACACACTGCAGCAGGGGGTTAACTATTTAGAGACATGATAGGAACATAGGAAGCTGCCTTACACAGCCACTTTCCAGGGTTTGAGATGTGGAGATGCTGGGGATCGAACCTGGGACTTTCTACATGCAAAGCATGTACAACTGCGCTATAGTCCTACCTGACTACTTACAGCCCCACACATTTAAAAGGAAGTGAATCTGTTTTTACTTGCATCTATTTCTAAGAGTGGAAGTTAAACCCATTTAAACCTTCATCTGGACTTATTGAGGAATAAGGAGTGATTGTCCTTTAAAGTGAATGGCAGATTTTCCTATAGAAAATGGAACATTTACCTTTTATTTCTTTAGTATGCTAAAAACTTTGCTTAAATGAGGAAAGAGAGAGGTGAGTGCCTTTCAGACTACAGTAGGGTGACCACATTTGGGAAACTAAAAAAGAGGACACCCAGTGGGGTGGGGGTGGGAAAGCAGCTTTCAGGGGCCTCTGGGATGCATGTCATTCACCCCCACCACCTTAAAGGCCCCAAATGGGGTGGAGGAGGGGAAAGTGTGTCATTCCCACCCTCCACTGCTCCAATCAGGGCCTTTTCTATAATGTCTGGGAATGATACGCTTTCCCCTTTCAGGCCCTGATTGGAGCAGCGCGAGGGAAATTACCCACTTCCAGAAGGAGTGTCATTCCCTCCCACCATGCTAATGCAGCCTTCAAAGGGAAAGCGTGTCTTTCCAGGACATTATAGAAAATTACAGAAAATCCCCCCTGACACCCAGGATAGAACAAAAACCAGGACAAATCCGGGGAAATCCTGATAGTTGGTCACCCTAGACTACAGCAGTGGATGGCAACTTGTGTCCCTCCAGATATTTAAGCCTATAACTCTCATGATCCCTCACCATTGGCTATGACGGCTAGGACTGATGGGAGTTGCAGGCCAAAACATCTGGAGGGACACAAGTTGTCCATCCTCTCCTCTTCAGATCTACACCTATAGCACTATTAAAAGGCAGGATCTACACTACAGCTTCATAGCAGTATTGAAGTGCACTTACAACTGTTCGGTCCCATTGACACATTCCATATACTGCATTCATACCACTTTCATAGTGTTATATCCTGCTTGGAGTAGATGTATCATGGGCTCCAACAGTTATCAGTGCACTTCAACACCACCATAAAGCAGCAGTGTAGATCCAGCCTTAGATTTAGCCTTTTTTTTTTTTTTTACATAATATTTTCAAGTGGACTCTCTGATGAATATCAGGATCATATTTCTCCCCCTCTCCCTGGAGATTCTTTAACATCTGCATGATGGTTTAAAGGTTGTATACATTGCCAATGCTGCCCCTACTAAACAGCACAAGAAAATATATCGTTGCATTGTGTTTCTGAAGGGGCTAAAATTCCCATTTATATGTACCTGGTATGTGTGTGTGTTAGGATTAGTTAGAGATATATATTAATAATGCCCTTCACCCCTCAGCAGCTTTCCCGGAACCACAAACCCTAAAAAATATTTAGTACATTTTAAGCAGTGTCCAATTCTTCTATGCTTTGTAAATTTACTGGGAACGATGACTCCAGTTACACAAAATATGCTCAGACAGCAATTCACGCATACACACAGCAACCCATATTGCACGGACCTGTTAAGGATTTTACCTTTTTAAGGAATGACAGAATAATTACAGGACAACATGTCCTTCATGAGTAAAAACAACCAAGCTAAAGTGCTTTCAAGGCTGGCATGGCCTACTTCTCCACTGGCAAGCTGCATAAATCATAAACTGTTAGGGGACTGACTCATACAACAGGAGATCCGAAAACACAAAGCCTAGGTTTCTCTCTCTTTCTCTCTCTCTCGTATATGTGTCTCTGTACGGTGTGTGTGTATATGTCTTTTTCTGTTGTATTAATTTATGTATTGCATGTGTAAGACACTTCGAAACTACTATTTGCAGTGGGAGGTGATGCAAAAATTTATTAATATGATGATAATGATGATGATAATGCATGAAGTTGCAAAAATGTTGAGCTAAACAAAACATTTTCAGAAGAGGATTTCATCTTTCGGTCTCCATTAAACATGGACGTTATTAGCCATATTGAAAAGGATTTTTTTGGGGGGGAATTCTTATTTGAACCTTCTTATTTAAACTTTTTAAAACTTCTTATATGAACCTTAATTACAAGGGTTTTTAAAATAATTGCTCCCAATATTATCTCCACTTGTAGCCGCTGTTCCAACAATGATTTGAGATGTGTGGCTGACTCGTGGCCCAGGCAAAGATCACCTCTAGGATCAGTATGGGAGGGAAAGAGTGTGGGAACTTTAGCATACTCATGCTCCACCCTCGTCTCCTCCTTGCCTCCAGGCACAACATAATCTCAAGAGTAAGGGGTTTCTTTCACTTGCTGTAGATTTGGAAGGAAACCATCTAGGTTTTACAGCTGCTTTTTGTACTTTTTGTGTACAAATGTAATTTATGAGGGATATCATGCATCTAACTAGGAATGGGCAAGCTCACTGGAGCCGGCCTCGAGTACCACCACTGCCCGCTTGACCATCACTGCCTGCTTGACCCTGTTCTGTGCACTGCCGAGCTGCTGGACAGTCCAAGGGCGTGCAACGTCCCCTATAATTTGACCATTTACACCTTTCATTTTGCATAAATGGGGTTATTTACGGATTCTCACAACATCCCCACATACAATTTCTTCACCCCCGCCATGTGCTACGTGAGCAAGAGGCATGCACAAGTTTGCACATTCTGCTGTCAATACGAAGTTGGTTCATTTGTCAATGGAAATTCAATCAATGATTAATGTAACGAGGATCTGCGATACTTCTTCACACCAGTGAAGCGACAACAATATCCTCATCAGAAATCAAAACTGGCAGAACTGTGATATTCCTATAAATAAGGAAATAAAAGATCTCTCTGTTTTCAAATTAAATTATTTACATTTTTCTGAGCCAAATTCTCAAAATCTTTTGAGAGAAGTCTTTCTTGGGCAAGTGATAACTGAAAGTGGTGATTTACCATTCCCATTGAATTTTAGGATAGAAAGAATCTACATTTAGGCCACAATCCTATATTCGCTTGAGAGTAAGACCCGTTAAATTCAATAGGCTTTACTTCTGAGTAGTGGATTTTCCCTTTGACATTTGTAAGCTACCTTATTTTTTTTAGCTAAGGCTTAGTGAATCTTACATGGCCAGCCTACAAACAGAACAATTTTTTTTGCTGTTTTACCTGGAGATTCAAATTATTTGTAATAAGTGGCATATTAAAAACAACACCAAATTATCGCTTTCCCTGTTTAATATCCCCCAACACCTTTATTAGAAAGACATGTGTACTGTGTAGGGTGACCATATGAAAAGGAGGACAAGGCTCCTGTATCTTTAACAGTTGTGTAGAAAAGGGAATTTCAGCAGGTGTCATTTGTATGCATGCAGCACCTGGTGAAATTCTCCCTTCATCATAACAGTAAAAACTGCAGGAGCCCTGCCCTCTTTTGTATCTAGTCAAGAGGGCAGGGCTCCTGCAGCTTTAACTGTTGTGATGAAGAGGGTATTTCGCCAAGTTCTGAATGTATACAAATGACACCTGCTGAAATTCCCATTTCTGTGCAACTGCTAAAGAGCCTTGTCCTCCTTTTCATATGGTCACCCTACGAGATGAAATAATAAAAAAAAACACCAGAATCACTGGCGGCCTAAAATTCATCTGGGATGAACCTGTCTAACCTCTTTCAGGACAGAATTCTATAATCAGCCATGAAAAGGCTATATGTCCTGCTTCAATTAGCCGACTCTCTTTAGGCAGTGGGATAAAAAGCAGGGCTTCCAAAGATGGTGATAATTTATGGGTAGATTCCCAAGGGAGGAAACAGTCTTTCAGATATCCTGGCTCCATTTAGGGCTTTATAGACAGGGTCATGCAGAGGGGGGCCCAGTGGGGCCAGTAGGCTCGGGGCCCATGATTTTGAGGGGGCAGTCTGATGAGAAGATCCCCCCCAGCTTACACTACTGCTTCCGTAGCATGAGCAGCCCATCAAGAAGTGGGGAGCCCGCTTTGCAGAAACAGCACAGAAGTCGTCCGTTGTGAATACCATGGTCAGACTACAAGCTCAAGAGGGCCATGCTGCATGTGGGGTGGGGATATATGTGCCTTGAGGTGTTGTAGAACAGGTTTAATACGAAGGTGTTATGTAGAACGGACATGTTGGTGGGCACACCCCCTTGAGATGGCCATGTTGTCCTCCTTTTTTGAAATGGGGGGCACACACTTCCCCTCTGGCCTGGGCATATTACCAGCTCTGCACAGCCCTGTTTATAGATAAGAAGAAGTACCTTGAATTGGGCCCAGAAACTATTCAGAAGCCAGTGCAATTATGATAAGTGTATACCAGAAAACATCCTGGCTATGGCATTTTTGCAGCAGCTGCACTTTCTGAACACTCTTCAAGGGCAGCCCACATAACACATGTTACAGTAATTTGATGGTGATCAAGGTATGTATCACACTTGGCCAGATCCATCTTCTCCAGGAAGGGGCATAGCTGGTGTACTAGCCAATAATGAGTAAACACACTGCTGGCCATAGCAGCCACCTGGACATCCAGAGGCAAGGCCAGAGCCAAGAACTCCCAGAGTACAAACCTAATACTTTAGAAGGAGTACAACACCATTCACAACAGGATGTAGTCCTACTCCCAGATCAACTGTTCTATGACCATCAATATGACCATCTGTCTTGTCTGGATCGAGCCTCAACTTGTTAGCCACATCCAGGCCATCACCGCATCTAAGCAATGGTTCAGATCTTCCTTCTACAGCTTCCTTGGCATTTGTAGAAAAGGAGAGATAAGAGTTGAGTGTCATCATCATACTGAAGGCATCCAAGCTGAAAACAATGAATGACTTCTCCCAGTGGCTAAATGAAGATATTAAAAAGCATGGGGGATGAAAATGGTGCTCTGAGAAAGCCCACGGGCTTAGATGTAGGATGGCTGATCTGAGCCATATCCTTAAATTTTGATAGAGGGATATGGAGCAGGGGTGGTTTTAGACCTTGCCATTACAATTTGAAAGCGGCTGCTTCACTTGAATACCCCAGCCCCAATTTCAGGCAGTCACAGCATCCCAGAAGTAGGCCAGTTTTGCATTGAAGCCAGTACTGGGCCTGCACCCCATCTCTGCTGCTCCCCACCCGCCACCCTCCTCATCCCAAGGGAAAAAACACCTTAGCTTGTGGAAGAAAGAAGGCGTATGTCAGAGGGCTCGCTTTCGCACTAGAGAGAACCCAGTGAGCACATGGAAACTATTCTGTTGGGCCGTTAATTCGTATGATGTTGATTGCTCTTCAATTTTAATGCAATGCCATTCTCAAATTCTATTGTATGGGGCTTCCCCCATCCCACGTCTATGTTCCCTTGTGTTTCTTGGTTTTATGAGGAGTTTTATTCACATCTTTATTGTATTGTATTTATTTTATTTAAAAACGTTTTTATAGTACCACCTCTCCGTTTCTGGCATCGTGGTGCTTTACAATAATACACAAAACAATTTTGATTAAAAACCTTCAATCCACATTAAAATTTAAACCACCCCTCCCCCAAACTTTTGAGAAAATAAGAAACCCTTACAGAGCCATTTAAAACAATTGATGATGGAAGCCTGTCTAATTTCCAGTGGCAAATTGTACCATAATCGGGGGCCAACCACTGAAAAAGTCCTGGCCCCACACATTACAAATTGTAGTGGGGGACGATCAGGTCACCCTGCCCTTGAGAGCGGGTCTGCCAATGGTGGGACACAGGAGCAAGGCGAGCACTCAAGTAACCAGGGCCCAAGCAGTGCAAAGCTTTATACATAGTTAATAAAATCTTGTAACGTACCCTAGCAGCTGCCAGCAGCCAGTGGAGCTCTTGAAGGCCGAAGTGATAGAGGACCACTTCGGAAGCCCCTTGACCAACCTAGCTGCTGCATTTTGTACAGCCTTTAGGTGCTGGATTTGCTTCAAGGGAAGCCCTGTATACAACAAGTTGCAATAGTCAAGCCTGGAGGTGACCAGAGCATGAACTGCGATGGTAAGATCGGCCTCTGACAAAGAGGGGCAAACTTGGCAGAGCATATGTAATTGGTAAAAATAACTCTGGACAACAGCCCCCACCTGTGATGACATAGTTAGGGACTGGTCAAGAATGACACCCAGGTCTCACGCCTCGGTCGCAATCCTTGGTCGGATTCCTGAAAATGAAACATCTGCAAGCTCCTGCATTGAACCCGCCAGCCGCTGACCTCGACCAACAACCATCAACTCAGTCTTCTCTGGATTGAACTTCAACTTGCTTCTGGACATCCAATTACAAATCTCAGCTAGGCACTGAGACAGGACAGCAACTGCCCCACAGAGGTCTGAGCCCACCGAGATGTACAGCTGGGTATCATCGGCATACATATGGTACCTCAGCCTGTGGGCTTTAATTAACTCTGCCAGCGACCTTACATACACATTGAACATGAAAGGTGAGAGGATAGAACCCTGTGGAACTCCACAGGGGAGGGCTGTGGGGGCAGATGAACATGGTAACTCACTGAGCCCTTCCATCCAGGTAGGACTGGAAGCAGGCAAGAGCCAAGCCCTCCAGTCCCACCTGGGTCCTCAACCGTCTAATCAACAATTCATGGTCCACTGTGTAAAAGGCTGCTGAGAGATCCAATAACAGTAAGATGGACAAATGGCCTTAGTCCATCACTAAAAGAAGATCATCACAGACCGCAGCAAGGGCAATCTCCATGCTGTGACCTGGCCTGAAGCCAGATTGAAAAAGATCTAGAAAATCTGAGTCATGGAGGAACCGTTGGACCTGCTCCAGTACCACTTTCTCCACCACCTTACCAAGAAAAGGAAGGTTGGAGACTGGTCGGTAGTTTGCTGGCAGAGAGGGATCAAGAATTGGTTTTTTAAGGAGTGGCCGCACACTAGCCAATTTTAGGCAGGTGGGCACCCTAGCCTCCATCAGGGATGCATTCACCACTGCTGTTAGAAGTGGACCCACCACTGACCAAGCAGAGCGGATCAACCAAGTTGGACATAAGTCCAATCCACAGGCAGTAAACTGGAGCTGACCGAAAATCCTCTCCAGCTCAGTCAAAGGTACTAGGCTATCATACTGGTGCTAATTAGGGATGAGGGAGTTCATTTTCGGTGTGCATTTTCATATGAACTTCCAATTTTCCACTTTCCAAATCAATATATGAACTGGAACTGAGTTATCTCTTAGTTTTCACTCCTTTCAGAACTTTGCAATACAATTCTGCCAACAAAAATGCATACAGATTTGTGTATGTTACGGAAAGATGCACAGTAAAATGCATAAATTAGGAGAAATATTGCTGAAAATGCATATGAATTTTCATGCTTACTTAAAAATAAAAGTTAAAACTGATGGAAAACGTGATGAAACAAAGAAAGCATTTTTTAAAAAAATGTGAAACTGAGAGAATCTGAAATTGAAAGCTTTGTCTATTGCTTGCACCCGGTAGGTGGAGGGTGTGATTTATAATTGTAATAATGAAGAAATAGAACATCTATTCTCAACAGGGATCGACAGCCTTGTAGTCAAGTTCTATGAATCCTGACTGGAAAAGATGCTCTATGCATAAGTTGTTGATGAGGAAGAACCACATGGGACTTCTATTTCTGCCACTCCTTCTTCCCCAAGATAAGGCTCCCCGCTAGCTTTGAGAAGGGGGAGCATATAAAAGGGAAATGGGAGCTAAAATGGATGTTCAGGTGTTCATATCAAACACTCACAAAACCCCCTGATGTTTTTAAAGTAATTAGTATGGACATTTGAAAGTCCCATATTATTTTTAGGCAAATCCAGAGGAAACAAGAAACATGCCTGTATTCATAGTCAAGCTGCATGTGGTAAAAAAAGGGTGAAAGGGTTTATCATCACCCTTCTTGTTATTTCCTTGAATAATAAAAAGAAATGCAACTCAGAACGTGATACAGAATTAAAAAACAAGAACCCAACTTCAGGGCAATGGTTCAATACAAGATCATACTTACCTGTCATGCTTCTCGTGTTTCTTCTCTTGTTGTTTATGCCTGCCAGATCCTATTTATATTCTTTGGCATTCAATTGTAATGTTTCCAGTCCCTCTTGAGAGTTTTAGTTGGGCCCAAGTACCTCCTGGTACCTTCTTTGCATCAGCGTGATTAAATAGCAGAGTGTGCACAGTACATATTACGTTGGTGAAAGCAGTGGGGTGACTTGGCTTCTTTGTCAAGAGTTCACCAAAAACATCTGTTCAATCACTGAGAAGGCCAAGAAGTCAAGAACAATTTGAGGAAGGGGTTGAATAAACCAATAAAGAAGTTAATGCAAGGCCACCATACTGTTAATCCTTGAAGCACCGGGAAGATGAAGAAATGTCTGTTTGGGCGACTCTATTTCCAAGGATACAGTGGCATCAGATAAGGACATTTATTCTTTTGTACAGCTTGAATGTAACACTTGCCTCCCCACCCCCCTTTGCTGCAATATGGAGATGGACAGCCTTGCCAAGGTCACATGACAGGACCGGGCCAGTGAGGAGACAGCTGTGCCCAGGCCTATGAAAGGCTGCCTTTCTGCTGCACTTGGAGCTCAGGCCAGAAAATAGATATCAGCCTAGCAAAATAATACATGACTGATCTGTGAAAACTACTGGTGTGACATATTGAGTGCCCAGTTAAGGCAAAGGGATTCATAAAGGATTGGAGAAAGGCTGTGTGGATTGGCATGTCAAACACTACACAGCCAAGATGCTTACGGAAACAAGCTTGGGGTTTCCTTAAATATCCGATCATCAGTATTGGCTCAGGAGAGAGTAAAATGGCATGGATCACTTAGTAATTGTCTTGTGGCTTTTTAAATGTTTTCCTCTGAAATGTTGGCGCTGCCATCATCAAAGTCTTTGAAACAGAATACTAAGAAAAAATACTGGTGGCATTACATTTGTGTGTGCGTGTGTGATTCATTCATGTATTTATTTTATATGCTGCCCCACACAAAAAAAGCTCTCTGAGCAGCAGATAAAGTTCTTGTACACTTTTTAGTCTGATAAAAGCAAGTGCTCATTGCTCCAAAATTAGGCTCTTCTATTTTTAGACTTAGCCTCATCTTTGTGATGGTCATTCCGAGAAGATCCAAACTTGAACCTGATCTTTACTTCCATCATAAATTCCCCTACATTTAGGAAAGATTTACATTCAAACTTGGCAGCATATGCTCTCAACCAATTTTTTTTTTAATTACTTAAAAAAAAAGAAGAAGCAGGACTCATTGTTATTTAAAAAAAGAAAAAGAAAAAAACTACCAGCGTCATTTTGGCAAAAGCTGATAAAACAATGATATACGGATGATAGAGGAGTTTCCTATTATTATATTAGATTTTGTCCCTCCTTTACCCTAGGGAGCTAAAGTTGGTGTACATGTTTCTCTGCCACCAGTTTTATCCCCACAGTAGCCTTGTGGGGTAGATCAAGCTGAGAGTCTGTGGCTAGCCCAAGGTGCCCCCATAAGCTTCAAGGCCTGAATGGGGATTTGAACCCAGGGACGGGTTCAAATGTCATTGCACTAGTGGGTACTAGGCTCTGAACTATGCACAAGAGAATCCAACTAAAGTTACATTTGCGCAAGCATGGTTGCGCAAGCGGTTTTGAATAACTCTTGTGAAAAACGTTGTGTAACTGGGTGTGCAATTGCTCACAGAATTGCTCACACAACTGGTTGCATACACGTAATGGGCAACCACTTCAACAATGGAAAGATTCAGCGGAATTCCTCTACTGCTACTTGAGTTTGCGGAATGCCATCCTTGGATACTGCTCTAGTAGCCTATCTACACATGCAAGATAAAACACTTAACGTTTTGAAGACTGTATATAGAGTGTATCATGGGCCTCAACAGTTGTCAAAACTGTTATAACCCGTTTTAAAGCAGTAGTGTAGATAGGCTCTTGGTCTCCCCAGTCCAATGCTCAATCTACTACACCACCAGAGCTCCTTGAAAACAGGAATACTGTTATCTACAGCAGGGTAAAAAGCTTGCAGTGAAGATTGCTGGCTTTATTTCAGCATGTCCTTTGCAAGCAAAACAGAATAAAATATAATGAAATAAGAATGGAACAGCAGCCTTCACTTTCTTTGGCTTTGTCAGTCCATGTCATATATCAGCAAATTGTTCCGTGAAGGCTTCAGCCACAAGAGTATCATTATAGCTAGTCAGACTGGTCCTTGCCTGGTGTAAATTGGTGGTACACCATTGAAATTCAGGGGATCAGTCCAATTTAAACCAGGTGGGAATCTTGCCAGAAAAATGAGGTGGCCATAAATACTTTAGAAGTTTTACATAATACTGTTGCAGTATAGTTTATATATGGAATGTATGAGAAATGCATAACTATTGAGGGGGTTTCAGTCTTCTACACTGATAACATGATAACATGTAATAATTGCTAAGTCATCATTGCTCTCTAGTTATACATAAAATGATAAATAAATAAATAAAATATGATTTCATTTGACTGAAATCCTCTTTGGACTGAACCACTAAGGAGTCAGTTTCACAGAAGGTGCATTGGAGAGCCAGGTACCGCGAAGGTATTAAAGTAGGTAGCTGAGAATATTTGCAGGGCAATCTCCTGTATGCTTTCTTCACCAAGCTGCTCATCTTGAGAAATACTTTCAGAGATGGTACTGAGTGAGACACATGGCCTGAACTCCATGTCAGCTCAACATCCAAATGATTTTGGACACTTGACAGCTTATACACTCAGAAATAAGTCCAAGTGATTTTAAATTATTACAAAGGCAGGAGCCACACTACCGCTTTATAGCGGTATTGAAGTGCACTGACAACTGTTGGGGACCATGACACATACCATATACCGCTTTCATAGTGCTATATCCTGCTTGGTGTAGATCTGGCCTTAGTCCTGCACAAACATAGGATTGCAGGCTTATCCATGACTAACTTGATTTGGATTGGTACCACCACCTTGAGTGTCTTGGAATTTTGCTTTAGAGTCATGTTGCCTTTAGTGCTGTATGCAAAGGGCCTTTTGAAATTCTCCACAGTATTTGTGGGCAGAGAAACTGAGTGAACCATTCCATCAAATTTCTGCAGGGTGAAGAGAAAGTCTCCAGTAGTTTCTCAGAGTTGAGTCTCACAATTAGCAATGGCAGTAGCATGGGGGGGGGGGGGGAATGAGATACCACTGCAACTGGAAACAGCAGCAATTGTATGGGCAGCTTAGCCACCATTTTGCGTCCTCTACAATGTCCCAGATATAGCATCATTCTGAGACATTGAGTAGAGGAAATGGCGGCCACTGCAAAAAATGGTAGAAAAGATTCAGAAAAGATTCTGCAAAAATACTCTTCTTTCCAAGGGGGGTGCAAAAAATAATTTCAGAAATCTCAGAAAAACGGTACTGTTTGTCATAAAACAGTAAGAAACAGCAATTGCATCATCTGACATTCATCAATATGTATACACAAAATGTACAATTAATTGTTTATACAACTGAGATCCAACAACAAAATGTTGCTTAAAACACTTTAAAAAATAGTTTGCAATTTGAAGGAGTGACGACAAATACATTCAATAGTGGGAAGGCGTGCAAGGGGCTGTACAGTATTTTATGCTCATCTACTTTGATAGATTATTCTCCTCACCCCCAATTTTATGTCCGTGGAATTCAGATCACTAGAGAGACTAATTTGTTTTGTCAGTACATGGCAAAGCAAGAACTTGACTTTATATCTCCTCTATGCAAAGCCAATGCTATATTTACTCTACCACATTTGCTCTATGGACTAATTAAACCAGCAAAGTTGTCAATAAATTCTGGCTGATTTTTCATTTAATATTGCCACATTCTCCTGGTTTGTAAATTTTTCATTTGAAGACGTGATGCCAAGTCAGAGGGCATCTGTAATTTAGTTTTCCCTGCATTCAGTCCCATTTGGATGCATGCACGTAAGTTAAGTGTTGGTTAATAAGGATGAGAGTAAATAAATAAATCTAAGGGAGTCTTCTTTAAAAGTTAAATTGCAGTAATATATGCAGTGCTATAGTCCAGACTTTATTTGATTCTCCTTAAACTTTATTAATCCTAATTTATCCCCCACTTTATTAACTCAAATTTTCAATTGCATCTTCATAGAACAACTTAGGTGACCTAGAAACTATTAGTGATGAAGTAGGGCCTCAGAGATATGGGCAGGACAATCAACCAGTAACCCAAATCAATGTTAGTGACCCCACTTTCAACACTGAAACTTAGTTCCAAGAAATGTGTTTAGTCTAAGAGAAGTAATTTTTAGTATTCCTTTCTTCATGGGCCAGTCTGAAGTCTGGAATAAGGCTTGTTTGAGGAACCTGTGATACACACTGGTGATGGATGTGTGGAGAGGGTACAAGGATCTAGCACTGTGTGTGGAAACCTCACTTTCGCAAAATGTTGAAAAACGCTGCAAAAATTGAGAGACTTTTGAAAGGTTGACCCAAGATAGCAGGTGTGAAGGCATACAAATACTTTGGAGGAACAAATGTCCTCCATGGCTTCGCATTCATATTGCCAAGATTCTTATTACTAATTAGGGATGTATAAGAAAATTGTTTCAGTTCATTTTTGATCAGGATTTTACCTAATTCACACCATCCAGACCGGACACAGACTCAGATGCAATCTGTGGTTGAAGTCTGTACATTTCTGAGTTTGCAATGTGATTTGCAGAACACCCCCCCCCCAAATGTTTTTGACAACATGCATGTCTTTGAAAAATGCGCATAAAATGCATACTTTTGAAACGTGCACAAATACACTTTAAACAATGGGAGGAGAATGCTGACATTTCAAAAATGTGCACAATTGATGCATACCTTTGGAAAATATATATATGAAAATACACATAGATTTTCATGCAAAAAGAAAAAAAAACAAAGCTCAGAATCTGATACGGATTAAACTCAGAAGGAGCTTTGAGATGGAATTCCGAGGACTTTGGTGAGCTCAAGCTGCAGATCCCTATTACTAGTCTAATCTTTAGGGAATGTTTATAAATGTCCAGTTTGGGCATTCTGACTGCATGCAGAAAACTCCTACTATCCTGTCTTATCTAAAGCAACTTGGCTGCCTTAACTTGCTCCCCTTAACTGGCCCACCTGCCAGAAATCACAACAGAAGCTATTAGTAAGTAGGGTTGGATGGATCAGTCTTATTTCTGGTCCATATCGGTTCCGAATGTGTTCAATTGGAAGTTCGTTCTATACCATTTTCTGTGCTTTCCCCCCCTGCACTCAAAATATATGTTTTTGAATGTGTTTTTGAGCCAAGAACTGTACTGCAAAACTTTGAAAAGTGACAATCCAAAGAATAATTCTATTCTGATCCATGTCTTAGTCCAGGAATTACGAATTAGGTTGGCGTGCTTTAAAAAATGGTCCAAGTGAAATTCTCCAGCATTCCTATGAGTTGGCTGCAATCTTTCCTTCCTACAAACGGTGGGGATGACCCTCCCTTCCCAAATACCTCTGCAGCCTAATCCTAACCACGTTTGCTTAGAAGTTAGTCCAAAAGATTTTAATGGGATTGACATCCAAGTAAACGTCCCTATGGTTGGAACCTTGAAAGTGAGAGAGAACAAAGGAAAGAGCAAAAAATTAAGCGTGTTACACATTTGATTCTTAAAACGGTGTGTGTATGTTTAAGGAACCTGGCAAATTCTAAGTGCAGTTGAAAAGTACTGTTTCCAGAGGCAGCTTTAATTTACATACCCAATCCTTACTCAGCAGAGTACCATAAGCAGTGAAGATATTGAAGCCATAGATGGGTCACATTTAACTGTTCTTGAACAATTTGTCATACATATTAGGCCCTAACAAGCTTTCTCTATCAGACACCTGGCATCATTACTCTTGTTTCCTCTACATTTGTTGCTAAAAGCAGGTATTAAGCCTGCGAGCAAAATGGCAATCACAATGCACAACAGTCCTGTTTTCTCAATACAAATATAGAAATGGATTCATTATTTCCTCTTCTTCTGTTACTACGTAAATGCCAGATTGCATTTTTCATAAGAATCGCCTTGCTAGACTAGACTAACATCCATTTAGTCTGGCATTCTGTTTCCAATAGGGGCAGCCAGATGCCTCTGGGAAGCTTACAGTTCAGATTTGATGGTTTATAACACTGGGAACAAGCAGGACCAGGAGGATTCTACTGCCCGGCATACAAACACCTAGGCTAGGGACACAGAACCTTTTGCAGCCCAAATGCCAAACTTCATTTTGGGGAAGCTGTTGAGGGTCACATTCCTGTGGGAGGCAGTGCTGAAGGGAAAGGAGGCAGGGCCAAAAATAACAAAAAATACCAACATATTTTAGCTTATATCGCTTACTGCCAGTAACTAAGCCTTAGAAGAGGCATTTCCATATTTTAAGACATAATCCTGTGAATGTTTAGACAGACAAAACTTATGCAACTTCCTGCATCCCTCCAGCCAGCCATACTGGGCCAGTCCTACCATTAGACAGAGTGATGTTGCTGCCTCAGATGCAGGGGAAACAAGGAGTAGCAGCAAGATGCGGGAGGGTAGAGTGGCTGTTACACCAGGCTGTTACACCAGCTGGTCCCTGTGCGCCGATGATGTGTATTAGGTAGGCTGACCATCTGAAAAGGAGGACAGGGCTCCTGTAACTTTAACAGTTGTAGAGAAAAGGGGATTTCAGCCAGTGTCATTTGTATGCAATTAGTTCCTGGTGATATTCCCTCTTCATTACAAGAGTTAAAGTTGCAGGCACTATACTAGAGTGACCATATACAAAAGAAGGCAGGGCCCCTGCAACTTTAACTGTTGTGATGAAGAGGGAATTTCACCAGGAACTAATTGCATACAAATGACACTGGCTGAAATTCCCTTTTCTCTACAACTGTTAAAGTTACAGGAGCCCTCCTTTTCAGATGGTCAGCCTATATTAGGTACTTCCGCAATCACCCTCCCTCCTTCCCTGTGTGTCGATGGTGTGTATTAGGTACTTCCGGGATCACCCTACCTCTACACCCCTATGGTGAAGAAAGGGCCAGTGTGTGTGCCA
Source organism: Anniella stebbinsi (assembly GCA_029215795.1). NCBI lineage: Eukaryota > Metazoa > Chordata > Lepidosauria > Squamata > Anniellidae > Anniella > Anniella stebbinsi. The sequence continues at coordinate 97,198,943 of JARDYH010000004.1, read as the reverse complement.
TATGGCTTACCCTATGTCTCCAAAGCTAGCCTGTTGCCCTCAAGTCTGGTCGAGGACGCTGTTCCCCTCTAGTGTGGAAGTAAGACTCTACTGACAGTCCAGTGGGCTTCTGTTCATTGAATGGGGGAGGGCACTATCTTGTCCTTCAACTCAGGCACCTGCACGTGGTTGGTACCTGTTTCCTGGCAGTATGAGGGCAGTGCGTATGTAAACCCCTTGCATTGGATGGAGGGCCCATCTGAGCCCTAGTATTGTTCTTCAGTGGTAGGAATCATGTTACCCTAGCTCTCTTCAAAATATAAAAGCACCAGGAAGTGATGGCAAACTTATTAATGGTTTGGTCGCAGCTTAAAAATGGAATTTTAGTTAATTGAAAATGCCACGTGATCTATCAAAGGTTGCAGCAGTGTCTTAAAAGCTGTCTCCTGTTTCCTCAGCTTCCATCATTCTCCACTCATTCTGAGCTCACTTTTGATATGGTGGAAGTAACGCTCCAGCATGGAGGATCATCATAGGTTGAAAAGCTCTGAAGTAGTGTGAGGAAGATTTAGGGCTTTATTAAATGCCTAAACCATCCAATATATAAGTTTATTATCGACATAATATAATTATAATACTTGTGGGAGGGGAGGCATGGATTTTCTCCCCCAAGTGGTGAAGTGTCTTGGACCAGCCTACAGGAGGGCATGGAGAATACTGTTCCCAAATCATGGCCACATACAGACAGTAAAATCCCAGCCTAATAAGCCGAGGTATGAATGAACCTCCTGCTAAGGATGGGTGAACATGCAGTGTTTGTGCTTGTAGATAGAGGTTATCTGAATTCTTCTCAAAGCTCTTTTGGCCTCATTTGCATTCCCAAAGGTGAAAGTCTTTTTTTAAGAAGTGCATTTTTTCCAATCGAAAATGCACATTTCCCCCCAGTTTGATCATCTGAATGCAGCTAATATGTCTCCGCCTCAGAGCAACCATTATTGCACCCAGGGCAAGAGCTGGGGATTCCAGCTTGAGGCCTTCCAAGTCTTTGATTCAAACCCAGATGAAAGCTCCCAGAGGAATACAGAAATGCATTAGGATTGAGATATTTCAAGTGATTTAATGAATGGATAGTAAAAGCCAAAGACTATCATTTGTAGTTGTACATTTCAAGGGGATTTGGCTGATATTGTGGGTTTTTCCTCCTCCTTTATAGCTATAAAAATATATATCAGAAAGATGCACAATGCACATTTTTATAAGGGGCTTTTCAAAGGCATAAATATATGGTTGCTGACATTTTGCCTCTAAGGACCCTTTTGAACACATTATCTCCAGAGCGTTGCTCCAATCTGACTGTTTAAAATAGAATAAGTTGGGAAAACTCCCTTCAATGTGTTTTCAATTGCAGATCATGGCACTTTCATCCAACAATTTTGAGAAGATAACTTTTAATTACAATAATAAGAACCACATGGGCAGTTGATTGATGCAAACCTGATGTGTTCTCTTACTTTATTAATCTTTTTAATTAGAGTCAAAAGAATGTTTTATCTGTCGGGAAGGAGATGAGATGGGCCGTGACGCTCTGCTGCACTTCTGTGACTGCAAAAACTTGATTGCTCACCAGAAATGTCTTTTAACTTGGATACAAAAGGTAAGGGAACTGATGCAGAATCTACCCTTCCAGTTTAGCGTCTTCAGTCTTTCATTCTTCCAGCTAGGGTCCATGTCATCATCATGGATAAAATTGCTTTAGGTCTTTGCTACCTTTATTCGCAAATGGGCTGCAGGCTGCAAGACTTTTCTGCGCAAAATTCTCTGAAAATGGTATTTTATGTACCCCTCTCTCTCTCCTGAAAGAGAGGGCCATTCTGTAGAGTATTTTGGGGTGGGTGCTATATTTCCCCACAATATCTTGGAACAGTACTACACCAAGAGCATTACGGGGGATGGAGGAAGAATGGTGGGCGGGCTGCTAAGTTAGAAACTCTGCTGTTGCTGCGGCTGCCACTTATGGTGGTATCAAAAATAAGCATTAGGAAAAAGGAAGGGAGCCATGCTGCTACTTCTGCTATTGTGAGCCCCTTTCCCAAGGAAAATGTTGAGTTTCTCCTACCATTCTCCCCTCCCCAGAATATAAAGTGGTATGTCCCTGGAGAATGTTCATCCAGTCCTTGTTGTTATTGAATAACAACACTTTTGGAGCTGTTAAATAGCCACATTTTCAGGGAAAAAATCTTCAAGAAGGGCATTACAACACACTTTAAATGCAAAAGAAATAATCAAACCATAAAAAATAATTAATATTCAATACAAAAATCATTAAATTAATAAATACATAGCAAATAAGACAGCATTATATACGTCTTTAGTTAGAAACACAGTAAAGTGGAAGCTAAGCATTCCAAAGATGTGGGCCACCACAGAAAAGGTCTTGTTCCTGGTAATCAACTATCTCACAACTCTTGCTGGTGGATGCCTAGCTCCTACAAGCATTCTAGCTGCTGAATTCTGCACCAGTTGTAGTTTCTGGACTATCTTCAAGGGCAGCTCTGTGTAAAGCACACTGCAGTAATCAGTCCTGGACATAACCAGAGCATTTTATTGAGGCAAGTTCAGCTTTCTCTAGATAAGGCCACAGCTGGAAAACCACATGAAGCTGGCAAAAAGCAGTCCTAGCCACCGACACAACCTGTGCCCCATGGTAAGTGCCAAGTCTGGAAGGATCCTCAAACTGCAAATCTGGCTTTTTGAGGGATATTGGAAGGAGCAACCCCATCCACATCAGCATATTTTCCTATCCGCAACACTTCCATCTTGTTTGGATTAAACTTCAGCCTGTTTGTCCTCATCCCTCCCAAATCTGCCCTGTTCAGGGTTTCTACCACCTCTTCAGGATTAGAAGATGGAACTGAGATTGGTGCTGCCCGTCATCCACATATTAATGCCATTTTAGCCTATGGCATATACACTCACAGCAGTTTCTGTTCGAGTATCCTGGAATTCCCAGTGTGATGACAGTGTGCCCGTGGAAACTTTGCTTGGTGTTCTGTTGTTGTTGTTGTTGTTGTTGTTGTTGTATTAAGAGGCTGGTGTGGTGCAAAGTGAAGTGCTGGCTTCCAGCACCAACTTTAATAATAATAATAATAATAATAATAATAATAATAATAATAATAACGATTTATTTCTTACCCGTCTCTCCATCTAGATCGAGGCGGGGAACAACAACATGATAAAATACATAAAACTAATTAAAACATGACAAATATTATTAAAACTGCATTAAAACATCCTAAAACATCCTAAAAACATTCTAAAAATTACACTGGATATGCCTGCCGGAAGAGAACAGTCTTTATAGCTTTCTTAAATTCTAAAAGACTGTTAAGTTGACGAGTCTCCTCCGGCAGGTCATTCCACAGTCTGGGAGCGGCAGAAGAGAAGGTCCTCTGGGTAACAGTTGTCAGCCTAGTCTTGGCCGACCGCAGTAAGTTCTTCCCAGAGGACCTGAGCGTGCGGGGCGGATTGTACGGGAGAAGGCGATCCCGCAGGTAACCTGGACCCAAACCATGTAGGGCTTTAAAGGTAATGACCAACACTTTATACTTCGCCCAGAAACTAATTGGCAGCCAGTGGAGTGATTTTAAAGCTGGCGTAATATGGTCACTCCTAGATGTCCCGGTGACCAACCTGGCTGCCATATTTTGAACTAGTTGAAGTTTCCGGACTAGGCACAAAGGTAGCCCTATGTACAGCGCATTGCAGAAGTCGAGCCTCGAAGTTACCAGCGCGTGCACCACCATCTTTAGGTCTTCCAACTCTAGGAAGGGGCGCAGCTGGCGTATCAGCCGAAGCTGATAGTAGGCACTCCTGGCCGTCGCATCTATCTGGGCTGTCATTTGGAGTGATGGATCCAGGAGCACCCCCAAGCTGCGAACACAGTCTTTCAGGGGAGTGTAACCCCATCCTGAACCGGTTGACACACCTCCAAACCCAGGTTGGGGCCTTTGACAGCAAGCACCTCCGTCTTGTCTGGATTCAGCTTCAGTTTGTTTTTCCTCATCCAGCCCATTACCGCCTCCAAGCATTCATTCAGAGGAGACACACTATCCTTAGCTGACGATGTTGTCGAAGGCATAGAGAAATATATTTGGGTGTCATCAGCATACTAATAGCACCCCGCCCCATGCCTCCGGATGATCTCTCCCAACAGTTTCATATAAATGTTAAACAGCATTGGGGAAAGGATGGCACCTTGCGGTACGCCACACAGCAGCTCCTTCTTTGCAGAGCAGCTATCCCCAAGCATCACCATCTGGAACCTGCCCGAGAGGTAGGACCGGAACCACTGAAGCACAGTGCCCCCGATTCCCAATCCCCTCAGGCGTTCCAGAAGGATACCATGGTCGATGGTATCGAATGCCGCTGAGAGGTCCAAAAGTACCAACAGGGACACACTCCCCCTGTCAATACCCAGGCGTAGATCATCCGCTAAGACGACCATAGCAGTCTCAACTCCGTATCCTGCCCTGAAGCCAGTTTGAAATGGGTCTAGAAAATCAGTGTCATCCAAGACTACCTGGAGTTGAAAGGCAACCGCTCTCTCGATCACCTTGCCCAAGAATGGAAGGTTTGATACCGGTCTGTAGTCCAGGGGATCCAGGGAGGGCTTCTTTAGAAGCGGCCGTACCACCGCTTCTTTTAAACATGATGGAAAACTCCCCTCCCTGAGAGATGCATTAATAATATATTGTAATTGTGATCTAACCACATCTCCTCCCTGGATGACCAGCCATGAAGGACAGGGATTGAGAGGGCATTATTTATCTCCAATAATGTCTCTGGGCTCCACATTGGCCACAGAGGCATGCTTAGAACGTGAAAATGGTAGACAGCTAGAGGCCAACACATTGTTTTGAAGTGCACCTAGCCACCCACCAAAGAAGAATAGAGTATGCTCTGGGGTGGGGAGGGGGAGAGGCTAGAAGGCATAACAAGGAGCAAAGGGTGGGTTGGTCTGTTTTGCTTGTTTGCTTGCTTTTTGGTGTGGTGTGTGAGCTTCGGGTTGTTTGTGTGTGGGGGTGGGTGGGGGTGTGGGGGTGGGTGGGGGTGGGAGTAAATGTGCATTTTCCCTGGTGTGTGTGTGTGTGTGTGTGTGTGTGAGAGAGAGAGAGAGAGAGAGAGAGAGAGAGAGAGAGAGAGAGGTGGGTTGGTGTTTCGTGTGTGTGTGTGTGTGTGTGTGTGTGTTTCTCTGAGCATCACCACTGTTGCTTCTATGAAATGGACTTTTGGTTGTGCTTTATGGGGACACTTCTGCCTTGTCCTCCATTTCTTGGCCAGGTTCCTCGCCTCTGAGCCTCATCAAGAGATGGTAAACGAGCAATGTTTGAAATCGCTAGAATTCTCCAAATGTCATCTTGACGCTTGTCTTGTACCCAATTCCTGTTTGCATTTGTGATTGTTGACTGCTTTGCACAAATGGGAAAACTGCACAAACCGAGCAGCAATTGAATGTAAAAAAAAAACATACAATAAACTATTGAATGCTCAGGTGAATATGAGATACTTCTCTTGGTGCCTTAATGAGGCTGCTCAGGGAGGGAATTTCGGTGTCAGGATACCACAACAAGGGAGAGCCATCATTCCAGTAGACTCCCTCCTCATTTCTGAAAGCTCATGTATTCAGACTAAGAGCCCAGAAAATCATCTGAATTGTCTGACAGGTCTATGTGGGCCAAGTTGTATTTGGAATCAACCCATTGGTCCACCTAACCCTGTATTTTCTACCCTGTCTGGCAGTGGTTCTCTGGGGTTTCAAACAGAGGTCTTCCTCAGCCCTATCCAGAGATGGGACTGTTTGCATGCAAACCATGTGCTCTGCCACTGAGCTATGGCTTTTCTCCAGGCCCCAAGCTATCCAGGTTGTGGGAGAAATGACTATGCTTGGCTTACTGTGTGTGGCCACAACTGCTTCTCAACTGGGCTGACCATCACATGATTAGCAGTAGTCCAGAGATGGTTTATCATCATGTTCATAGACCGAGGACATCTTTTCTTTTCTTTTTTTAAAGATTTGATTTCCCCTATTCTCCCAAGAGTTTACAAACCTCAAGGCATTATTTAGGTTATATTATTTGGGATAGTTTTCAGTTTGCGCCAAAACGGGAAGCTAGTCTGGTGGTCATCCCCACCTTTTTGTTTTGTTTTGTTAGAATTTACCACGATTATTTGTTACCTTGGCATGATGCTGGCAGCGTAGTGTGCAGAGGCTGTGATCCTGAGGATATTTAGTAAGTGAAATGAAATCAAGAAATTGCTATGTGAACCTTGGAATAGGGCAGAATATATATAGATATAGATATAGATAGTGCTTGGCCAAATCCAGCCCCCTATTTGCAGGAACTTTCTCCCTGCGAAAGAGGCTTGTTATTTCTGCCTCTTTCACAAGGAGGGGAGAAATTCAGAGGATTTTCTCATTGGAGAGGACAACAGGATTTCCGTGTACCTTTTTTAAGTATAGCTGGTTGCTAAGGGGCCATCTTCCTATTTTTTAGATTTTCAAAAAAAACCCACTCCTTTCCTCCAGCATTTAGAGGAGCCCAGCACTTCTCAATGAATGCCTATCAGAGGTGACCTTGCCCTCTCCAATAGGCATCCAGTAAGCACTCCTGGGTGCCTGAAAATGTTGGGGGTGTTTTAAAAGAAAGAAAGAAAGAAAGAAAGAAAGAAAGAAAACCCCTCAAGAACTGGCTACATTTAAAAAGATATGTGGAAAACCTGTCCTCTTCCCCAAGGAGGAAAACCTCCAAAATTCTCACCTTTCCCAGCCTCTTTCAACCAAGTTTTCATTTTTACCCCCCACCCCCCCAAGAAATGCCAAAAATTGAATGGTCGAAAGTTTCGGCACAGCTCTAATATATGTATTCCTATCATCCAATCCCTAATTCTGGGGCAATGGAACTACTCTTGGAAAAGTACTTTGGGAAGTGCAGCCTTTAAAAAACACAACCTGTAGTCCTGCGTGTTTTTCTGCTTGAACAACAGAGCAGGGTGATAAATTTATACAAGATTCACATGGCAGCTCACATCACTGTTATTTTTTGGTGCTTTATAGCTGATCTACACACATTGTTAAGGTAAGAGCGTTGAAGAAATCCACAACAGATTCAAATGAGATCAGATTTCTCTGGGTCTGACTTGCAGATTCCACAGTGGATCAGCTTTTTCCAAGTTGTGTGGATTCTGCTGGCTTCTGGACCACTTTTTTTTTTCCTTTCAGGGAGATTTGCGCAAATGAGCACTTGTGGAAGTGCAAATTAGCACATTCCTGTTAATGCACATTCCAGCTATGTGGACTTCTGATAAAGCTCACTGGTGCTAGTGTGTATTTCTGCTAATGCACATTATTGCAAGTACACATTTGCAGATGAACCAAATTCTCCTACAAAAACTCCAATTCCGTCAATGAGAGGATGATGGAGAGAAAGATGCCTAACAATCCGCAAAACACAGACAGAATGGATTGAACAAAATCTGTAAATCACTAGTTAAGAGGGATGTCCTTTGGGGTGTACCACTTTATAACGCAAGAGGGAGGGATTGCACAGTCAAATGCTACTCTCTGTAAACTAGATAGATAAATAAATGAATCCACCTTAAAGTATTCCTGACAGATGGCTGTCCAGCTGCATCTTGAATACCTCTAGTTTGGGAGAGCCCACTACCTCCCTAGCTAATTGGTTCCATTGTCATACTGCTCTAACAATCAGGATGTTTTTCCTGATGTTCAGCCGGAATCTGGCTTTCTGTATATCTTGAGCCCATTATTCCATGTTCTGCACTCTGGGAAGATTGAGAAGAGATCCTGGCCATGATTGAGAAGAGATTTAAATAAATAAATCTCTGTATGTGGAAAACTAAGATATCAGGGATAAAGCTATGCTTGTCTTAGAAAAGCTAGCATTTCAGGGAGAAACATTAGAATCTTTCTCCCTGATTTGCTAACTTTATGCAGGAAGAAAGGGGAGCTTGTATTCAGTCATGTAAACCCCAGCCTGGATGCTAAATTGCCATACTCCCAGGAGGGACCGTTCCAACAATGACAAGGTTGAGTGATTCATCCATCACAATTTCCTGTGTTCTTCCAAGCTTCCTCTCCTATCCCACAATTTGGGCTCTGGCCAAACTAGACATGATGGTGACAGCCACTGCTATCTGTTCATATGCCTGCCCGATCGATGTATATAAAGTGAGATTAGCTTTTAATATAATAATAATAATAATAATAATAATAATAATAATAATATAGTTCTTATCCGCCTCTCCATTTGGATTGAGGCGGGGAACAACAGTAAATATAAAATATGATAAAATACATAAAACTGATTAAAACGTGGCACACATTATTAAAACTGCATTAAAACATCATTAAAAACATCCTTAAAACATTCTAAAATTCCATTGGATATGCCTGCCGGAACAGTCTTTATAGCTTTCTTAAATTCTAAACATCAATTTTAACATCAAAAGGGGCGCGCAGGTGAGAGGAGCTGAAACGTCCCATGCCCTGCCTCCTCTCAGCCTGTAACCCAAAGCACTTTCCTCTCAGATTTTGTCAGTACCAGCGTTGGAGGTCTGCTGGAAGGAAAAGTTTAGGTGAGCATGACCGGAAGGGGGATTTAACTCCCATCACCTACGTGCTCCCCTTGATGGTAAAATTAGACATCCCAACATCCCTGCCTTTGGGGGGAGCTGTGTCCTCTTTCTCAGAGGATAGTCCTCTGTTTGAAGGGCTGCCAGAGGATAATTTCTTATTTGAAGGCGTCCTCTACTTGAAGGGCTGTCCTGCCTTATTCTCCTTTAGAAATAAAGGCCCGTAAGAACTGTTGCCCATCAGTAGTTAGCCCCAGCAGAACAAGACTGAACAGGCAGGCACGCGGATCATCTGGACACAGTCTTCCACACTATGGTGAGATGTACTGTATTCCTATTTGGCTTATACTAACTATTTCTAAATTTGCATTGATACGTATAAATTAGCAAATGGATGTTTTCTGCAAGTCCATGTCTTTTCTTGTCCTCTGCTTTGGTGATGCATTTTCTCTTGTTTTGGTGATTGGAAAGCAGCCATTCTACATGCTTTCTAGGACAAAGGCATCCACATGATCTAAGTCTGGCTTCAAATGCTGAATCAGCATTGTCCCCTCATTTCATGCTGCTTAAGCATCTCTGGGGTGTCTGCTTCTGTAGCCTTCTCTACCTGAAGATCAAGCTGCATATAGTCCTGTAGCAGTGAAGGGCTCATCAGCCTGAGTTTTGGCTAGCAGAGAGGAAGTTGGGATACTTCTGGGATTGCCCTCGCTGCGTCCGCTACACCCCTCTGGTGTAGAAAGGTCCTTCCTCTCTGCTAAGAAACACTCAAGCTGTTATCCCCTTCACTGCTCACAGTGGCCAAGGGTAGGGTGATGGTGGTGGAAAAAATGGGAAGTGGTATGTGGGGTGGAGGTTATGGGTGTCAAACTGTTAACCTCAGTACTGCTGGCTTCCCCTCAGCTGTTTTCACTCAGGCACGAGGGGTCAACTCTGCTTGGCATGTATAATATCTCACAGGTCCGAGCGCTCAGGCTGTTGACTGATAGGTCCCAGAGCCCTATGGTTCAACAGTCAGGTGTGCATCTCAATGGGCTCCTGCCCTCCATCACTTGCCACACGTACACTGGTCCTTTGCCCAAGGCGCATCGTGGTTTGAAAGGGGGCTGGCGTTATGATTGGAAAAGTGATTCCCCAAATGTTGTGTGTTCAGTTCAGCCATAACTCACAAACCAGTGTAGGTTTTGCCAGTGATTTACATTTTGTCTCCGTTCTTAGGGCAAAAAAAGGAGAGAAGTAGGTGCTCAGAATGCTGAGATACTTTACTTTCAAGCATTCTGAGAACCTGCTCTTCTCCCTTTTTTTGCCCTGAGTGGATGCTCTCCTCCTTTTGGTATTTGTCTCCATTCTTAGACCTATATGGCAATTGTCTTGCAATAGGGATGGATCCAACTAGTTAAGCCACTGGCTTAACTTCTCTCCTTCTCTCTCTCCTTTCCCATCAAAACGTTGATGAATGTGTCCATATGTGTGTGTTAGTGTATGCACATATATGTGTGTGTAAGTCTTAGATTGTACCTATGTATGCATACATATTTACATACATAAACATTTTATCATATCTGCTTAGGGTAAAGAATAAACTCTTGGCAGGAAGAGGGCAGTTTGCTTGATTTGATTTATTTATTTTTCCCAAACTTTGCAAACCTTCAATTTAAATTTAGCTGGGGGGAAAGAATCGGGAAGGGCCAGTATTTTGAAGAAACGTTGGCAATTGGTGGGGAGTTATATAGAAGGGCCAAGGTTAAAGGATAAGCAGAGATGAGCAAACAGACTCTTTATTAATGTCCTACATTTTAAAGAGCTTTATAATAAGTACTGGTTCAGTTTGGGAGCCATCTTTACTTATCAGCCAAACTCATTTAGTGCACTGCAATGCTGATGCAGATTTTAATGCTTTTTTCCTACCTGATATGGTTTATATACAAATAGCTTCCAAGCATTTAGATTTCTCATTTATTTCCACAGAAGCATTGGGATTTCTGTTCATCTTACAAAGAGGCTCTATGTTTATGAATTAGGTAATTAGAGATGTGTTAATCTACCGTTCTTCTGATGCTGGCACTAGGGCTGTGCAAGCTTCGGCTTTAGAATTCCAAAGCACTGGTGACCATTTTATGTAGAATCGGCCATTTTGTGCAAAGCCCTCGTGTGAAGCGAGGAAAGATCCTACAACACCAGGCATGCATTGCTAAGGAGGGAGGGACTGACCTGGGTCGGGGAGCGGTGGGCACCCGTGTCCCCACTGTCACCGCAGCTCATTCACTCATCTGGATTGGGGCCCTGCAAGTCTCCGCAGCTACCTGCTTCTCCTAGAGCTGCCTGCTTATCCCTGCTGCGTGTAAATGCTGGGCTCCCAAAAGTACACTCTGATCTTGTGGAAATGGCTTTTCATGGCAGCCATTGTGTGCCGCCCGCTTCTCCCTGCTGCTTGCAAATGCAGGGTTCCCAAAAGTGCACAGAAATGATCTTGCAATATAAGCTTGATTTATTGACAACCAGGGATGGATGAAACCCTATAACTAGTCTGTGTCAGTTTCATATGTAATGAATCATAATGTAGTTCTCTCCAATTTCTACATCATTCTGTGGCATGACAGAAAAAAATGCACTTTTTCCTAACATACACATTTAATGCGCCTGTTTCCCTAATCCACGCATTTCTGTAGGCAACTTTTCCTAATGTATGCTTTTTATTCTATTGATCAGAGAACTGTGCTGCAAAATTTGGAGAAGTGCTTAATCCTAAAGATACCTGCATTCTGATCCCCATATTACTCCAGGAAGTGCGAATTACCTCCGTTTACTTCAAAATGCAGACCAAACAAAATCCTTCCCGCACCCTGCAGTTAGCTCTGCTTACAACCCAGCTCCTAGACTGTGTGTTATCCTCAAAATATATTCTAATTAGATAGCAGATGATATTAAAGAGCTGTTTTTTTTAAAAAAAAATCCATGAGAAAGTCGAAATGTGCTTCAGTCTGTCACCCTCAGCATGAGAATGTATGGCGAAAGCCTTGCAGGCCTTGCTTCATCCTAGGATTCCGAGAACGGTGCCTTGGCAAACATTTCTACACACATGTTTGTCATATCTAACTTATTAAGCAATTGAATTTAGTAATAATGACTGTAAATTAACCATCTGTCAAAGATAAGAAATGTCTAACTTAACCCTCAGGCTGCCGTAGATGCTTTTGTATGATGCCCACAAAATTCCATTGGTTGCCAAAAGGGGAAAATGGCAGAAGCCCAAAAACTCGCAGAGGAGAATACATTCCTTTCCATGTTCTGACAAATTGTTGGTGGTTTCTCTCTCCCCCTGCCTGCCCCTCCTGCAGTTTATTTTTCTCTCTGTTGCTTCGGCCAAACTTTAGCTATAATGAGAATTATTCTCATTTCTTTTCTTTTCTTTTTTGCACGTTGGTTTAAGTGTGAAAGCGAATGCCATTTTGATACTCGAAATGTCTTTTAGCTCTACCTAGCCAAAGGGAAAAAAGGTAGGTAAGTTTTAAACTTAAGCCGGTATGTGACGTGCTTTGAAAGGGGCTGCTGAAGATTTATGAAGCTATCTTTCTAAAATCCTATCATCTACTTTCAGTTCCTGGTTTAGACAAGACAATCACACCATTTTACGGCCAATGCTAAAATAGTACTTCAAATAGCTTAACCATGCTTAAGGCAATAGGGTGGGGGTGGTAGGATTGCATTTCTTTCCCCTACCTCTAAAAAACAAGGTATTGCTACTGGCCTAAACCACAGCTTTACTGGCAATAGGGACATCTGGTACTGGGAATTTGTTTCATTTTTGCCTCGATGTAGTTCTGTAGCATGTACAACTCACTTTGCATCTGCAAGCTGAGCTGTGGGCTTTTCCCTGAACCGTGGGGACTGCTTTTGCGCAGTTTTTAGAAATGTCTGCCACGATTTGGCTGAATTTGTGAAAATGACACAGATTCACCCATAATCTGTGGAAATTGTCCAGACAGTTGTGCAAATTGCAGAACCTTCAAAAAATGAGCAGAATTCCCAGAAAATCCATGAATTGGTCTGACTTACTGCAGATTGAGTCGGGCACCACAGTGGGAACTGAAACAAAATCTGGGGGTGGGAGCCTAGAAAACTCAATGGACTCCACCCCTAAACAGATTTCTCTGACATCCCTAATTGGCAGTAATGTAAACTATGCAAAAAGCAGCAATGCTAATAGCAACAGTATTAAGGCTAACCAGAATTCCTAATTAACCAGGATTTGAAACCGTCTCATCAGGAAAATCCTAGTTAGCATTTGTTGCAGTAGGCTACCAGGGCATGGATAACAATGAGCAGGCTATTTCTATCCGAGAGGGATCATAACTTATGCACCATGCTTGAGTAAGGCCAGGGCCCTAGAGGAAGAGCAGGATTTCGACACTAGTGTGATGAGTAGCAGAACTTTAACCCTTTGTTGCCCCCCACTGCTGTCCTGATCCACACTGGGGGTTCACACCTGCAATTTGTTTCGCCCAAAAGTAATCCATTGCTGAGAGTGAGGACACAATGGAAGATTCCCAAAAGAGTAAATGGGGGGAAATGTATTAATTCTCCTTTACACATAAAAAAATCAAGGTTCATCCACTGAAACTTTTATAAGAAACTGAAATACCGTACAATACAAAACTAAGAAGAACATACACAGCTAAAGCTAATGATAGGGGGCACTTGTTGTCAGATTGTAGTCCATAGCTCCTACATATTTCCTTGATGCAGAACAGAAGCTCCTCTGCATTTTGAGGCTTATATGCCACATCTCAAATGTTGCCACTTGTTTATGGTGGCTGAATTGTGCATGTGTGTCCCCTAATGGGTGCCAGCATGTTGGATTTAATTATGAATTTGTGCCCTGGCCACTGCGCAAGGTGGTGGTGCAGGCTGGCTGGGGTGTGACATGGCTTGACAGTAGGGGTGTGCAACAGATCGGGGCCGATCCACGATCCGGACCCGATCCAGGGAAAATCGGATAAAATTATCTGAACCGATCCCCAGCACCTGGATTGGCCGATCCAATACGATCCAATCTGAAAAGGACCCGATCCGAATCATGTTGGATTGGAGGATCTGACCCTCTCCCCCCACTCACACTCCTCACCTGCCCTGGGGAGGGGGCTTACCTGCCCCAGCAGGTAAGAAGTGTGGGGGGGAGGGACAGGGAGGGGGGAGTTAGGCCCTCACTCACCCTTTGCCGCCATTTTCCCCCATACACTTGCATTGGGGGAAAGCTTTCTTTCCCCCAATGCAAGTCTATGGGGAAAAATGGCAGCCGATCCGAAAATTGGACATCTGATTTTTGGATCAGGATTGGGTCTGATCCGATCCAGGGGACCTCCGTTTTTGTTCCGATCTGATCCGGAACAAAATTGGAGGTCCCAGTCTGGGTCCCGATCCGATCTGGGGGGTCCATGCACATCCCTACTTGACAAGCTGTTCAATGAGTAAAGCCAGTATAGACTTGTGGTCAGCTTTCTTTTAGCTAGGGACAGACAAATTTTTCAGTTTTCGTTTCTCTTGTTCACAATTTTATAATCTTATTTTTGATTCATCCTGAATTTTGAGAATGTGTCCAGTTCTTGGTTTGGTTCTTCCAAACTTTCAGAAAATTCATAAGCATTTTTGTTCACATTTCTCCTAATACATGCATTGTTTTTTGTATTTTTGCCTAATATTCACATTTCTTTGCAAGCAATTTTCCTAATACAATGTATCCCCCCCCCTAATATACAGACTTTTCCTAATAAAAAGTATGGAGAACTTTACTGCCAAACTCAAAGAGTAAATTTCAAACAATTTTTGAGTTCACATAGTGAATCAAAAGTGTAAAATTAACTGAATTATTTTGTCCTCGATCCCTACTTTTAGCTGCATTCTGCTTATTTGTTGGCCCATTATATTAATGTGGGGTTTACTTAGTGCCCTAGGAATTGTGATACAAACACATAATTTTGTACTGTGCCCAGTTCTGCAGTGTGAATGCAGCCACTGAAAAAGGCAGGAAAACTGTTCTGGTTCTCTTATTCCCTTGAAACGTAGGTGGTCACCCTAAGTCATGGCATTCTTTCTGCTCTTCCTCCATCTGCTCTGGGTTATCTGGTGCTCACCTCTGACCCTCGTATTCAACACAAAAATAAGAACTGGCTCCTATTTCATGAGCTGCTTGCATTTTTTAACTCTCAGTGATCTTTGGCTGTTGCATTAGCATGGGCCATCTAAAAGCCAAAATTACTGAAACAGCATCAGGGCTATTCAAACCAGCTCATTCCACATTCTTGTCTGTTTGGGAGAATTAAGTCACTCTCCATGGAAATAAGTGTGTCAGCAAAGTGTTTGCAGGGAAAAACATGTGCACAAAATCCAGAACAAAATGAAGTTGATGGACCAGTCTACACCAAGAAGATGTTTGACAGTAAAAATGTTAGCCTGTTGTATTTATTGATCAATATATGGTGACCTTGTGCATTTATAAACAAACATCGTAAACCTGTAGGAAACAGCAGGCCCCATCTAGCGATGGAAAGGAGACTGTGCCTGCAAAGCTGAACGCACAGGCAATTACTAATCAGCATAGGTTAGCAAGGCTTGATTTGTGGCATATTTAGTTGCAGGATTCAGCAAAAGGACGGACAGTCCAGTATTGGACTATATCCCCAAATTACAGACGGGGAGTAAAGCTGAGATGTAGGGCTACCCAATGAGTTTGTGTCTGGGCCAGAAGATTTGAAATAGGGACGTCAAGAAGCTAATTAGTATCCTACATTAATTCAAAACAAGCATAACTTTCCCCCGTGAAACACCAGATGAATCTCTCTCTGCAATATTGCCTTCCTGTTCACATTTTTCATTCATAGAGCCAGTCAATATTTGACACTATAAGCCTCCTAGATAATATTATTGTTGGTTGCACATACATGTTAGCCAATGACAACCAAAATGTTTTATTTTGGAAATGCCTCTTCTAGCTATGGTAAATCTAACACTCATTTATGCAGGGCACTCATATTTAAGTCTTGTTGGTTGGAAGGCTGTTTGCAAGTACATGACCCAAATTTTAGGACAGTAGTTCCCCAGTCTTGTATTTGTTCATAAGTCTCCTATGGTTCCCACATTCTGAACAGAAGATATCTTTCATCAAATCCTAGCACCATTCTAAACAGCATTTGAGTGACTTGCTTACAATGCTTCCATGATATACCTGCTTTAGGTTTAAGGATGCCTATGTGTATGCATACACTAAATGCTTTTTAAAAAACACACTTCCTTTTATACTCACCTCAAAGAAACCGTACACTCTATTTCTAAGTTTGCATCTATACATATAAATTAACGTATGCACATTTTATGCAAATTCTGGGCGTCCTTTGACCTCTTTTCTGGTGATGCATTTCCTCTTTTTTTTCTTTTCTTTTTTTTGACAATTTGCAAGTTGCCACTCTAATGACTAGTGGTAATGCAGAGAGCTCAGTTGCTGTTGGCAGCAACTTTTTTTAAAAAGCTGAAAAATGAAAGAACTGGTAAGAGCATCCCTCCCCTCACAAAAAACAAAACTGTAAACTCATGAAACTCATGAAACAATTTCAGGGAGTGGATTGCAACCCACAAATAGAAACAAAATGCCCCCATTTGCTACCTGAAAATAGGGAGGCACATTTGGGGACAACTGTTTTGGCCCATCCCTAAATTTGGCATCCCTGGAAGCTTCCTTCCTAGGGGCAAATAGCAGCTTTTAGAGGGTGGTGGGGGAGATATTTGTCAGGACGCACTGCAAAGGGAAAGAGTAAAATCTTTTTGCCACATAGTTTGATAAGTGTAGGCTGGCCACTTACGAAGTACCAAAAAAAGAGGGCATGCATCACCAAAAAAAGAGGACACCAATTTACATAAGATTTGCATATGTGGATGTATATATAAAGATACAAATTCAGAAAAAAATATTATAATTTCAATAGAAATAGTACATCTCTTCATGGTAAGGATAGTAAGGAGCTATGTGCCTTGCTCAGTCTGCTTTCCAGGTGCTGTGGATCAACAACTTCAAGATCCAGCCCTTATTTATTTATTTATGCTTCTTGATCTATAGCTTGGACTTGGACTGGACACACTTCAAATAGAGGATACTTTCAAAATACAGGACAGTCTTCTGCCAGCCCTTCAAATAGAGAACTGTCCTCTGCAAAATAGGACACCATGACAGCCTTCCCTTCCATATGCAAGTCCTGTAATATTATTCTTATTCTTCCCGAATCCCCCCCCGGCTTTTAATTTCCATCCCAACTTTCTTCCAGCATGGAACTTTGATAGATTAAAAACAAATGGGGAGAAGGCTTTACACAGTTTTAGGGGTTTAAAATAAATTATTATTGCCAGCCTGTATGAAAAAGCAGACTGCATTTCCCTCCTTTTGCTCAGCCTCTTCTCAATGAAGGGCAGCGAACAATTGAACAAGATGGCTGATTCAGGGGACAGAATGAAGAACTTCTCAGTTGTCATTTTTTATTTCCACTGCAGTCACTTTTGAAATGTAAAAATGTAGATTTGAGCATTTCAAATGCTATGAAATGGAATGCATCTCCTCAGTTCTTTACAACTGCTGGAATACGCCTCTCCCTTCTTGGCTGTAAAAATGAAACTATGAGATCTGATTATGCTGTACTGAGAATGTTTTGCCATAGTTAGTGATGGACACGTTGGACAGGAACCATACAGGGAAAAAAACTGTTCCTCTATATTGAAATAGTAAATCAGAATGCTTTCGTGTTGCGTATCCTCTTGGCTACAGTATAATACAAGGAACTCATATTTCAAAATTAGCTGAAGTTTTCTTTTCTGAGACCAGCTCTACTTCCTTGCTTATCAGCCATGTTTCCTGTTAGCACATTAGAGACGTTTTAAAATAGTTTCATTTATTAATTTACTGTCATCTAAGAGCATCTCTTACCTTCCACCCCCTTTCTCTTAATATGTTAATAATGTTTTTTGTGCACAAATATACTTTCTGCTAATGCAAAAGATCATAAGTGAGCTTTTTAAGCTTTGTAAAAAATCTCCCTGGATTGATCTCAGACAAATCCTCACTGGCTCAATTCGGACGACACAATAAACAACTGGTGTGGGGGAAACAATCGTCAGTTGTTTTGACTATTGTGTCATCTGAATGCTGCCATAGTCAACTCAGCGCTGATCCTAATCCACACCACAGTTGATTATTTATTACCAAGTTGTGTGGGGAGCACCCCCTAGTTGAACAACTGTAAAGTTGATTATTACCCCACCATTGATTATTGTGTTGTCCAAATTGAGCCATTGTGTACAAATATTATCTCATTGAAATAATGAGCAAAACCCTAATACTGCAGAGTTGAACCAGATAGACTAAATAAATAAATAAATGGGGGAATATGTTGATATGGTTTTGGACCACAGTTATTTAACTAACTGATGTCAAGCAGTTGTAATCCACAGATGTATTGCTGCAACCACAGGAGGCCCAATGTCTTATTTCAGTAAGTGAATCGCTGAAGGAGTATAAAATGTAGGGCTGTGTTTATACTTGAACCTCCGTAAATAAATAAATAAATAAATAAAATAAAATATATTTATCCCACCTTTTCCCCTCTAGGGCGGCTTGCATGGTCCTCCTCCTCCTCCTCTCCATTTTATCCTTACAACAACCCAGTGAGGTTGGTTAAGCTGTCAGTCAGTGACTGACCCCAAATCACCTAGTCAGCTTCGTGGCAGAGTGGGGACTAGAACTCAGATCTCCTGAGTCTCATGCCAACACTCTAAGAAGTCCCTAAACATGTTGGCTGGAAAGAAAGTATTTTGAGGTTTGCTTTTGGTGTCCGTTGCTAACTTGGCCATCTTTTCTTGGCTGGCAAAAACGATGCATAGCTATGTTGCGTTGAACCACCATCCTCCTTTCCTTAAACACTGTAATAATCTTATTGATGTGTGCTTTGCATTTCTACTCATTTCAATATCCATCCTATTCAACCCCAAGAACTCCTCTGTGAAGTTAAGTAGTATTTTTGGAGAAAAGCTTGTTAAGGGTCAAACTTGACATGATACAAAATATGTCATCATCATCGTAAACCACGTTTGTTTTGTTTTTAATTAATAGCGAGCATGCGGGGGAGGGATTGGGATAGCGGCACACAGTGGAATGGGAGGCTTAACCCTTTCTTCCCCACTGCAGTCTTAGGGCTCATCTACACCTAAGGGTGTAGAGGGAGGGAGGGGGAGGATTGCAGACTTACCCCCAGCATCTATGTGGCTGTGAGATGTCCTGGAAGGAAAGAGGGATATCACAGCCGCCATTTAAATTTTTTTAGGAAGAGGAGTCACGCACGGTGGAAAAGGTAAGAAATCCCCCTACCAAACCTCATGCCTACCTACCCATTGCTGCCCCTCCCACCCCCACGCGGTTCCGTGCCCATTTCAGGACCCAGGAGCGCACACCACACCAGGCGCGGTCCTCGAGATGGTCCCAGGACTGCGGAAAAAATGGGATATCCCTGATTTCCATTATCCCGGGGTCATCCCTAGGTTGTCCTGGGTTGATCCCAGGATCTCCTGTGCGTCATATGGATGCACAGGGATGTCCTAGAGACAGCCCTGGGATAAATGGCTGGTGTAGACATGGCCTTAGTGAAAATCACCCACTCCAGCTGCTATTAGCTACGGGGAAGGGGAGAGCACCTATGAATGCCAGTTGAAGCCTCCCTTCCTCTCAGGCTGAGGCCCTGAAAAATATTCCTTTAAAAAAACAAAACAACCCACAGAGACATTGTTTGTGACAATGCATTGAACACCATGTCTGGGTTTGCGCTGAGAGGATAAACTTAATAGCTGAGCAGAGATGTGAACATCCAGGGTCCAAAGCCTGTGCAATTGTCCCCAAAGAGACTCCTACCAGACACAATAGCATATAGCAGCAACACCACAGAGCTATCCCCATTCAACTTCTGAAATGAATTTTCTTTAAAAGACACAAATAATCATGCTCTTTCTACTTTTGTTGAGAGTAAATGAAGGAAATATTCTTTTAAATGAGAGCACATAGGCCCCTGGGAGAAATCATTCTAACTGTGCCAAAGATCTTTCTCCTTCTTGTTGTTTTCCTTATGCATTTCTTTATTAATAAAAGCCACATTTTGTTTGTAAAACAAAACAGATTGGTCCAGTGGCACAAAACAATAATGCAATGAAGACACTAGTTCATTAAACTGGAATACAGGGATTGGGTTACTAATTTGAGGCTTTTAATTTCATGTTATAAATTACGTCCTTTCAGAAGGTAGGAGAAAAATATTTCCCATGACAATGGCTACCTACAGACAGTAAGGGTTATATATTACCCCAGAGAAATGAAAAGTTGAGGGAGGTACGAGAGATTATGCCTGCTGCTGAGATGGTTCCTCAGGAACAGAGTGGAACGTGTGTATATCAAAATAGCTTCATACAGACTCTTCATAAAATACAGAGTGCTTTCCATTTCTTTGAATAAAAAAGTTTTCTAAAGATGCTGGAAAGAAGGTGATTGTTCAACAATAAGGCCAGGAAGTAACAACAAAGCAAACAAGAACACAAAGCATTATCAGTTGGAGAACAAACGGAGAGTTATCCTTCACAAACCTTAAGTGTTTTTAATTCATTTCTATATTATCTTTTCTAATGTTCATCCTGTTCAAGATAAAAGAAGCTTCTAGTGTTGCAATGCTATCCACACTTACCTGGGATTAAGTCCCACTGAACTCAATAGGGTTTACTTTTGAGCAGCTATGCATAGGATTGCCTTGTAAAATCTTTTTTGTACACCTTGTGGCTTACTGTTAATGCCTTCCTTTGCAGGGCGGCGGGGGGAGGGGTTGCTACTTAAAAGTTAAATGTCTGTAGGGGCGCAATCCTATGCATGTTTAGCCAGAAACGTGCTTAGGATCGCGCCCTACATAAGTGCCACCAAAAGTTCCAGTGCACACATGCTTTTATTTCGATCAAATGTGATACAAGCAAATATGTGAAAGAGTTTTCTCCAAAGACAGTACGTTTATTTATTACAGTTATTAGTTGCTTTATAAAAGCAACAACAATTCTTTAAGAGATATACAAAATCAAATATAAAATAAGAAATGTTGAACTGTGTGCTGGAATTAGAATTACAAAGCATTTCACCCTTTGAAGCTTGTGGTTCAGTCTGCAACCCTATTCATTTACCTGACAATAAGCCCTATTGAATTTAATGGGACTTTTGTCTGTTAGACGTGTATAGGACTGCACTATAATGTTCAGAAAATGTTACCTAACAACTAGGGATGTGCACTGGATCGGACCCGATCCACGATCCGAGTCCGGTCCAGTGGGAAATCGGATAAATTATCCGATTTCCGATCCCGCAGCTGGATCGGCCGATCCAATCCGAACCGGTCCGAAAAGGCTCCGAACCGGTTCGGCGGATCGGCGGATCGGCGGGCGCCCACTGGCGCCCACCGCCGCTTCCATTGGCGGGCGCCAGCGGGCGCCCGCCGATGAAAGTGGACAGCGGGGGGGGGAGGAGGGAGGCGCTTACCTTCTCGGCCCGTCCGCTCCCATCCGGCACTAGCAGCTACTACCAGCGGGCTCCGCGGCCTGCTCTAGGGTGGCGCGCCGGGTGATGACATCACCCGGCGCGCCACCCTAGAGCAGGCCGCGGAGCCTGCTGGGAGTAGTAGGCGCCGGCGCCGGACGGGAGCCGCCGGGCCGGGAAGGTAAGGGCCCCCCTCCCCCCTCCGCGCGCCCCCTCCTCCCCTCCACGCACCCCCTGCTTACCTTTTCGGCCCGTCCGCTCCCGTCCGGCGCCGGCGCCTACTACTACCAGCAGGCTCTGCGGCCTGCTCTAGAGTAGCGCGCCGGGCCTCTAGAGTAGCGCGCCGGGCCGCAGAGCCTGCTGGTAGTAGTAGGCGCCGGCGCCGGACGGGAGCGGACGGGCCGAAAAGGTAAGCAGGGGGTGCGTGGAGGGGAGGAGGGGGCGCGCGGAGGGGGGAGGGGGGCCCTTACCTTCCCGGCCCGGCGGCTCCCGTCCGGCGCCGGCGCCTACTACTCCCAGCAGGCTCCGCGGCCTGCTCTAGGGTGGCGCGCCGGGTGATGTCATCACCCGGCGCGCTACTCTAGAGCAGGCCGCAGAGCCTGCTGGTAGTAGTAGGCGCCGGCGCCGGACGGGAGCCGCCGGGCCGGGAAGGTAAGGAGGGGGTGTGTGGAGGGGAGGAGGGGGAGGGGGGAGGGGGGCCCTTACCTTCCCGGCCCGGCGGCTCCCGTCCGGCGCCGGCGCCTACTACTCCCAGCAGGCTCCGCGGCCTGCTCTAGGGTGGCGCGCCGGGTGATGTCATCACCCGGCGCGCTACTCTAGAGCAGGCCGCGGAGCCTGCTGGTAGTAGTAGGCGCCGGCGCCGGACGGGAGCCGCCGGGCCGGGAAGGTAAGGAGGGGGTGCGTGGAGGGGAGGAGGGGGCGCGGGGAGGGGGGCCCTTACCTTCCCGGCCCGGCGGCTCCCGTCCGGCGCCGGCGCCTACTACTCCCAGCAGGCTCCGTGGCCTGCTCCAGGGTGGCGCGCCGGGTGATGTCATCACCCGGCGCGCTACTCGAGAGTAGGCCGCGGAGCCCGCTGGTAGTAGCCGCCGGCGCCGGACGGGAGCGGACGGGCCGAGAAGGTAAGCAGTGGCGGGGAAGGGGGCTTACCCCCCCCCCGGAGCCGTCCGCTTCTATCCGCTGGCGCCCGCGGGCGCCAGCGGATGGAAGCGGGCGGCCCCAGGGGGGGTAGGGAGCGCGGGGGAGGGGGCTTACCTGCCGGGGCCGTCCACAGCGGACGGCCCCGGGGGGGGAGGGAGTTAGGCCCCCCCTCACCCACCCGCCGCCATTTTTTCCTCATAGACTTGCATTGCAATGCAAGTCTATGGGGAAAAAAATGGCGGCCGATCCAAAAATTTACGATTTTTGGGTCGGGATCGGACTCGATCCGGTCCGGGGGGCCTCCGATTTTGTCCGAACTGGTCCGGGACAAAATTGGAGGTCCCGATCCAGGTCCCGATCCGATCCGGGGGGTCCGTGCACACCCCTACTAACAACGTATTCTCTCAGGAGCTTTCTTCATATACAGATTACCAGCTTACCTTGTGGTAAAATGTGTAACCATACCATTGCTTGGTTGTCTGCATTCCTACAGATATTTATCACTATACCTGTGGTGTAAATATTTACCAACATACCTTATCATTCTCATGTGTGCTTTGATTTTAATGGGAAACTGATTTAACAAACTCTGGAAGTTTTTCATTAAAAGGCATGAGAGAAGATACCAACACAGTGCCCATTCTTGGTTTAATACACCAAAGGTGGGCAGAAATTAGACTTCCAGATGTTTTGGACTTCAATTTCCAGCATTCTTAACCATTGGCAATGCTGACAGGAGTTATAGTCCCAAATATTTGAAGACGTACCTTCTGTCCACCCTGTTGTAGACTGTGGTTCATTAGATTGAGAACATTATATCCAAATTCTTAGTCCTGGCCTTGCTAATTTTATGTTCAGGCGTTGGCAGAGGTGAGGAGTGCTTTTTTATTGGTATGATCAGGGCTGGCCATGGTCCTCCTAATGCATTAGTTACAACTCATTCAGACTATTGTAACATGTTTTACATGGGGCTGCCCTTGAATACCACTCAGAAACTTCAATTGGTGCAGAATGTTGCTGTTAAAATTTTCACTGGGCCAAAGTGACCCATTTATTCTATCAGGTGCACTGGGTGTCAGTAGATTCCAAGTGCAACTCAAGGTTTGCTTATTCTCTTTAAAGCCTTAAATGGATCGGGACAGGCTACCTGAAGGACTGTCTTCTCTCATCTGAATCTACCCATCCATTAGTATCAACCATTGCGCCTCTCTTGCATCTGCCATTGGCTTCTGAGGCCCAGTTGGTGGAAACGTGTGCGAGGGCTTCCATTGTAGCAGTGCCCCCACATGCAGAACTTCCTGCCGCAAGAGGTTATGTCCCTCTCTATGCGTGTTCTGCCACCAATTCAAGAGACTTGTCTTTAAACAAGATTTTGATTCTGTGGGGGCTGAAGTGCATTTATCGATTATGCGTTTTGGTTCTTTGTGTTTTATCGACAGGTTATTGTTATTTTTGTGCTTCTTTTTATGTTTTGTAAGCCACTTTGAGTGACACCTTTCTGGAGAGTTAAAGTGGGGTATAGATTCATGGATGGATTTCCTGGAACCATCCGGTGCAATGAGCACTAGGCGCCGCAGCCAGCCACAGAACCTTAATCCATTTTTGTGTTGCTTGCGTTGGGTGGGCTCCATGAGTTTTGAACATGACTCTTTTAAAATTTAAAATATGCTGCAACCACAAAACAAAACTTATTGGATGCTTCATCCTACTAAAGCTGCACGAGATCCATTTTCTCTTTGAGAATGAAGGTTAAACACCATAAACTCGATTATTTCTCAAGGCTCCGAGAGATTCCACAGTCCCGAGCCCCGTTTTAAGCTGATTGTCCATTATCTTTTTGTGCCTTATTGACTTGAGGACTAATTAAGAGCATTAGCATAAAATGAAAAAATTAAAATGCAAGAATGGTGCCAATTATCACATGTGAACCACATTCTGAAACGGTAAAACATTCATTTTTCATTACTGATCTGGCCCTGTGAGTCTTTAATACTGGCAAGCAGATGATGCAAAGATGTTTTCGTATGTACATTTTGTTTCCGTCCACAGTACCTGATCAGCCTTATTACTAAATGCCAGCTCTTCTTTCTTACAGGGTCTTCATGATGAAGGTCCTCCAAGATGCAAAGTGTGTACAGCTGAAGTAAGTCATTTCTTCATGTATTTGATACCGAAACATATTATTTGTTCATATAATTCCCAATTAAGAAGAAAATTAAGCCATTTTTAACCTGTGGTAGAACTGGTCAATCAAGTAGCTAAGAGTATGAACTATGAATCAGGAAGTCCCTGCTTTAACTCTTCCCAGCCCAAAATTAATCACTGACCTTAGACTAACCCATTTATCTTTCAATCTCATTTCCCATATGGGGACCATAGAACCAGCTGACTTTTTGCAGGGTTGTTGTGAGTGTTATTGCAGTGATGTATATGCAGTGCTTGATGTGTATAACAAATTGTCGCAGCGGGGATATTTTATAAATGATGTAGACCATTTTATCAACTTCGTGCTGGTGGTATCATTTCTGGTATTGATATTAGTTAATGGTATCATTAAGAGCAATAGAGAGGGGAAATGCTGTGCAGTGGATAGAGATCCGGGATTACTTCACACAGCCATTTTTTCCGTCCCAGTGAACAGCCCAGACCGTGATCTGATTGCACATATGGATGAACTAATCTGTGGATTGGTTACAGTTGTATAATCAGCACAATTTCTGACTCGGTTGATCGAAGCGTTCCACTAGCAGAATATTCTGTGGTTTTGGTGAGTCAGCTGGGAGGGTGAATGACATTCTGGTAGCAGCGGGAGAGAACATTCAGGAGGGGGGGACTTACTTTTTGATGAGGTGGCCATCTTTTTTCTATATCTATATTTACTTTAAACAACATCAAGAAGAACAAAATGAAGGCAAGCCACTTAACAGCCAGATGCCTGCTAGTTAAAGATGGGACAGCCATCTTCCCCCCCCCCACCATATAATGTCTCTGAGGACCATGCTACATCATCACATAGCAATATTTCCAGCACCATTCCTAAAAGTGGTTTTTAACTAGCAGTCAGTCAGCTGCTGAGTGCTGCAAATTCCCTTGTTTAAAGACAAGAAGACTACAACCACCACCCTCACTACCACTGAGCTACCTGATAAAAATTAAGCCCCTTCCCCAAACTCCATGCAAACCCATGGGGGCTGCAGGATTCTCCACCCACTTTCGTTGGATGAAGGTCCAGCAGAAGTGAAAGGACAGGTTGAGAGCAGCCCTAATTACTTGTGGATAGCAGAACTACTGATTACTTACTCGGTCAGTGTCTCTTCCTTTTAGGTCTTAACGTGCTCATATTGGTCAAGTCCTTTAAAGTACACAGAGCATCTTGAAAAACCACACAGCCACAACCAAAATCCTATGATGGGCTTCAGCAGTAGTACATTACTGCTGAAAACAGGGATGGACAAATCATTCAGTTTTTGGTCCGTGTCACTTTCGCATGTGTTCTCTCAAAAGTCTGTCCCCTTCTGCATGTACATTAATTTGTGGATTTCAAAAACAACGCATGAAAATTAGTATTTAAATAAATTTTGAATCTATTTTATCTCAAAGTAATATATTTCTGGATATATTTTATCTCACAGTATGAATTTTTGGATGCATTGTGATACTTTTTTTTTTGAGTCGAGAGCTGTATCACAAGTGAGAAATCTGATGGGTGGCTATGCTCTGATATCACATTAGTCTTAGAGGTGTAAATCAGAGTGTTTAGTATTGAAATTTACAAAGATTGGATTTCTAAAATATCCCTAGCTGAAATTGGTTTGTGCCAACAGCACAGTCCTGTGTTTTAGCAGACATTGGTATGGCCCATATTGAAGATCAAGGTGCAGATGATGTGAGGAAAAGATTCTCTGTATATTTGTTAAATTAATGTTCCCAGCTCTTCATGGAAGGTCTTTGCTCTTCACCATATATTTCACTAATTCACCAGCACACCAGCCATCAAATGCTCCTTTCACAGGTGTGTCATGTGAAACAATCGTTGTGACAGTTGCAGATAAGACTGTTTTGAAGGAATTGCTCAAGGGTTTGATCTGTTCTAGAATGTTTACCTCACCTGACATATCTATCTTGGGTGCCATCATGATTATTCATTTGGATGTTATTTATGTGAGTAAGGGTACATACTTTCTTCTATAGAGAACGCATGGAACCAGGGAGGGACGAAAATGAGGTTAACAGAAGTCTCCAGAGATAATTAAATGATTAAAATGGATTGTAAAGCATGAACAACTAACTTTGTTTGCTTGTTTCTTTGTGGAAGCTCATAGGTCTGTTATATGACAAAACAGCCTTGTCAAGGCAGCTTTCGAAATTCATAAAACATCAATAAGACAAATCTGAATTCCTATTAGCATATTAAGAGCTAATGAAAGCCAAACAATTGGATTTAAACCCTCCAAAAACAAACATTAAAATCAATCATGCACTTAGGCTGCGATCCTATGCTCATTTCCTGGAAGCAAACCCTATTCGGAGTAAACCTGCATAAGATCGCAGCCTTACAGTGCAATCCTATACCCACTTACCTAGGACTAAACCCCATTGCACTCATTTGGACTTACTTCTGAGCAGCCATATATAGGAATGTTCTGTAAAACAATTCCCATCAAGCAGGCCCATAAAACCCTTGTTTGTCTGTTTGTTTGTTCATTCAAGGATGCTTATTATTTATTTGAGATATGTTGTAATGACTAGGCTAGATCTGCCATAAATGTTGTATTATTATGGAGGCACTTCTGCCCTTGGAGATTAAGGTATTGGCTTGTACTGATTAAGGGAAGCAATCCAAGCAGATAAAGTTGCACCTTAAAAACATAATTCTTTAAGTTGTGACCCTCCATATGCATATTGCATTGCATATGGCCATCCACATGTAATGTATAGGATATGTTTTGGTCAATCAAGATAGGGCTACGGACATCGGAAGTTGCCAAGTCTGAACTTGTCCTAAATGGTAGAAGCAAATGTTTTTGACTGCAGCCTCAGTTGCTCTGAAGTAGGGTGCCCATATGGAAGGAGAACAGGGCTCCTGTATCTTTAACAGTTATATAGAAAAGGGAATTTCAGCAGATGTCATTTATATGCATTCAGCACCTGGTGAAATTCCCTTTTCATCACAACAGTTAAAGCTGCAGGAGCTATACTAGAGTGACCAAATATAAAAGAGGGCAGGGCTCCTGCAGCTATAACTGTTGTGATGAAGAGGGAATTTCACCACGTGCTGCATGCGTACAAATGACACCTGCTGAAATTCCCTTTTCTATGCAACTGTTAAAGATACAGGAGCCCTGTCCTCATTTCCATATGGTCACCCTACTCTGAAGTTCTTGGAGTTTGGGAACTGTACTGTTTCTGTCCTTGGGTTAGCATTGCCTGCATTTTCTCACTACATAAATTCAGACATAAACAGATTTGCTTCCCAAGATTCTTGGAAAATCATAATCTTTGTTACTTTATGAATCTTACACAGCAAGTGCGGGTATCAACTCAGGTTCAAAACACTGGGAGTTCAAGCTTTCCGGTTTTTTGCAGAGCTCTTACTGAAGTGCAGATGTTCAAAACAAAAATTCTTAAAACAAGATATGAACTTATATGCCCAAGCAAGTTTGGTTAACCTATGCAAGTTGAACATTCATTAGAAATAAAGAAAAGCAGGAAGTTTTCAACAGGAACTATCTAAACTGGATTACAAGGTATCTGGCTTTGTTGGAGAGGGTCAGGTTGCACCAACCCTTTCGCTCCCTGAAAAAAAGTGCAAATAATTTCAACCAGATGTAGGAGAGGTTACAACCAGAAGTGTAAAGAAACCAGATCTTTCCATCTCAAGGACCATCAGGCTTACCAGGCCCTTGTAAGGCCGGGAAGACTATGCAAAACATTGTATCAGTAGAATTAGAAGCACACTTCTGTTTAGATTCAATCTTTGCAGCTAGAATAGCATGTTTTAGCACAGTCCTCCCCAAACTGGTGCCCTCCAGATTTTGTGGACTGAAACCCCTGGCATTCCTGGCTGGGGCTAATGGGAGATAGCTCCAAACATGTAGAGGACACCTGATTGGAGAAGGCTGGTTTAACACATGAAGTAGTCCATACCTGTACAACGTGTTTGTGATGGAGGTCCATATTGCACTTGTTACCTGAGTGGGTTCAGTGCTCATTCAGCTGCCCACTAACATGTTGGCTGTGCCATTCCTCATGGCATGTGGAGTTGCTCCTGCAAGTAGATCTCGTGTGTCTAACTAGGAAGAGATCACAGTTAAAACGGGAGCTGGTCATCTCAGTGATCCGCTAATTCCACACATGCAGAGTTACTCCGTGTTTTCGACCAACCCAGTTTCCCCCCAGAAAAACCTCATTGGAGAGGAGGTGTTTGTATAAATACTTGCTATAAATATGTTAAACATGAGTGTGACTAAAGATAGAATGATCTCATGACTTTAAACTGTACCACGGGGGGAAAGTCTTTGAGTTATATAGGGTGAACACAATATATTTTGCTGTATGGGGGCTATGCAGTGGAATGCTACAAACTCTGGGCTCTTAACGTTAGGGCAAGATGCCTAAGGAGCTTACTAGCAGCCCAGACTGAGGACTTAAGGGTACAGGAATAGATACAAATTGTAAGGAAAAAACATTTTAAAATACAAAATCCTGGTTGTCAGTGTTTTACAAAATCCAGTTGAGTCCCATGAATTCCAGCTGTGGATCTTGAACTCCTAGTGGGTTCAACTGTGCCCAGCGTTTTGGCATGGACAGCTGCTTCCTTGCTGTGAAAGTCAAAGCCTGCAACTGTCCTTTGGTGTGTCTAGGGAGTTGAACCCCAGCCAGCTGCAAGAACTCTGTGCGACCTTAAAGACTCTGCATAAAAGCAAAATCTGTGAGAAAGTTTTTATTTTGTTTTAGTTGTGCTTTCAGAGGGTCCTGTAATCCATGCTTGTGTACCCACCTGCCAAAACAATTAGGCTGGTGAGCATAAGGGATAAGGCCTTCTCTGTAGTACTTACCCACCCGCATTTGTGGAACTCTATTCCAATGGATGTCCACCATTCCCCATCATTAAAGGCCTTTAAGCAGGCCCTAAAGACTTATCTATTTACCTTGGGTGATAACTAAATGAGGACTTTATTGGGAGCCATTGCATATCTGGTTTTACCTGGTTTTAATTGTTCATTTTGACTTTTATTCTGGTGTTATTCTTTTTTTATCATCGTTTTATTGTGTTTTGTGGTTTTAAATACTGTATGCCACATTGGCAGTGTTGACCATAAAAGGTGGATTATAAATATTGTAAATAAATAAAAGGTAGTTAATGAAATTTGGATGTTAGAAAAATGTGCAATGTCGTTTTGCCCATGGTATGTTTTCCCTTCTAAAGAGGAATGCTGAATTTTCTGTGATCTTGATCATGCTGTAATAATGACGATAATAATAAAAAATGGCACTTTTCACTTATGAAAACCCACTTTGCAAACATCTCATTATGAATCTTTACAACAGCCCCTGTGACACAGGTATGTGGGTCAATTCAGGGCTCTGTTTTAATAAACCTCCAGTGTTCAAGTAAATTACAAAATGTGAAGTCATTAAATCCACTTAAAAGAAGGGACATTCGTGAACAAAGCCTCATCCTATTCATTACGGTTTAGCTAGGAGAGAGGCAGAAAACTGTTATAGTGATTACCAATGGTAATATTTACAGAAAACCACTGCAGCAGGTAGATTTAACACAGTGCTGGAAGGATCATAATGTCTGGCCCCATGTTTTCAAGGCACGATCCCCCCTCGAAGATTTCAAGTTGAATTGTTGCACATTAACCGCCTTAGAAATTAACCCATGACATCCAAATTACAGTACATGACAAGCAGAGAGTCAATAAAATTTTTAATTAATTAATGAGCAACCGAGCCGAGATGGCTATCTCTCTCTAGGTGCTAGCACAAAATTATCCAGATGTTTCATATGGTAAATGAAACATGAATGCTGAATGGCAACCCAGCACCACCAAAAGGAGATCATGTTTTATGTTCCATTTCTCCACCCAAACCTTCTGTATGCATACATGGCCCAGACAGCGGCTGAAGAAAGAAAAGGCAATATGGAGAAAATGATTGTGGAATCATTCCTACTGGAACCACAATTCCTACTGGAACCACAATTCCTACTGGAGCTAGTAGAATGTATGAGAATATATAATGGTTGCACAATTCATAGTCCCAACTCGTTTGTTACAGCTTAATTTGTTTTGTTTTGTGTCACAAAAATCCTTAATCTTGCCTTTAGGTTTTGCTAGTGGATTCCTAAATAGAAATATCCCAGGTCTGAAGGGACTACTTTTTGAAGTCTGAGAACTTCATTTAAACCCTCCTTCTTTCCCCCTTGTGTTAGCAACATGCTGCTACTAATTCAATAATACACTTCCTAATACTAGCACGCTGTTGTTATCCAAGGTCGCTTCAGACATATTTTTGTCCTCCAGGCAATGCTGAGGTATAAGAGACAGGAGTCACTAGTCCCATTTGTTGCTGTTAGGCTTTAGTTTCATCACCCAAGAAGAATGTGGTGGGTGTAGGAATGTCTGGGTGTGTAAGTAGTGATGGATGATAACTCAGTATCTTAATCAAGAAACGATTCTGGAGATTCAGATTTGCAAATGGGATGAGTTTGGAAGAAGAATAAAAACTCTGTATCTCATTGCGTCTGTGGTGTAAAGATGTTTAGATCCAAGGAAGAGAACTGCACATTTTCTTCAAAAATGTGTTGCTCTTGGACAGAAGGTGGACACATGACACAATGGCATAGCTTTTTACACATCAAGGTCTCTGTGATCTGAATACTTCTGCATTTTAGATGGCCCCTTGTGCCTCGACACTGTTATACCTACACCAGAGATGTCTTCTTCCTATTATTGGCTTCAGTAGGGATGTATAAGAATTTCAGTAGAGCTGTATGAGAAATTTGTTTGGTTTGCATTTGAATGTGGGCTTAACTAATGTCACACTTCTGAATCAATATGCCAAATGAAACTCAGTTATACTTCAAAATTTGCCCTCCTCTAAATTTGCAATGGAGTTTACCAATAATAATAATAATAATAATAATAATAATAATAATAATATACCTTGCAACCAACTAGACATGACAGTTATAGCCAAAAAAGAAAAATACGCATACCTCACTGACATAGCACTACCGAATGACAAAAATGTTGTAGAAAAGGAAGAGGAAAAGAGAGAAAAATATACACCGCTGGCCATGGAAGTTAAAGAACTATGGCAGCAGGAAAAGGTCACAATTATTCCATTAGTTGCACCAGTCACTGGCATCACATCAAAAAACTATGCAGAAAACCTACCAAAATACATCCACACGACATCCAGAAAGCAGTCGTATTTAAAACATGCTCAATTGTCAGGAAATTCCTGAATCAGTAAAAGACAGCATGACTTGGCAAAGCCTGTTGTGTCCATCTAGAAAAACTGCCATGAGCGAGAAAAGAGATGATGATGATGATGATGATGATCATCATCATCATATACACAAATTATATTAGGGGAAAGTGTTCAAAACCAGTGGAAATAATTTTAAATGCATTATATTAGGAAAATTGCTTGCCAAACATGTGTATATTAGAAAAGCATAAAAAGCATGCATTAGAAGAAACTTGCACAAAAAAAATCTATACCTTAAAAAAGTTAAGGGCAACCTAAATTTAAGATTAGAAGAATGATAAACTGAGAAAAAATGGAAATTGGCAGATTCATCCATCCCTAATTGAACTTTGAACTTAGGATCTTTGGCATGCAAAGCATATACTCTATCATTGAGCTACAGACCATCACCTTAAAGATCACCCAGTGAGGATTTGAACCTAGTCCAACAATCCAACTACACTAACTTTAATATTATCTATCTGCTGTTTGGTTGTAATGATTGATTGATTGATTGATTGCCCTCTTCGGGTTTATACAGATGGAAAACAAGGGTCCTAATAGTTCAATTAAATAAATACGTTTATTTCCCACCACCACTGCCTGTGTCCGAGCAGAGGAACTTCAGTCACGCCACTGAGAAACTTGATTTCTTAATTCTGTAAGATGGAGAAAGTTTGTAAGATGGAGAAGTGACACCACTTCCTTTTAAACCTTTAACCTTAAAAAAAGGCAGCAAATGTTTACCCTTCAGTGAGCAACTAAAGACTTGTTCACATTTTCCTAGCAATGGCATATCTGCCAACTAGTCTCACCTGAAGCTAGAACACAGTCTCTGAGTCAGAGATGTTTAATTCCTACCAATTTGCACATTGCTAAGGAAGTGTGAATTAAGCTCTCTGTACAAGTCTCTCTGAATTCTTCAGAGATTTCAGTTCTTGTGCCTGGATTCCGGTCTTCCCTTGATTATAAAGTCTCAAGGTAAAGCACTTTCATATGCTTGTTCTAGGTAGAACAGACATGTGTTGGGGTGAGGATGTTCATAGGGCTAGGACCTCCAAGATGTTACCCCATCTCTGTATGTGTTTGGGCTAACCAGGATGAACATCCAAAAAGGGCTAGTGCTAGACTAACACTAAATAAAGTCTGGTGAAATTATTGCATTATTTTTTTATACATATTTATTTCTATAAGCCTCCTTGGGAGGGCTTCTGCCCTGAAAGGCAGCCAAGAAGTGTTATAAATAAATAAATGTTCTGAGATATTTGCTTTCAGGCAGAGAAAAGTTTTAATAATCATCTAAAGCACATGATCATTGGTGCCTGAAATATTGTGGAGGGGGCCACCACAAAGAAGACCTGTTGCCATGTTGTTGCCAGTTGGGGCTCTGCAGGATGTGGCATAGGCAGCAATGCCTCCCCTGAAAATCGTAGTGGTTCAAATGGTCTTTATAGGGGGAGATAATAATTCAGGATCGCATAGCTGAAGCTAATTTATTTTTTAATCTAGAGTATGTGCAACCCACATTTAGATTAGGATCATCACATACTAGGAGAGGAGGATTAAGCCTCCTCTCTGCTTTTTCAACAAAATCTTCCCCATAAGAGGTTTAAACATGTGTGTGTGTGGGGGGGGGGGAGACAATCTCTATTAGCATCAATAAAAATGTAATTCTCCTTTCCCAGTGTGCAATAGTCCCAATCTGAGTTGGGGGTCATGCGCATTTCCTCTAGAGTATAAAACAAAACCTCAGCTACATGCTATGCAATTAACCTAACATGTAGCTTGATCCTGATTAACTGCCTTTTGAGTGCACAATTGCTAGCAGAGATATAATGAACAGGAAATACTACATATAATATCTGCCTCTCTTCCAATCTTTTCTGCTGAGAACAAATTGCATAGCTATGCCATCCTGCTTATGCAACATTTTGCAGGAGTATGAACATGTGAATAGGAAGGGAGCGCAGGGTCTGCTGGTCCGAACGACCCATCTATTGTGCCAGCTACAGAACTACATAGGTACCATATGTGCAGTGAGGACCCTGCTAACGGGAGGTCCATGTTTGGGTGGGGATTGCCTACATACACACAAGTCATATGCACAGAGGCTTCCTATTTGGATTCACAGAAGGGAGGGCAGGGCCAGCAGGGTATAAACCCACGCCCAATCATCCAGATAGTCATGTCCCTAGATACTTTGGGTGAATTGGATTGAAGTTACCAGGCTATAGGGAAGGACCTATTGCTGTACAATCTGGCAGGTTGACCAAATCCAAGATTCAGCCCGAAAATAAATAAAACAATCAGAAAGTACCTTTATGTTAAGACTGACTAAATTCTAACAACGTTTAGAAATTCTTTTTTTCTGATCTGTTTTTACCAGGTCATCCGTTGAGTACAGGATGCTGTGGTCTCAATCTAGAATGGGGCAAGCTTGCTATATGCACGTGGCGGGGTGCTCCTTTTTGCTCCAATGGGAGCTTTCCTCCCACACAATGAGCAGGTGTAGAAGCAGAGCAGGGGGCAAAGGGTTAAAGGGCCCTACCGCTATATCAGGGTCCCCCTCTGGATCAGGGCCCCAACAACAGCTATTTTAATATATCTCCTGCACACAAGCAAAACCACATGTAGTTTGTTCCTAATTCACCAATCTTTCTCTGTTTTTTCTTACCCTCCGTTCCTTCTCTTTCTTCAAATAGATAAAAAAAATTAAGGTTCCCTTGGACAGTGCGGAGGTGTCTTAAATTAGGCATGCACTGAGTTGACACAGCACAATTTCAGTTGAGCATAAAGTCCTGTCTTATTTTGGAAGAAAGGTCATTTTGACATCCCACAAACTGTACGGCAATGAAAATACAAATGTTGCAATTTAAAATAGAGTTGCCACAGTAGAGGCTGACGGCTCTGATTTTGGTGGGGCTGTGAATCCATTCTGGGTTTCAGACAGAACCAGCCAGAACTCTAAAAGAACGATTCAAAGCACTGAACCCTATCCCCCAAATACATTGAGCTCCTTGGATAGCTCCTTTGGAGTTCTGGCTGGTTCTGATTGAAACCTATTTTGAAGAGAGGGTCCAAGAAATATTTTAAATAGAAAGATAGAAAAATAGGCTCCCTCTACAAGGATTCGCTTTTGCGCCCGGTTCGGCGATTATGCACATTATTGCAGATGTGCATTTACTCCTAATCCCTCTGCACGGGAGGCGGCGAGAGGCGGCGAAGCGCATTAATAGATGTCCAAAAAGCGCTTTACAAGAAGTTAATGCGCATAATCGCTTGTTCACATGGGGAAAATGCGCTTTAACGGCCGGAGCAAAATAAAACTCGCGATTTAACGCACATTCGAAAATGCGCATTATCGGGGAGATAACGCACCTCTACGCCCGATTTGCGCTCCATTCTTGTAGAGGTAAAATTTTTAATGAACCTTCAAAGTGCATTAAACCTCTCTTGTAGAGGCACCCATAGATAGATGATAGATAGATGATAGATAGATAGATAGATAGATAGATAGATAGATAGATGATGGATAGATAGATAGATAGATAGATTCCCCCACTAAAGTGAAAGAGGAGACAAGTGTGGCTACTCCTGCTCATTCTCTCCATGGTCCTGTTTTTGCTCCACTTGGTTAACTGTTGTGCTGAGAACAGGATTGCAGGTGCACAGCGCGGCAGGGGGAAGAGAGGGGTGGGTGACGGGACAACTATGGCTGCCTTAACTTCTGTTCTCGTGGACATTTAAAGGGACAGTCTACTGTCCAACTTGCAAACTGACAACCTCCGTTTAACATGGTGCTAGATTTTCTTTCTTCTATGTCCTAGGCAAATTATATTTGCTGCGAGGACAGTTGACTTCCCACAATACGTTTATTGATGCCAAGTCCATAAACATAACCCTGTGTATTTTTATTATTATTATTTTCACTAGAAATGCAGAATAGAGGCACAGAAGCAGTTTTATAGTTAAGGGTGAGTGGTTTTACATGTGTTTATTCATACCAGTATGTGACATGTGTTACTGTGTTTGCATGTATGTGGCGTGTGGGTCTGGGGTTGGATCTGGATGTGTGGGAGGGTGGGGTGCGGGGGTGGGTGAGAGAGTGATAAAGTGTTCCTGTATGTATTTGCATGTGTTTGTGCATGAAATGCTACTATGTGGATGTGTTTAAATGTGCTAGGAGCCGCCAAGCCTTGAAGTGATTGTGTTTGGATCTCTGGAGTGAGCCACCAAACTGAGTACTGTAGAATCGACCTAGGCCAGGCCAGGCCAGGCCAACCTGTGGCCCTTATCATTGGCTATGGTGGCTAGGACTGATGGGAGTTGTCCACCCCTGACCTAGGCAGTATGTACCCATAGGCCCAGGGCTCACGGTCCAACCTGACTCACCATTGGACCCTCCTGGAAAGGAAGGAGTATAAGAGGGTTTCCTGTTACACTTGAGCCTTGCGTGAGCAGTATGACCCAGGTTTTCAAACTGAACATGTGTAGGGGTTGAAGTGTATATTGCTGGATGGGTTTGTGTGTATAGGTTTGCAATTGCAGGCCATGGGTTGTTTCATGCATTTGCCTGTATTAGGCTGACCATATGAAAAGGAGGACAGGGCTCATGTAACTTTAACAGTTGTAGAGAAAAGGAATTTCAGCCAGTGTCTTTTGTATGCAATTAGTTCCTGGTGAAATTCCCTCTTCATCACAACGGTTAAAGTTGCAGGGGCCCTGCCTTCTTTTTTATATGGTCACTCTAGTATAGGCCTGCAACTTTAACTGTTTTGATAAAGAGGGAATATCACCAGGAACTAATTGCATACAAATGACACTGGCTAAAATTCCTTTTTCTCTACAACTGTTAAAGTTACATGAGCCCTGTCCTCCTTTTCATATGGTCAGCCTACCTGTATTTTGCTGCCACATTTATTTGTGCATGATGTGCTGTTGTGAGTGTTGGCATGTGACGTGTTGCTGTGTGATTTCAGATATGTGTACAGTTGGTATTTGTGCGTGCACACACACACACACACATTTGATGAAATGCTATGTGCATATGTGTGAGCTGCAACATGTGCGTATAAAACATCTTTACTACTTCTACAGTGCAGATGTTAAGGCAGCAGCCTTAATTTTACAATTCCCGTGCTTTTTGGTGCATGAGTGAATTTGTAATCGCTTTAACTGGTCTACCACATGTTCTTTGATCCTAGAATTGACATTTACTATTTTGATATCATTGACCAATAGGATGCACTTACCTTGCTTTAATATTCTGCCGCTTTAACTACCATGTTGCATTCATCCTGATAAGTGGAGAAATGGGGGGAAAGTAACTACTTCTGCAAAGAATTGTTCACTTTTGAATAGTAATGAGAAGTGGTGAGCTAATTTAATTCTCTGGTTACTACAATCATAAGATCTGAGTATTTGAAGTGAAAAAGAATAATCAAAGGCATGCATTTGATGACCCTGTTAATGGTATTATTAAGAGTACTGTGTTTACATTCTGCTTTATAATACACTCTTAGTCATTGCGGTTTTTAACATGTAGTCATTCAGAGCATGCTGTCTCCATGCCATGCCCTTGCCATTTCACTCTGCGCTATTAAGTGTTGTTTTTCTAGGAAGGTCTTGAAAAGTGGGGCATTATGTATGAGTTATGCTAATTTGTTAGGGCAATGAATACATTAATTTCATTAGTAAATGGCCTCAAAGCAATAATTACCAGTGTAGGTGTGTCAGAAACGATCATGTTCAGTTTTGCCAGTTAATTATTAAGATTTTGTTCTGAGGGACCCAGATTTGACATCCAGCTTCAGTTTAGCCATAAATAAACTCGGGAGTAGGGAAAGAAGAAGAGCCAAAACCAAGAATGTGTTTTGATCCTGCACTTTGTCCTTTTTTGCTGAGCGGTAGCTGCCAATGAGGTGCCAAAATAATTAGTGTCAGTGATGTGATGTTGCACTAAACACCCTCCATAAAGGCACATCCTAACAAAAATCACAAATACTATTTTTTTGTTCTTCTTGCCTTATGTTACAGTATGATAATGGCTTCTGGTGGGAACTTTACCGGCCATGAAGTGTTACATTTTAAACATTGGCCTTTGCTCACATGACTTGATTCCCATTCCTACTGCAGTCCTCAAACATGCCATACCTCCACGATAGCTCCAGCATGTGACATACCGGGGTGAGTATTGGAGCCTGGAGGGCCTACCATTACTTCGGTTGAGACTCTGCCACTGCCAAGCACTTCAGGAAAGGGAGAGCTTGACCTGGTCCCCCAAAATGAGGAGACAGGCTTGCACGTCATGTTGCAAGTGCTTGGGATGAGGCCATAGGCCTGCACAGCATATCTCATTAGGGTGTGCACCCAGGGATTTATTTATTTATTTTTAAGGTGAACATCTATTGAATACTCAATCATAAATGACATTATTTTTATACATTTATTTATTACGCACTGTAGACACTGATGCTCTACTCTGTGTTTGGCTTGCCTGACTGTGGGAGGGCCGTTGCAGGGGAGGGGGGATGAGGAGACGCTCCTCAAGCCCCAGCACTGGTGGGGCTTTGTGGCGACATTGGCTAGAGGAAGGGCTTATGAAACAATATTAGCCTTCGAGGGCCCTTCTGGCTATTTTGAAGTGCGTCTCCTGGCAGGGAGGCTCCCAGCAGAGCGATTCCTTTTCACTCCTGTTGCCCAGAGCAACAACACGGTGTCAGGGGCAGCGGCAGCGGAGTGGCCTGAGAAGCGTGCACCTGGGGTCATTTATATGTGCCTCTCTTGGTGTGAGGTCAGTCGGCATACCTGCTCCAGCAGAGGCCTATTGGCTGAGGGGGCACGGCTCCCAGAAGAAAGGCTCCCAGCAGAGCAGCTCCTTTTGGCTCCTGCTGCTGGGAGCCATGGTGCTGTCTTGGAGGCAGCAGTTCTTTGGTGCGGCAGTGGACTGTTCCCAAAAAATCTGTATCCCCTTCTTGAGCCTTACTCAATAGCCCCCTCAATCCAGCGCACTTTTTTTTTTTTTTTTTGGAGACGTTAGGGTGCCTGGGCATATCTGGCATACCTTTTGCACACGCATAGGAATGAGGCATACTAGAAGTTATACCTGTACACTGTGATCAACGTCTGAGGCTTTCCTCTAAGTGTCTCTCCAAGGGAGGTTAGGAAGAGCGCAACAAAGAAGAGGCCTTTTGGTAGTGGTCCCGTCCCCCCATCCCCCACAGCAGGCCTGCCCGGCACCAACCTTGTCATCTTTTCATCACCTTCTCTCTATTCCCATTCAGTTGAATTGTGTAGGTTTGTCACTGAAGTTCCACGATCACATAAGGGGATAATTCATTTTAGCTGTTTTAAATGTATGTTTTAATTTTTCTGTAAATAGTCTTGAGTTTCCTAAGAAACAAACAAACAAACAATCATCATCATCATCATCATCATCATCATCATATACAAAAGCAATCTTGTGTTGCTGGCTGCAATGTTTAGCTAACTTTGCATATAGTTTATGTCAGTGCAAATGATTAGTTCTAAGGCACCCATTGTATTTCTGTGTATTCCTTAAATCTGACACTAAAAAAATAACAGCAGCCCCTACGTGACTTTATTTGTTTTCATTAACATGATGCTATTTTTAACGGAAGTGCACTCTTTACAGGTGAGGCTATATTGTCATTGTTAACTACTAATTTTTTGGAATCTTCTACCACTATTGTAAATCTATTGTACCTGATTTGTATACATTTCTTTTAGAGTAAAACAAACAACAACAATAACAACAACAAGCTAGTGAATATTCCAAAATTTGAAACTTGTTTTTCTGT
Source organism: Anniella stebbinsi (assembly GCA_029215795.1). Lineage (NCBI taxonomy): Eukaryota > Metazoa > Chordata > Lepidosauria > Squamata > Anniellidae > Anniella > Anniella stebbinsi. The sequence goes on along the minus strand of JARDYH010000004.1, from coordinate 97,159,286 downwards.
GGTAAAATTAAAATGTTATGTGTAAATTGCTTAAACTTGGACACGATCCCCCTCAATCTGAAATATGGATTGTGGCCAATAGGGTGATAGCCTTTTCAGCAGTGACCCCTGCTCCCCATTATAGAATATTCTCCCAAGAGAGGCTAAAATACCACCCAAACATATGTGTTTGTGATGCCAGGCCTTTTTGACATTGTGGTAATGCCGTTTTATTATTAGTCTCTGTTGTTGATGGTTATTGGCTGGGTATCGTTGTTTGTTTGTTTGTTTTTACTTCTGGTGAGTTGGTTTTTGTTCCTTTGTGTGGTCAGTTGATTTTTATTGGTGCTGAGTTTGTGTTATCTTTTTGTGCTGGACTTTGATTTGATTATTAATTGGATTTTATTCATTTAATCTTGCTCTATGCTTGACTTTGTACGTGCAATTGTATTTCATAAAGCAGCAAACAAACAAATAAATAACGATCCAATCAAAGTTAAACATTTGTACATCCCTCTCAGTCCCTCAGCCAATCATTTGTCACAAAATTAGGGACTGGGAATGAAATTGAGTAGAGAGCAACTGCAAGAATGACCTACTCCCATATAAACCGACCTGTGCATTAACATCTTCCTCAAAGTCTTGCTATCCAAGCTATGGTGGGTAGTTACATCGGAGAGGGCCTTTTCGGCAGTGGCCTCAAGTTGTGGAAATCCTTACGAAGCTGTGTTTCCTTCTCCATTTGCTTTTGGCTGCAAATACAGTACTCCTTGACAGAGCTTCTTAGGACACGGGAATCAGTGATGATTCCTGTTGCAGGTACTTCTGCAAATTTTGCTCATTTGCTTAGGGTTTTTTGTTGTTGTATATTATATAATATCGTTTTTAGTATATCATGTGGATTTAAATTGTTGTTAGTCAACTTGCAGGTTCAAAATGATTGAAAGGAAGATAAATGTTTTAATCAATACATAAGAGACTTTCTGTGCTATGGGGCCAACATTTCTTGTGCCTCTCTGGAATGGTGCACGTTCTGTTTTTGTGGCACTCAAGCTGCCAACTTCTAGGAACTCAAAATGCCAACTTCTAAGAATGCAAGGAATGTTTGGGGGTGTGGTAGAGCCTGCTCCAGTTTTTGAGGATTTTTTTTTTTAAAAAAATGTTTCTCATTCAAATGATGGGTGTGAGACATGCATTAACAGATTGAAGGAACATTTGTTAAAATGAATGTCATATTTCTTCCACAGTTTAATACAAATTTAGTATCTTAAAAGGGCTAGTGGTTGAAATATATTCTGCACTTAAACTCCACTAAAAGTCATTTACTTATAGAATTTGACATTAAGTAAAATAAACATCTTTGCTTTCTAATGACATTTTATAACCACCTTAAGGGAAGCATTGAGGGGTGGGGGGGTTGTATTGCCATGTGGATTTAATTCATGGTTCCATGGGGGAGGGGGGATTCTCTAAGGCCAAATACTAGCTGAGCCAATAACTTTGAAGTCACAAAAAAGAGAAAGGTTTTACCAAATGCTAGGGATCAAGTGCAGCTGCAAAGAGAAAATTTAGAATTATCATCATACCACGATCAGAAGTTCTTTCCGAAGAGAAATTCATAGAAATTCCCAGCTAGGGAATTTATGGCTATTAAAAAAAAAGCAAAAAAAAAAAGCCCAATGACCATCTTATTTTGCATCTGAATACTGATTGCAAATGCTGTGCATTGGGCCCATTCAGACGACACTTCAGGCCCTGTGGTTAGTGAAACTGTGGTTCTCTGTGGTTAGCATAGGTGTGTGCAAGGGGTGTGCCTAGTGTTCCCAGGCACACGCTAATGTCTCAAGCATTAATATCGCTCTGCTGGGAGCCACATTTCAAAGAAGCCAGGAGGAGGGCTCACAAAGGCTAATATCCCCTCATAAGACACTCCCCTGGCCAGTGTCATCACAAAACCTCACCAATGCTGGGACTTGAGGAGTGTCTCCTCATTCCCCCTCCCCTCACCTGCAATGGCCCTCCAATGGTCAAGGAAGCTGAATGCAAAGTAAGGCATCAATGTCTACAGGTTTTAATAAATAAATTAATAAAAATAATGAATGTTCAATAGATGTTCGCCATAAATGAATAAATAAAATTCCCTGGGTGCACATCCTAATGGTGGTTAGCACTAACCACAAGCCATGCTGTCGCACACAACACTTTAAGCCATGGGTAGAGCCACTAACCTTGTTGCAGACAGTCTGACTGTGGTTAGTGAGTGAGCAGGGTTTAGCAAAATGAATCGCGCAAGATAGCGTAAACCTTGTTTCTTAACCAAAAACCTTAACCAGCAGGTTCTGAACAAAAAACGAAGAAGAGATATCCCCACCCCCCTTTGTTAGGAGAGCAGTGTTTACCATTTCTTCTATGAATCAATGTTTGGGATGGAATTAGGTAATCCAAGAGACACAGAAGTGCTCTCAGCCAGTGACTCTTTCTTTGCTCTTCCTGGTCACGTTGAGTATAACATAGCACATTTCCTGGACTTCTCCCGCATATCATTGGCTGTTTGGAATGGACCAATGCTCAACACAATGGCATCACATTGTGTGTTGTTTTCTGCTAGATGTTATCACAAGGAGGGGAGAAAAAGACATAGGAACACAAGAAGCTGCCTTCTACTGAGTCAGACCCTTGGTCCATCAAGTCCAGCATTGTAGACACTGACTGGCAGCTGCTCTCCTTTATTTATTGCATTTCTATGCTGTCTAATAGCCAAAGTTTGAGGCAGGGGATTTCCTAGTCCTACTTCGAGAACCTGGGGATTGAACCAGGGACATTCGTGCTTACCATTGAGCCGTCCCCCCAACCTCAAGACACAGAAAATCTACTGTAACATCAAGTTCCACTCTTAGCAGTCTTTATTTTCCCTGTAAAAGTTGCCCCTTTTTACCTTTACAGATGGCGTATGATTTCGTTCTTTAGAAAACATTGGTACAATGATGTGGGGATGATATACTTCTGAGTTGGTTGGCTAAAGATCAAGATATGATTTATGATTCAAGGAGATTCCTTTATTGCCTAAACATTACAAAACCTGTGAGTAAGCTGTGAGAAATATAAAATGAGGGTCATTAAGTAATAAACCTTGAGTTTCAGCGCAGTGCATTGGGTCTTTGTATGCTGTAGATAGGACAGATTATTTTACTTACATGTTAAATGTTTATACATTGAATTTGTCACGTATCTATCTGCATCTGTTTCCTTGCTAGTATAAAATGAAAGATAACAGGGAAGAAGGCAAAATGGCAACAATTGAGCTATTCCTGTCATTATTAAGTCATGGGTAGGTAATAGCTATGTTGGTTTATTGTGTTGATTTATTAGAACTGTTTAGATTACAGGACAGACAGATGTAACAGCTGGAGGAAGTGGGACCATCTTCCTTTTTGGATTGTTTTTCTGGTGTGTGAAGGATATTTTGCAATCAAATCTGTGAGGACTTCTTCCAGCTCAGCAGTTGCTGCCCTGTTCCACACATTACAAGAGCATAGGACTGCCTCTAAACATTAGTTTTCCACCTCTCCTTCATGTTATACATAGTAAAACAAATTACTATGGAGCTTTTCTACATGAGGCTATTGAACCACTGTATCTACTTTTGGTTTCGTTGAAGGAATTGAATCCAGGTTCTATGCAAAGTGTTTTTCCTTTCCTACTTTTCTGCTACATAACCTCTAGGTAGCACTGGGCTATAGCAATTACACAAGTGGGAAAATACCTTTTCTTTTGCTCTCACAAATAATGTTCCATTTTTCCTGCTCTAATAAAACCCAGGAAAGTGTTTTTTAAAAACAGAAGTGATAGTGGAGGATCATTACATCTTCTAAAGAACCCTGAACAACCATGACGAGGAGCACACAATACTTGCCTCATGTAGAAACGCTCTTTATGTTCAGACATTTTCACATTATGCACTTCCCAAGCTTGCTCAACATCATTGGCTACAGAAAAAGTCACAGGGTAATTCTGACAGGACCCTGGTGTCCTGACAGCTACCAGGTGTCAACTTGGAGATTATGGCTGTACCTTTAAAATGTTTGAAACACTGGCAGAGGATGCAGCCACCTCACTCTGGCTTCTCCACTGGTGTGTCCATGTGCAGTCCTTCCCCACTTTTGTAGCAAAAAGAACTTCTGTTTTGGCACATGGCTGGAGGAAGAGGATGGATGAATGGCAAGAGTAAGGGAGCTGTGGTGCAGGAAGCCCAGTAGCTCCATCCCTTCCTACCGTTTTCATCTTCTGATGGCATCAGCATAATCTCTCCATAAATTGAGTCTTGCTAATCTGACCCAATGAAAGTCAGGCAAGAGCAGCAATAGTGCCTGGGCAATGTGAACTCACAAGGACATTTTGAAGTGGTACCTATGGAGGTGAAGCCAAAGCAAGGTGACACTTTGGCGTTTTGCTCAGTGCTCTGATATGCCTCTGCCTCCCTCTCCCAGAAGTTCCTTTAAAAGTGGGATGGAGGCTCTGGGACGTGGTCCTGTGCCAATTCTGCCTTTTCTCCTCTTGTTCCCTGGACCTTCGCACTTACCCTTCATTTCTAAGGTGTCTCTTGTGCATCAGCAAAAAAGAGGAATTGCTTCTACACAAAAATACAGGCATAAATGGCCTGCAATTTTGCGTAGATGGCCCCTTTATGGCAACCATTTGTGTAAATAGGCCTTTATGAAAAGGACAAACTGCCATTTTTACACAAAACCACTGTGTGCCCAGTCTGCAGACTGGAATCCAGGAGGCTGAGCCGGGGGGGGGGGGGATCCGCCAGACTCCACCCATTTCCAGACTCCTGCAATATCCTTAAAAAGAATTTGGAAAAGTTGTTAGGCATTCCTTTGCAATTTAAAGAACGGAAGATAATCAATTTATATTGTTCTAAGGACATTTTGGCACAGTTAGCTTTTGTGTGTTGAAACCACATTTGCTTTTGATTTGAAACTCCGAGTCCTCGCGTCTTCCTCACAAAACACTGCTACTGTTTGCATCATCCAAGCAAAGTACTACAATATTTCATACTTGAGGAAATGTGATACTTCCCCCAGATAACTGATAATTAGTTACTATTGTAAGGGTAGAATGGACTATGATTTGCATGACTGTTATTGACACCTATTGAGTATTATTTGTGGACTTATTTGCTCCTATCTTGCTCCACCATCATCCATTTGTTTCCTTTGGCATTTTAAAATCTGTCTTTGAAAGGCTTTGTTATTAGTGTAGTTGGAGACTGGGCACAGAATGCCGGTGTGGGAGCACACACCCATTATTTTATTCTAAAAAAGAAACAGTTCTTCAAACATGTTAATTTGTCTTCTTCTGTTCTTTGGATTTTGAGCACCCACATATAGATAGACAATCACCTTTCATAATTCCTGTTTCCAATGTGATTTTAAAAAAAAAATCCAACAGTGGCCAATGTTAGAAAAGTTATGTTTCTCAATTACCCCATGGGTTTGTAGCGTGTGCAGATGGGGCTATGGTGTTGTTGCTGAAACATCAACAAATATGCCCTCTCTAAGATGCAGTTAGGACATGCGTTTGAGTGACAGTATGGAAAGGCCCTAAAACTCCTCATGGAAGTGAAGTGAAACAGCATGAAAAATAGGAGCCCATGTGAGGAGTTGGTTGCTTATGATACATAGGTAAGTCATAAGCAACCAGCTGGGCCGAAGCCATTTTCCATGTAGCCGGAGAAGTCGTTCATTAGACCATTCCTGTTTCTGTGTGGCTGTGAGGTTGACAAATGTTCCACATTATCTTTAATTTCCATAAAATGGTTCTAATCTTTGCTTTCTAATAAATTTAGAACGGTACCCTGAGGGAACCTTGGTTTTGCATTGTAGGTGCCTCGATTAGAAATAAGAAGGAGAGAAATATTCAGATGTACCTTTTGACCTCATTCTCAACATGGCTTTTAAAAATAAAATTTAAAAAATGCCATCATGAATGAGACCAACAATAGGAACGGACAGGTGCAAGTGGCTTGAGGGAGGCATCGTTTTCCATAATGACTGTCAGGAATATGCTGACTCTGTCCCTGCTTTGTGACATTTTCCACTGTTACACCCCAGGCTGTTAGTCATGGAGAATTGTCAGAGTGTCTTGGACATATCCATGGACTTTCCAGTCAACTTATCCCCCTGTATGTGCAAGCTCCTCCTACCAAGTGCTTTCCTCCTCACAAGATACACAACACTCTAGCCTCATAGGGACATTCAAATCTCCCAGGCCATTAGAATTATGTGAGGGGATGGACAAGTGTGCCAGTTGCGGGCATGAATGCCAGTGGTGGAGTGGAGTGGAGCCAGGGCCAGTGAGAATGGAGCATGACATATTATTATTATTATTATTATTATTATTATTATTATTGACACTGAAATCATTTGCTGCCACCACCACCCTCAGATTTTGCTGTTCCCTCTGTACTTAGCCACATTTAAGGATGTCACAAAAGTCCATGGAGGTGTGTGTGACTGGAGTCTGATGGACTCACACTCACCCTTTTGGATCCTGCTGGCTGAGCTGCAGGGCTCTCATGGACCCACACATCAAGCACCCAATGGCTTGCAAGCCCCTGGCAGCCACACACCCACTTAGCCAGTTTTGTACAACAATGGTGGCTTGGGGGTTCCAGAAAGGTAATATTACATGCATGGCAGCCAGAAAGGGGGCATTTATATAACATTACCTTCCTGGACAAGCCACATTGTTGTGGAAAATGGTGGCTTGCTAAGAGGATGGATGGCTCTGCGTCTTTATTGGGTGATCGCTGGGCTGTCCAGAAGCCTGCATGATGCCACGAGCAGGGCAGGCAGTGGCTCAGTGAGCACCCAACAAAGCCAGGAGTAGGTGAGTCTGTCCATCCTTAACTGAAATCTTCACAATATCTGGGGGTGGGGAATTTCCCCAGGAACAATATATTCCTCATTTCAACGCAAAATATTTTGGAGTGACCCGACCTTGAATGAGCAATGAAGACCCATTAGCTTTAGAAAAGACCTGCCCCAGTAGATGGAAACTCCTAGAACTGGTTTTTTGATATAAATCAACAGAGCTACTAGTAATTTTGGACTTTCCTTAGCACAGCTCTTGTGACTGTTATCATGAGTGCCTGCTCTTCAAAATATACCATTGCACCACTGACGAACATGCTAGTATCTCCTACTCCATCATGCCAGATTCCAACATGTCGCCGACTCTGTTGGGCCCCACATATTGGGGGTGAGTGCCTTCAGATAGGAGCCTGTGTTGCTTGTGTCGGTACCCCACATGTTTTAGAAGGCCGGATAATCAGATTTCTAAATCACACGGGGAGCCTACATGAGGAGAACAGGCTCTCCACTGCAGATGTCCATTCTCCAACCCATGGAGGGTGATGAGCAGTCAACAGAGGGGACGGAGCTAGCATGCCCGTCCTACTCTCCATTATGCGATTTTAATCTCATGTGGGATTTGAACAACCTATTAGGGATGTGCACTGGATCGGACCCGATCCACGATCCGAGTCCGGTCCAGTGGGAAATCGGATAAATTATCCGATTTCCGATCCCGCAGCTGGATCGGCCGATCCAATCCGAACCGGTCCGAAAAAGCTCCGAACCGGTTCGGCGGATCGGCGGATCGGCGGGCGCCCACTGGCGCCCACCGCCGCTTCCATTGGCGGGCGCCAGCGGGCGCCCGCCGATGAAAGTGGACAGCGGGGGGGGGGAGGAGGGGGGCACTTACCTTCTCGGCCCGGTGGCTCCCGTCCGGCGCCGGCGCCTACTACTACTAGCAGGCTCCGCAGCCTGCTCTAGGGTGGCGCGCCGGGTGATGTCATCACCCGGCGCGCTACTCTAGAGCAGGCCGCGGAGCCTGCTGGTAGTAGTAGGCGCCGGCGCCGGACGGGAGCCACCGGGCCGGGAAGGTAAGGAGGGGGTGCGTGGAGGGGAGGAGGGGGCGCGCGGAGGGGGGAGGGGGGAGGGGGGCCCTTACCTTTCCGGCCCGGCGGCTCCCGTCCGGCGCCGGCGCCTACTATTCCCAGCAGGCTCCGCGGCCTGCTCTAGGGTGGCGCGCCGGGTGATGTCATCACCCGGCGCGCTACTCTAGAGCAGGCCGCGGAGCCTGCTGGTAGTAGTAGGCGCCGGCGCCGGACGGGAGCCGCCGGGCCGGAAAGGTAAGGAGGGGGTGCGTGGAGGGGAGGAGGGGGCGCGCGGAGGGGGGAGGGGGGCCCTTACCTTTCCGGCCCGGCGGCTCCCGTCCGGCGCCGGCGCCTACTATTCCCAGCAGGCTCCGCGGCCTGCTCTAGGATGGCGCGCCGGGTGATGTCATCACCCGGCGCGCTACTCTAGAGCAGGCCGCGGAGCCTGCTGGAAGTAGTAGGCGCCGGCGCCGGACGGGAGCCGCCGGGCCGGAAAGGTAAGGAGGGGGTGCGTGGAGGGGAGGAGGGGGCGCGCGGAGGGGGGAGGGGGGCCCTTACCTTTCCGGCCCGGCGGCTCCCGTCCGGCGCCGGCGCCTACTATTCCCAGCAGGCTCCGCGGCCTGCTCTAGGATGGCGCGCCGGGTGATGTCATCACCCGGCGCACTACTCTAGAGCAGGCCGCGGAGCCTGCTGGAAGTAGTAGGCGCCGGCGCCGGACGGGAGCCGCCGGGCCGGAAAGGTAAGGAGGGGGTGCGTGGAGGGGAGGAGGGGGCGCGCGGAGGGGGGAGGGGGGCCCTTACCTTTCCGGCCCGGCGGCTCCCGTCCGGCGCCGGCGCCTACTATTCCCAGCAGGCTCCGCGGCCTGCTCTAGGATGGCGCGCCGGGTGATGTCATCACCCGGCGCACTACTCTAGAGCAGGCCGCGGAGCCTGCTGGAAGTAGTAGGCGCCGGCGCCGGACGGGAGCCGCCGGGCCGGAAAGGTAAGGAGGGGGTGCGTGGAGGGGAGGAGGGGGCGCGCGGAGGGGGGAGGGGGGAGGGGGGCCCTTACCTGCCCGGCCCGGCGGCTCCCGTCCGGCGCCGGCGCCTACTACTACCAGCAGGCTCCGCGGCCTGCTCCAGGGTGGCGCGCCGGGTGATGTAATCACCCGGCGCGCTACTCGAGAGTAGGCCGCGGAGCCCGCTGGTAGTAGCCGCCGGCGCCGGACGTGCCGAGAAGGTAAGTGGCGGGGAAGGGGGCTTACCCCCCCCCGGAGCCGTCCGCTTCTATCCGCTGGCGCCCGCGGGCGCCAGCGGATGGAAGCAGGCGGCCCCAGGGGGGGTAGGGAGCGCGGGGGAGGGGGTTTACCTGCCGGGGCCGTCCACAGCGGACGGCCCCGGGGGGGGGGAGGGAGTTAGGCCCCCCCTTACCCACCCGCCGCCATTTTTTCCTCATAGACTTGCATTGCAATGCAAGTCTATGGGGAAAAAAATGGCGGCCGATCCAAAAATTTCCGATTTTTGGATCGGGATCGGACTCGATCCGGTCCGGGGGGCCTCCGATTTTGTCCGAACCGGTCCGGGACAAAATTGGAGGTCCCGATCCGGGTCCCGATCCGATCCGGGGGGTCCGTGCACACCCCTACAACCTATTAGGATTTATGTGCATCTATCAATCTTAAAATGGTGACTTATGTAGTCCCAGTGGAAAGAGCAACTGTGAAACTGACACACTTTCTTTCTTGCTGTGTCACAAGTCTGCAGAAGTACCTTCACTACTTGCCAGTCAGAAAAATTTCTAAAGCTCCTTGCACAAGTCATATCCCTGTAAAAAAGCCCACCGCTAGGCTTGTGCTTTCCAATAAATACATTTATTTATTTAGTCTATTTATATTCCAAGTCTTTTAAAAAATATCCCAAAACCTTGAGGCAACTTACAATGATGAAAATAATAAAATCACACCATAGTTGTGAAGTTCCATCTTCATAGGAGTTCTGTCTATAAAATCTGAAATAAGCATTATGTCCTGATTAGTGTGTATTTACTAAACACATATAACATGAATTCAGGCTATAAATAGACCATTTCAAGGCCACTTATAGATTGTGGGAACTGTCTAAGGTTAGTAGTCTTCTATTATTATTATTATTATTATCATCATCATCATCATCATCATCAAAATAGTCTTTGGTACACTAAAAAGAGAATTTGTTTGAGGAGAAATTTTCATTCTAATATTTTCATTGCTTTGTTGAATATTTCCAACATGCTAGCTCTTGAAACCTGTGACCAGATTTACAAATTACCATCAGGTTTTAGGGGTTTTGTACCTTTCCCTATAATTTTGATTATCAATTTTGCACTACCTCTTTAAGGATGCAATCCTGCAGCTGTCATCTGGCTTGCTAAGGGGCTGTGGAAACTGGAAGAAGTACCACACCACTGGTGAGGCACCATATATGTCTCTGGAGCCACTCCACAAAAGGACCTAAAATAATGCCAGCCCTGGGAATAGTGTAGTGATTTCCCTCCCATTGGAGACAATGGATACGGTAGTTGCTCTGTCATAAATTCTATTTATTTATTGATTTATGTACTGCATTTCTATTCCGCCCAATAGCCGAAGCTCTCTGGGCGGTTTATAAAAATTAAAACCATAAAAACCATTCAAAATATAAAACAACGACAGTATAAAAACATAATTTAAAATACAGTATAAAAGCACAACCCGGATAAAAACCATGCAGCCATGCATAAATTGATAGGGATTTAAAATACAAATTTAAACAGTGAGGTTAAACATCAAACTGAAGAACTGTTTAAACACTGAGAAAATAAAAAGGTCTTCACCTGGCGTCTAAAGGAGTATAATGTAGATGCCAGGCGAACCTCTCTGGGGAGCTCATTCCACAGCCGGGGTGCTACAGCAGAGAAGGCCCTCCTCCTAGTAGCCACACACACACATACACACACTACTCAGCCACAGGTCAATCCTATATATGTCTACTCAGAAATAAGTCCCATTGAGTTTATTGGGGTGTACTACCAGGTGTGTATAGGACTGCAACCAAAAATACCTGTTGTTGTCCATCTTTCTACATGCTTGTTTTCCAGAAAAATATATTGTAGATTCTTCTGCCGTTTCACTCTTTTTGTGCCTTCCAAATACTCATGATTCCTGCATTGTTTTTCTAACCGTAAATAGAAAGCAGTTTAATGAAAGAAGCAAATGCCCACTTCTTTAGAGACTGAATTTTGGTCCTGTGATTCCTTCAGTAAGATCCCTAACAAAAAGGTTCTGGGCCCAGAGGAGTCTTATGAATAACTTTTGGGGGTATTTGGTGTATTTATTAGCATTTAATCCAGGCTTGTAGTGAATTGATGGACTTGTCACCAAAAATATTTCTGGGTGAAGTAAATAAAGGATCAATCTGGACTGAGACAACAGGACTAACAGCAAATTGCTCACAATTTATTGGTTTTGTTTCCCCCCCCCCCCTCTAAGGCTCTTTTTCTGGATTCTGGCTTTGCCAGAAGAAACAGCTGAATGATGACATGGAGAAACGTCAACAGCTAATAGCGGACGGGAGAAAGAATCTGTCTCTTTCTCAGAGTCGACACACAATTTACCGTGTGAGGGGTTTAATACAAAAAATACCTGAAATAAAGGTGAAACCTCAATTGTCAAACAAAAGCAACAGTCAGAAAAGGATCAAATTACTGATTATGTGGCTGTTGCGGGGAAATGTGGCCATTTAAATGTGCGAATGACCCATCCTTAGAGCTTCAGCTATTGGGCATCTAGAAATGAAAAAATATATATTCACAATTGCCAAAAGTGTAAGTGTGCTTTGCCATGTCAGCTTGAACTTTTTGTTTTCAAGTTCATCATTGATCAGTTATTATTATTATTATTATTATTATTACAACAACAATATCAATGTTCCAGAACACACAAGGGAGCTTTATTATTGTTGTCATAGTTTCAATTAATAGGTTCTTGGCTTTTTATATTCATGTGCTGCATCACTTATATTGAAGCCATTGTGGTGGAGCATAACTTAACCATGAACAAAATCACTGTGTTATTTGACCCTTGAGAGTCTAGAGGCCAGAACCTTAAACCTGGGCATAAATACCAGCTATCTCTCATTCTTCCTTATTTCTTTGAAAGACAATCTTTTCCAGACTGAAAAGGCACCATCTCCTTAAGCTAAGGGTGTTTTCTATACATATTTTCTTTTATGTAGCCTGCTGTGTACATACAGTTCGTGCAACTACGCTGGAGAGCTTCAAGTCCCCACTTGGCCATGGAAGCTCAGTGGGTGTCATTGGGCCAATCACAGACTGTCAGCCCAACCTATCCTTTTTTAAAAAAATAAATAAAAAGATCCAAGGAGGAGCGCACGAGCACTCCTGTGCAAATGTAAGTACCTTATTAAAAAAAAAACCATGCGCGATCTAGCCCCCCTCCCTCCCTGCCATCTTGGGGATGGTGATTTTGCAGGTCCCCCCTCCTGATGGCCTCGGAGCCGCAAGGTGTGGCTCCTTGGCCATCGGTGCAGCAGCGCTTACTTGTGGGTGAGCGCGGCTGCGCCCGGGATGGGCAGCCACCCCAGCTGCCCATCTCGCTGCCTTCCCGGGAGCAGGGAACAAACTGGGATAATAGCGTTCTCTGAACTCCCGGGAAAATGAAGGGCTGGCCCCTACTGCTTGCGGGATGCTCTGTGCATCATGTGGACTCCCCATGAGCAGGCAGGGGCAGCCCCGGGAAAAATGGCTGGTGCGGAAAGGGCCTTACTTGTGTTCATATAGAAGGATCTCGGCCATGACAAGGTTATTCCTAGATAATCATTCCTGTGTGGAACCTCCATTTGAATTCCACTTCCAGTCATGCCTCAGCAGCACCAAAGGAGTGCTGAGTGTGGAAGCAATGAATTCCTTATTTGGGCCAGCCTCAGTACAAGAAGAATAGAAAGCTAAAGTCCATCTCCGCAGAGAAATTTTCAGTGCAATATGGCAGATAACAATGTGGAATCACTTGCCCCTCGTTTGGATTCAAAATCATGGTAAAATGTAAAACAGAAACATGCCATCTTTGTGTATGATGCAGTGGGGAATGAAGCTGATATTATGCATGAATCATTTGTCTTTCCTGAAGACAGAGCTAAGAATAACTCCTGCATCATTTTTAGAAGGTGGTTGAACTTTCCATTCCATAAAGGGAAATAATGCACCAATATGTGTGTTTTTCACACAGTGGTAGAAGTATTAATCATGGACCTAGTGTAACAAGATGATTTGCCTTTCGTTTGACTAGTGACTTTGTCTAAAATAAAATAAAAGATATGCCCACATTTTCAAACACAGCTACTAATTTGAGATTAATCTGAGTTTTTGACAGCAGACCGTAAGCCTATCTACACTACTGCTTTAAAATGGTTTATAACAACAGGTTTAAACCGGTCAATAACGGCTATTAACCGGTTTAAAACTGTTATAAACTGTTTTAAAGCAGTAGTGTAGATAGGCTCTTTGAGACAATTTTGCAGTGACTACAGCTCATATTTAAGGCTCTTTTATGGGATTCTCTGAAATGAGAACTGGATTATGTAAATGGTGAGCAAGTGAGTTTATTTGGGGGAACGGATTAATTTCTAAAGGGAGAAATGTGAAGGTGAGGCAATGTTAATGAACAGGCATTTTTGCAAGTGCGTGCCAACTACTTTTTGGGCTTCATTTTCAGCCAAATAAAGTTGAAACTCTGTGTATATTTGTGGCAGTGATGCTATTAATTCAGCAATTCTAACATTAGCAAAACTACCAGTGGTAAATAATGCAATGTTGTGGGAATATTTACTTCTATTTCTTTTTACTGAGGGAAGGAGAAAGAGCTTGAATGCAGATCAGCTATTTGTTGCGAAAGCACTATAGAATTGCTTTGATAGTCCAAACTAATTGTGTGAGTTTTCCTCCCGCCCTCAAAAATTTAACTAAGGTTCTTGCAGTTAATTTGTGTTCCAATAAAGGCCTGGCAGGACTTCTCACCATTGTTCAGAAAAAAGATTGCAAAACTATAGGTACAAGACGCATATTTTAGCTTCTCCTGTTTCTTTTCCCTCAGTCATTATCATTTGTGTGAAACTACTTAGGGGAATGGAAGGTCCCCTCTACAAGGATTCGCTTTTGCGCCCGGTTAGGCGATTATGCGCATAATCGCTGAAGTGCATTTACGCCTAATATCTCTGCACGAGAGGCGGCGAAGCGCATTAAGGGATGACCAAAATGCGCTTTACAAGTAGTTAATGCGCATAATCGCTTGTTCACATAGTCAAAATGCTCTTTAACGGCCGGAGCAAAATAAAACTCACTGTTTAACACGCATTCGATAATGCGCATAATCGGAGAGATAACGCGCCTTTACGCCTGATTTGCGCTCCGTTCTTGTAGAGGTAAATTTTTTAAAGTGCCTTGAAAGAGCTTTAAACCTCTCTTGTAGAGGCAGCCGAAGTTCCTAAAAATGGTGGCATTTGGGGGAAGATTATGGCAATGGAACTGTACTTTAATCATATGGCTACCATTTAAAGAAAAACACCCCGTCTCTTCCTCCTCCCTACTCCAATTGTACCTAGTACAAAAAACACACACCATGGCATTCCAACCCACATTCTACTTCGTTGTTTGCCACTTGTGGTGGATGGGTAATCTCAAGGTGATAATGTCACATTTTGTTTTACTGGATGTTATTGGGTGAGAGAGGATGGTAAGGTGGCCAACTACATATCACCCCTGAAGAAGAAATGTATGCGCAAAAAAACAAAAAAAGAATACACCAATTTCCACAATATTTGCATATGCTAATTTATAGGTACAGGTGCAAATTTAGAAATAATAACTAAATTTAATAATTTAAACAGAAATGCAATATACTGTGACCAGGTGAACTATGTGCCTTGCTCAGTCTGCTGTCCAGGTGCTCACTGTGGATGGGCAACTTAAAGGCCCCTGAGCTCTTCCTTCTGATGGGTCTTCATTTTTAAAGAACCACCTTCCCTTATATACACCCAGACTACAGCTACGATCCTCAGAAGAGGTCCTGCTGGCCATTCCAAAAAGAACAGAATGCCGCCATGAAGAACCTCGGCGGAGGGCCTTCTCTGTAGCGGCACCCACCCTCTGGAAAAACCCCCACCCCTCACGCAGTTCAGGAGGTGGAAACATACCTTTTTACACAGGCTTTGGCCCCCTCCACAAGAATGCGCCTTTGCGCCTGGTTCCGCGATTATGCGCATTATCGCAGAGGCGCATTTACTCACAATCCCTCTGCACGGGAGGCGGCGAGAAGCGGCGAAGCGCATTAAAAGATGCCCAAAAAGCGCTTTCCAGGTAGTTAATGCGCATAATCGCTTGTTCACACAGCGAAAATGCGCTTTAACGGCCGGAGCAAAATAAAAGTCGCTATTTAACGCGCGTTCGAAAATGCGCATTATCGGGGAGATAACGCGCCTGTACGCCCGTTTTGCGCTCCGCTCGTGTGTAGGTAAAATTTATAATGAGCCTTCAAGGCTCATTAAACGCCCCGTGTGGAGGAGGCCTCTCCCTAGTTTTTAATTTAGCTGGTTTTTATATTGATTTTCAACTTCTAATGTTTTAAATTTATACTTGTTTTATGGTTTTTAATTGTGAACTGCCCAGAGAGCTTCAGCTGATGGGCAGTATAAAAATGTAATAAATAAAATAAATAAATTTAAACAGGGCTGGTACTGGACAGCTCTTCAAATAGGGATCACCTTCAAGTAGAGGACTGTCACCTGTAAAGTAGGATACCTAAGTGCTCTCAGTGAGGAGTGACAGTTTTTGCTACTAGCCATTCGTTCTCCCATTTCATCTAGTTCTGGCCTCAGGGTGGGGTTTAAAGAAATCTACAACCAAAAAAACCAAACAAATAAAAATCCCTCAAAACTGCCTCTGACTAAGTGCCAAACTGGAACTAACAGAAGAAGACCTATTTGTTTTAGGATGGATTTGCCTCAATCTATCAAGTAAGGTTTGTGTGTGGGTTGTTGTTTTTAAAACACACACACACACAAATGGGTACACCAGTGAGGGGAACTAAATCCTCCCCTACTGGCTGTTTCTTGCCTTATAGCCTTTCCTACAAAATGCTGTTCTCCCAGTCCAGCTCATTTCCAGTATTCAAGTTCAGCTCAGATGAAAAGCATCATGGGGATAGACTTCAGACTGGTGAGCTGCAGGTTGCCCGGGGAGAATGTAGCATTTACAGTTTGCTCTAAAAATTGGACCCTTCCCTAAATTGATCTGCAATTGGGGCAGGGCAGGAGTTGACAGTAGAGGGCCCCAGGCATTTTGCTCTCTGGTGCATAGCAGCAAATAGCACCCACCCCTTCAAGCTACATATTACCCAAGACTAACCTATTTTGAGAGCTGAGGTAAAAAATCCCATAAACATCCCTCTCCCTCCCTGGCAGGAAAATACAGTAGTAAATAATGCATCAAATAACTAACAATTTCTTGTCCTTTCATAACACCCCAAAACAGCTGCCTGAGGCAGCTGCCTTCACTCTACCTAATGGTTGGGCCGGCCCTGCCTAGTTTGGGCCTGAAATTTGGAAACCGAAATGAGTAGACTGAAACATTAAACATCTTCTGTGTAACTCCTGTCAACACTGAATTAACAAATTCTCTGCAACCCTGCCCTAAATCTCTCTCTCTCTCTCTCTCTCTCTCTCTCTCACACACACACACACACACACACACACACACCAGCTGTCCTTCCCTAAATAAATTCTGTTTAGCTCAAATGTTCAGATCTTGAGGTTTCTTGCACAGACTCTTGTGTTTTGGTGTGGAAACCGTTACATGCAAAGAGCTGCTCTTGTCCTACTGCATTTCACAACATTATTTCATCAGATGGTCTTAATTTTCTGCATGACATTATCTTTTCAAGCTGACATAAGATTGGGCTGTGATATTTGCATATGCAAGATGGAAATGTGTAGCTGAACTGTGTTCCTCCTTGCGTATGGTATTTCAGCTTTTGACTTGGGGGAATCAAATGATCAAACCCTTCCAAAGAATTTCCTTAGTTCCCTGGATAATTTCATTGTTTTAACTAAACTAATATTCTGAGCTGTTTTACAGGATTTGGGGCTATCAAAATAGACAGTATGGACCCTTTCTTAACTTGCCAGTCTATGATTTTGGGTTCAGTACAGAAAATTACTACATACGCTATCAATATGAATGGAGCCTTTTTGAGTTCTATAGGACAGACTCCTGCCCTGAGGAACTTACGACCAAAAATGTGATGCATGGGAAACAGAGGGAGTAATTTAATCAGTGATATAGCAATATGGATTGCAAAATTTTGTATATTTGTATTAGCACCATCAACGTGCATAGTGTGGTGGTTAGAGTGTTGGACTAGGACTCGGGAGATCCGAGTTCTAGTCCCCACTTGGCTGTGAAGCTCATGGGGTGACTTTGGGCCAGTCACTGACTTTCAGCATAACCTACCTCATAGAGTTGTTGTGAGGATAAGATGGAGAGGAAGAGGACTATGTGAGCCATCTTGAGTTCCTTGCAAGAGGAAAAAAGGCAGGATAAAAATATAACAATAAACTTTTCTTTTCTCTCAGGCATTTTAACAGCTCAAGTTGAGGTTTTGATTGACATTGTGGCCAGACTTAACAGTTTAAAATGTTTTAAATGTCAGCTGTTTTATGTTTATGGTTTTAAATTTTGTATATTGTCTTTTTAGTGTTCAATCTTTTAATTTTTGTAAACTGCACAGAGCTTCGGCTATGGGGTGGTATATAAATTAGGGATGTGCACTGGATCGGACCCGATCCACGATCCGAGTCCGGTCCAGTGGGAAATCGGATAAATTATCCGATTTCCGATCCCGCAGCTGGATCGGCCGATCCAATCCGAACCGGTCCGAAAAAGCTCCGAACCGGTTCGGCGGATCGGCGGATCGGCGGGCGCCCACTGGCGCCCACCGCCGCTTCCATTGGCGGGCGCCAGCGGGCGCCCGCCGATGAAAGTGGACAGCGGGGGGGGGGAGGAGGGGGGCACTTACCTTCTCGGCCCGGTGGCTCCCGTCCGGCGCCGGCGCCTACTACTACTAGCAGGCTCCGCGGCCTGCTCTAGGGTGGCGCGCCGGGTGATGTCATCACCCGGCGCGCTACTCTAGAGCAGGCCGCGGAGCCTGCTGGTAGTAGTAGGCGCCGGCGCCGGACGGGAGCCACCGGGCCGGGAAGGTAAGGAGGGGGTGCGTGGAGGGGAGGAGGGGGCGCGCGGAGGGGGGAGGGGGGAGGGGGGCCCTTACCTTTCCGGCCCGGCGGCTCCCGTCCGGCGCCGGCGCCTACTATTCCCAGCAGGCTCCGCGGCCTGCTCTAGGGTGGCGCGCCGGGTGATGTCATCACCCGGCGCGCTACTCTAGAGCAGGCCGCGGAGCCTGCTGGTAGTAGTAGGCGCCGGCGCCGGACGGGAGCCGCCGGGCCGGAAAGGTAAGGAGGGGGTGCGTGGAGGGGAGGAGGGGGCGCGCGGAGGGGGGAGGGGGGCCCTTACCTTTCCGGCCCGGCGGCTCCCGTCCGGCGCCGGCGCCTACTATTCCCAGCAGGCTCCGCGGCCTGCTCTAGGATGGCGCGCCGGGTGATGTCATCACCCGGCGCGCTACTCTAGAGCAGGCCGCGGAGCCTGCTGGAAGTAGTAGGCGCCGGCGCCGGACGGGAGCCGCCGGGCCGGAAAGGTAAGGAGGGGGTGCGTGGAGGGGAGGAGGGGGCGCGCGGAGGGGGGAGGGGGGCCCTTACCTTTCCGGCCCGGCGGCTCCCGTCCGGCGCCGGCGCCTACTATTCCCAGCAGGCTCCGCGGCCTGCTCTAGGATGGCGCGCCGGGTGATGTCATCACCCGGCGCACTACTCTAGAGCAGGCCGCGGAGCCTGCTGGAAGTAGTAGGCGCCGGCGCCGGACGGGAGCCGCCGGGCCGGAAAGGTAAGGAGGGGGTGCGTGGAGGGGAGGAGGGGGCGCGCGGAGGGGGGAGGGGGGCCCTTACCTTTCCGGCCCGGCGGCTCCCGTCCGGCGCCGGCGCCTACTATTCCCAGCAGGCTCCGCGGCCTGCTCTAGGATGGCGCGCCGGGTGATGTCATCACCCGGCGCACTACTCTAGAGCAGGCCGCGGAGCCTGCTGGAAGTAGTAGGCGCCGGCGCCGGACGGGAGCCGCCGGGCCGGAAAGGTAAGGAGGCGGCCCCAGGGGGGGTAGGGAGCGCGGGGGAGGGGGCTTACCTGCCGGGGCCGTCCACAGCGGACGGCCCCGGGGGGGGAGGGAGTTAGGCCCCCCCTTACCCACCCGCCGCCATTTTTTCCTCATAGACTTGCATTGCAATGCAAGTCTATGGGGAAAAAAATGGCGGCCGATCCAAAAATTTCCGATTTTTGGATCGGGATCGGACTCGATCCGGTCCGGGGGGCCTCCGATTTTGTCCGAACCGGTCCGGGACAAAATTGGAGGTCCCGATCCGGGTCCCGATCCGATCCGGGGGGTCCGTGCACACCCCTAATATAAATGTAATAAATTATTATTATTATTATTATTATAATAATAATAATAACCGCCCAGAGAGCTTCGGCTATGGGGCGGTATACAAATGTAATAAATAAATAAATAAATAAATAAATAATAATAACAACAACAATAGACCTATGTAGGAAATGCCATCAGTTCCAAGAAACAATAGACCATATAACAGGAGGATGTAAAATTCTGGCTGGAATGGACTATATGGACAGACACAATACAGCTGCAAAAATAATTCACCAAAAATTGGCCATCAAATTCAACCTTATCAAACAACCTACACCATACTGTACATATTCACCCGAAACAATCCTGGAAAATGCAGATCATAAAATATACCGGGACAGAACAATTCATATGGACAAGACAATACCTTGCAACCTACCAGACATAACATTCATAGACAAAAAGGAAAAACACGCAGACCTCATCAACATAGCAATACCGAATGATAAAAATGTTGAAAAGGAAGAAGAAAAGAGTGACAAATATACACCACTGTCCATGGAAGTCAAAGAACTATGGCAACAAGAAAAGGTCACAATTATTCCATTAGTCACATCAAAAAAATACAGAAAACCTCCAGAAACTGGGCCTACCAAAATACATCCACACCAACATCCAGAAAGCAGTCATAATTAAAACATGCTCACTCATCAGGAAATTCCTGAATCAATAAAAGACAGCATGACTTGGCAAAGCCAAAACTGCCACGAGTGAGAAATAAATAATAATAATAATAATAATAATAATAATAATAATACTTTGCAGAGTAATATAGGATAGGTCTCTGATCCAGTGAGTTTGCAATCTACAGTTTGACACAGTTGAAAGAAGAGCGGAAGGGCAGGGAAGCAGGGGTAAACCGGAAAATAATATGCAATTGTTTCAGTTATATGTAACTTAGGCACAAACCAGACAGTACTGTTTGTCATTGTTACTCTAGACTAGACATGGGAGGGCTCAGTTCAGATCAGGATCCTAGGGTAGGGGACTAAGGGGGCTTTAACCCTCCCCACCCTTGCTACGGGCCCCATCTATTTTATGGTGCTGCTCTACAAAGCCCTATTTGTTTTTTGGATCACTATTTTGCAAAATAAATTGAAGACCCCCCCCCCAATCCTGATCTGGATGTGGGTAAAAACAGTTAACGCCTCCCTAAAGCCCAATCGGAATTGGAACCCTAATGTGATCCCCATCTGGGACCCATTGAAATTAGAGTAGAGCACGTATTCTAGAGTAAAAATGAAGAAAGATGTAACTGAAAGAAGTTTAAACAGTGGAGGGGGGTAGCTGCGATGTCAGTTGGGCTGTGAATCCACTCTGGGATCCAGTCAGAACCAGTCAGAACTCGAAAGGAGCTGTCTATTGTGCTGAACCCTATCCCGAAAATGTGTTCAGAATTCACAGCCCCACAGAAATCGGAGCTACCAGCCTCCACTGCGTTTAAGGTCATCTATGTTTTGGGGCCTGAGGCTGGATTACAGGCTTAGGCTACTTCGAATGCACGGCAGAATGCTGAAATGGCCCTTGTGCAGCTCCTGAACATTTCAGCAGGACTCAACATGCAGGAGAACTTGCCGGTAGATTGGACTCTCAATAATGAAGAGCAGGGAATTGGAGAGTGTTCAAGAAGGAGGAGAATTGCTCTATAGGTAAATGAATGGTCCAATTTAATTCTGCCGTTTTGAAAGTCAAAGAGTTACAGCTAGATTGTTGCCGAAGAGGAGGAGAAGGAGGAAGTGAAGGGGTTGCTTTCTGACTTTCTTTTCTGAATTTACCCTTGGAATTGCATACACTGATTGCCAACAGCATACTAGTTTCATTTAACTCACACAATCAGGAGAGGGCACTGATGATGGGAGTAAATACCTGCAAGAGCCTGAAGTTTTGATAATATGCTATGTGAAAAATTACTGCATGTCTGTATAGGAAAGTGCAAGCTGGGGAGAGTCAAATTTCACATTCTTCCCCTTCAGAGTTTTTCCTCATTTTTCTTTCTCCCTCTTAACATTCCCCTGTTAACTCCTTGAGCACTGAACAAAGACTGTCCTTGTGCATATACTTATGAATGCTAATGCTGTCAGCCCCTTCAGCTATTATAATTTATGTCTCATGTTTTCCTGTGCATTATAATGCTGCACATTTCTTCTGATATTCAGCGGTTATTTCCATTTTACAGAAAGAATCTGAGAGATAGAGGTTTGTTCAAGCCTGTTGTCTAGCAGAGAAGGAAACCCAAGTGACTCACCCAAGGGGACAGGAATGCTTTTGTGGCCCATAATGCTATGGTGGCCCCACCCATTTTACCCCACAACTCAACAAATCAGCTGGACTGCCAGGGAGGAGGGAGACATGGGCTAAATTTGGACGACACAATAAACAACTGGTGTGGGGAAAACAATCATCAGTTGTTTTGACTATTGTGTCGTCTGAATGCTGCCATAGTCAATTCAGCACTGATCCTAATCTACACCACAGTTGATTATTTATTACCATGTTGTGTGGGGAGTACCCCCTAGTTGAACAACTGTAAAGTTGATTATTACCCCACCATTGACTAACGTGTCGTCCGAATTGAGCCATGCTGTACCACCACCACCACCAGCAAAACAGCAATGTCACTACAGGTTAAGAAAAGATTTCACCTCTCCCAAGCCCAGTAACCCTAACTGCGCAATCACTATTTTCATGCCACTATTAGCCTCTCCCAATCCCCAGTGACCTCACCCATGGGATTGCTGTTTTCCACCCCTAGAGCTTCTTCAGATGAGTGTTTTATAGCACACTCGTGACTGGCCACTCACGGTTGTTCACGGGTCGTTTTGATGATGCAGTGATCCTCCTGTGTGTCTTCCGGTCCTTCTGCTCCTTTTTCCATTACAAAATGAGACACACACCCCAAAACTCCCCAACTTTTCTGAGCTATAGTGATATTTGTGGCTATTTCCCGTCATGTGCAAGAGAAGTTGAGCTGTAAAGTGCCCACTAGAGGGTGCTGTCCCACTAAACTGGATGGGCCACATGGTCACTGCTTTCTTCCTCTTTCTTCCCTGTGTGATTCTGCCCTTCCCTATTGCGGAAGAGAACCAGGAAGCGGAGCGACAGTTAGGAAATGTGATTTCTCGCTTGCCTGAAAATCCTCCTAGTAGCGGTGGACAAACACTAATCTCCTGAGATTGCTGGGGTTTGGGAGAGACAAAAACCTCAACCAACCCTCCGCAAACCTTAGAGGGTAGTTTTAAAGCTCCCCATCCCTGCACATTGAGATGTGTGTGAGGAGGAGGAAGAGTGGCAGGATATGTGTGCATGTATACACATGGGGGAGTGGAAAGAGTGTGTGTCTTTCCCGGGCCACCATTCAACATGGGCGGAAAGGTTGCACACCCCTGCTTTAGAGGAATGGTTAGCAACTGGGTTTAATGGAAAGCTACATTTAAGGCCCCTCTATTATCCTTCAGTATAGGTTAGCCTTATTCAGGCCTAACTTTACACACAGTAAATGTGGTGGATCTCAGGACTCCCTCTAGAATGCCACGAATGAGGCAGGTCAATGCACACCTCATCTGGAAGCAGCCCTCATTTCCTATGTTCAGGGAATGTTGTTTGTGTGTTGTATTCTGAGGCATTGAAACATATAAGCCTCCACCTTCACTCTAAGGTATGTCAACTTATCATTTTGTCTGCTCTTCCTCTGCCTTGGTCTCTTCTCCCAAGTACAATAGCCAGTGTATATCCTGAAAGGATAATGTTTATGCTGAAAGAAAGAAGAGACCAATGCCATGACGTAAAGAAAACTGACAGGACTATAATAATGGGAGACAGATCCTTGAAATAGAATGAAAACATAGAGAAGAAAGGAAGTCCAGATTTATTTAGTTATTTAGAGTTTCCTATACATTGCCTACCATTTAAGAATGGTTGGGGCGGTACCACAGCCTGCATGCAAAAGGTCCCCATATCCAGTCCCTGCTATCTCCAGTTAAAAGGGTCAAGTACATGATGAAAGACCTCTGCTCTGAAACCTGACTGCCAGTCAGTGTAGACATGCCAGGCTAGATGGACAAATTACTATTTGGACCTAGTACAAGGCAATTTCCTATGGCCCTGTCACTACTGGTTTAGGACCCTGTAGATTCCGGATATTACGAACAGCACTGGGATAGTGTAGAAACAAGACGAACCAAAAACAATTATCATGACAATATAGCATAAGCTGCTTTGAATATACCAAATAGAAAAGAAGGAGAAGAATATATTGGAATGACAATTTCTTTTTTTAAAAAGTTGAATATAGGGCATCATCAGATGGGGGAAATTGTGTTCCCTTACCATCGCTTTGCCCCCTTTCTGTCCCACGATACTTCCTCTTTCTTCACATGGGGGAAGAAAGAGGACGTAAACAACGACCATGTGGCCCATTCAGTGGGTGTTTTTATCACGCTGCTTTTCCTGCACACAGGAAATGGTGGCACATTTCACTTCCAAAAAAATAAATAAATTGGATTTACTGGGGTCTATTTTGTTGCAAAAAGGAGTCCAGAAAGAGTGGGAGATGCACATGATGTGGACGTCATCATCAAAACGACCCATGAAAAACGACGAGTGGCCAATAACAAGTGTGCAATAAAACGCTCGTCTGATGATGCACATAGTCACCTATGTGAGTTCGCTGTTTCATAGCTAAACTACAAATGAAACATCTGGAATTCACCAGCTCACCAAATAGCCTACTGCATGACTGACGTTTTGAAACAAGCCATCCAACAATGGCAAAAAGGACATGTGAATAAACGTAGAACATCCTACTTTGGTTGATGAACTGACAGGGCATGCATCTTGTCTGTCTAGCTATCTATTAGATAAATCCTGAGTTTCATCTCTTTGTAACACTGTGCCTATCCACATTGCCCTTATAAAACGACTTATATTCTGTTTAAAATCATGGTTTTTAAGTCATTTCATTATGTGATAGGACACACTGAGCAGTACTTATGTTTCATAGTGACTGCTTCCTCCGTGTTCACTGGTGTCACACAGGATTAATTCTGGGTCTCTTCTACTTTTGTTTTTGTTTTGCAGGCTGCTTGACCCGCCCACTTCTGTCTCCGTAACTCAAGCAGCCTGCAAAACAGAGAAATAAACCTGTGTGACACCAGTAAATGCTTTGAGGAAGCAGTCGCTATGAAACGTAAGTACTGCTCAGTGTGTCCTACCACGTAATGAAATGACTTAAAAACCACGTTTTTAAACAGAATATAAGTTGTTTTAAGGGCAATGTGGATAGGCTCACTGTAATGTGCCTAAGAACTTACATCCCATTCAGAACTAAATTCAGTGTGGGACTATGCAGACAGGAGGTAGCCCAGTTCTCTGTGGCTTCCTGGGAGCTGCAGAGAGGTTCACAGTTAAATGGGAGTCCTAAATCCTTTCTCCGACATTTGGCAGAAAACTTAGCCAATGTAGACATGTACAAAGTGCATCCTTAATGGCTCCCCTTGTACCAGAAGTTGGACATTTTACTAGTATAATATTAAGGAGCACGTCTTCTAGGTGAAGAGTACAGAAACACCATAATTTCCAAATTTGTAAAAGTGTACAATACAGGTTACACAAGTCAAATGTCACTTGCCATCTTCTATAATCTGAAATAACTGGGAGCCTATCTACACTAGGGGTGTGCACGGACACCCCGGATCGGATCGGGACCAGGATCGGGACCTCCAAGATTGTCCTGGATCATTCAGGACAATATCGGAGGTCCCTTGGATCAGATCGGACCTGATCCCGATCCAAAAATCAGACATCCGATTTTTGAATCGGCCGCCATTTTTGTTTTCCCCATAGACTTGCATTGGTGGAAAGAAAGCTTTCCCCCAATGCGAGTCTATGGGGAAAAAATGGCGGCGGGTGGGTGAGGGGGGCCTATTTCCCTCCTCCCCCCTCGCGGTTCTTACCTCCCGGGGCTGTCCGCTGTGGACGGCCCCGGCAGGTAAGCCCCCTCCCCCGCGCTCCTTACCTCCCGAGGCCATCCACTTCCATCCGCGGCCACCCGCGGGTGCCCGCGGATGAAAGCAGATGGCCCCAGGGGGTTAAGACCCCTCCCTCTCCCTCTGTTTACCTGCTGGGGCCGTCCGCTCCCTTCCGCTGCTGGCTGCTACTGCAAGCAGGCTTCGCGGCCTGCTCCTGAGTGGTGCGCCAGGTGATGACATCACCTGGTGTGCTACTTAGGGGCAGGCCGTGAAGCCTGCTTGCAGTAGCGGCCAGCGTCAGAGGGGAGCAGACGGCCCCGGAAGGTAAGTGGACCCCCTCCCTCCCTCCTCTCCGCCCCCGCGATCCTCACCTGGCCGGGCTGTCTGCTTCCATCGGTGGGTGCCCGCTGGTGCCCGCCAATGGAAGCGGACAGCCCCGCCAGGGAAGGTCCCCCCCCGCTGTCCGCTTGCATCGGCTGGCGCCCGCCAATGGATGCGGTGGTGGGCGCCAGCGGGCGCCCGCCGATCCTCCAATCCATTCCAATCTGGATCGGGTCCTTTCCGGATCAGATCGGATTGGAGCGAACGATCCAGCGGGGTGATCGGAAATCGGATAATTGTATCCGATTTCCCCTGGATCGGATCCAGATCGTGGATCAGACCCGATCCAGTACACCCCCCTAATCTACACTATGATTTAAAATGGTTTAAAATGGTTTTAAACGGTTTCTAACAGTAGTGACAACTGTTGGGGCCCAGGACACACTTCATATACAGTTTTCAAAATGTATTCAAAGTGTTGTATCCTGCTTGGTGTAGATAGGCTCCCAGGGTTAGGGTATCTGTTTCAAACCTCATTCAGTTTTGATGATCAAGTGGTTAATGACACACAGCAGCATTTTCTCTCATTTTCTATGCATATTTAACATGTGAGACTTATGGATGGTGATTCAGATGCTAAATACCAAAAGGAGGGGGGAATGGCTTTGTTCTCCTGAGCTGGGAATTATTGTGGAGCTTGACAAATATGTATAGTTAAACTTCTGCTTTATCTGCACTATGTTCTCTTAAACAAGACCTTTAAAATGAAGTTCCATTTTCTCCATTCCCATCACTGCTTTGCATTGTGTAGTTCTCAGTTAAGTCTCAATTAGTCATGTCTGTGCAGTTTTGCAATGTTGACATGGAAAATGGTATTTTAAATAATACGATGAGGAGTTTTGGATGGGATATACTATTACAGAAGCTGTTCTTTAGAGTGTGTATGTCGGGCAGAAGGAGACTCCATCTAAACAATATGATGAAGTGTTTTTTGTGTGTACTGTCTGCAGTAGGAAGATGTGAAATTAAGAAGAGCTGTAAAATATAAAGACTCCAGATCTGCATATGATTATCTGTAGTAAATTGAGGTAAATTTACTTTATATTACTCAGTGAGTGTTTTTCAGCAATAAACCAAGATTTGTTTTTGCTTCTGTTACTGCCCATTTTTTATAGTCTGGAAGGCCATGCTGAGTTCAGGGTTAGGCCTTCTTGACCTCTTTCATTTTTAATTTTAGAAACAGTGTGTGTGTGGGGGGGGAATAGTGAGGTGTGTAAGCTGAAAACAGCTTTGGGATAATTCTTCAGCTTTGGGATAATTCTTCAATCAAGAACTGAAGAACCCAACATTTCTGAAAATTAAATGTTTGGGTGGTATATAAATAATAATAATAATAATAATAATAATGCCTTTGATACAGGCAGCAAGGACTTTATGGGTAAACCATAACGTTTTGGCTCAAGATGGGCCTAGATTTTGACTCATGTTCACACATTACTCTGGACCCAAAACCTTCCATAAACAGAAGAAGCCCTTCAGTGAATGGAAGGATTCTTCCAATTTGCAAAAGACTTCCACTGGATCCAAGCCAAGGTCTTTTTCATGTGCCAAATTAAAGAATTTCTTTGAGCAGCTAACAGTAGCACGAACCAAGTCATAGTGAGCCCATGAAAAGATTAATAAGGACCTAATTGTTAGTAATCAAGTTCTTCCTCTCTCTTGGAAAATAGCAAGTCACATTAGACAGTCTTCTCATAAAACATCAGCAGAAGCAAAAAGTCTTCTTGAACACTTTATCAACATCACACTGTTCCACTGGAAGTCTCACCACATTTTGAAGTCCATAGCTATGGAAAATAAATCCATTTTCTAATATCAGCTTTTCTTTTAACCTATTTGTGAATGATTTATTGTGGTAGAAAGTCAGATGATGATAAGATAGTGCTGTTTAGAGGTCATTGAAGAGTTCTTGGGAAGTTTTTCTACCAAGGTGCTGGTCTCACAATGTCAGTCCGATAAGAAAACTAACAGTTTATGTCAAAGTTGGCAAAATGAGTTTGTCTGATAAACAGTCTGCTTAGTGGGCATCAATCATACTTCTTTTTCATGCTATGTTGTATTTATCATAAAGTGAACTTTAGTGACTTGATACTCTCACAGGGTTGAGATTGCTGCATGTTAAAACAGCACAGTTATGCAAGTAGAAGGTACAATGTACTATGCATTCTGCTGCCCCAAAGGTGTGACCACTGGCTTCTAGAATGGCCAACACTGAGCCTAAGATTCCCTGGAGCCAGGTGAGAATAGTGCCTGCTTATCTGTATTATAGTGTTGTCTTATAGTTTGGGCAATATGTGACAACAAAGAAAGAAAATGCAATGAAAATACAAATACAGTGAAAAGAAAAGAAAGGAGATATGAGAAGGGAAGGGAAGGGAAGAAGAAAAGACTGAAATGAGAAAAGAGGTTTTATAAATGATAGGAAGAAAGGAAGGAAGGTAATATTGTGTGAGAAAGAAAGAGAGGGGAGACAGATGAAAAGAGAAGACAACAGGATAGAATTTTCTAAAATACAATGCTTCAAGGGCGTACCGTGTCCAACAATTTTGCAAATGCTTTTTCGGTATGAAAATGGGAAAAATGCAAAGTGTGCATTTCACATCCTCAAATCTTGCTATGTGTTTTTTTTTCTTTCTTCACAAGCATTTTCAGCTTATTCCTGTATAAATCGCTTTGCAAAATTGCCTTGAGCTGAAACAATATATCTGAGCTTGGGTTAAAAGCCTATAAGTGCTTCTCTGCTTGAACAAAGTGAAATCAGGTTATGTTAATAGAAGTATTAATTAATTTGCCCTCATTTATGAAGCAGAATTAGCTTTACTGAAAAGTCTTTACCGCCTTTAAGTACGCTAAATTGTGCGCAGCTTTGGCGACGGAGTTTCAGCCATAACACCTAGCAATGTGTCAAATACTGTCGAAAATTATTGTCCAATTTGGAAACCTGAGACATTACTTGGAAATGCTGTGGGGTGTGTTATAATGAAAATACCAATCCACATTAGCCGTTGTTGCCATAAGCAAAAATCTTAATATCTTGGCCAAACCTACTTAAGGTTCACGTAATAAAGTCACATTCCTAATTTTATTAGGGATGTGCCAAGTTAAGCGCTTTGCTGGCCTTTGGAGAGATTTATGGCTTAACTTCTGCTGAGTTAGTGGTGACTGACAAGGGGACATTGTTTTATAGGATGCAATTTAAATAAAAACCTGCAGGGTATTTCTGTAACGTTGTCACTTCAAGTCCAAACTGGAAGAAAGAAATGCGCATTAAGGAGGAATCTTCATTAGTTTTTATGAGTGCAATCCAGCGCTGTCAAAAGTTTCCTTATAAGGTAATGTATAGGGACAACGGTAATCTTGTTCCAGTTCCAGCATTTTTTTAAAAAAAATCTGTTGGGCTCATTGAAAAGTTAAGGGGGGGGGAGAGAAAAAGAGAGAAGTTTGTAGGCTATTTTTCCATTGACATTCATTCTCTTCTGCCTCATTTTAGCAACAGGAATTACTATAGTGGCCCCAAATTTAGTTTAAAGCGAAATGTTGAAGTGGATTTAGAACTCCTGCTTGGGCAAAGCATCCAACAAATTTCGAAGGTAGCAAAAAGAGCTTTCATAAGACCATCAAAAATTTCTCAAGTGCATATCATGAAGGTATCTGCCATTTCCACCTAAAGCAAAATGTTAAACAAAACATATTTCTCTTATATTGCATATCCCTAGGAAAGGCTGCTTGATAGGCATTTTGCTGTCTTACATTTAAAAGGGAATAGACGAGTTATTTCCAACTATCTCAGGCTACCTCCACAAGAGAGGTTTAATGCTCTTTGAAGGCTCATTATAAATTTTACCTCCACACCAGCGGAGCGCAAAACGGGCGTAGAGGCGCGTTATCTCCCGGATTATGCGCATTATCGAATGCGCGTTAAATAGCAACTTTTATTTTGCTCCAGCCGTTAAAGCGCATTTTCGCCGTGTGAACAAGCGATTATGCGCATTAACTTCTTGTAAAGCGCTTTTTGGACATCAATTAATGCGCTTTGCCGCCTCTCGCCGCCTCCCGTGCAGAGGGATTAGGAGTAAATGCGCCTCCGCGATAATGCGCATAATTGCCGAACCGGGCGCAAAAGCGCATCCTTGTGGAGGGGGCCTCAGTATTGCTTCTTTAGTCAGAGGTTTTGATGATGAGACGATGCTAGGAGTGTATTGTGTTTGTATAAAACTGCAAAGGTTTTGAAATAGACAAGATGTATCACATCTCTGCAGAAGCTTTATCTCAGATGTAGGGATATCAAAATTGTTGTTTCAGCAATATGCATGTTGCCTACAGACACACACATGTGCACACACACACACACACACACACACAATGAGGATCTGAGAACCAGTGACATTGATATGGAAAGGGAATCTGGCTTGGATCCTGAGTTCGCAGCCACCAGTCAGGAGTAGCCCATAAGAAGAGATCTGCTGACAGGACATTCCTGGTGAAAGAAGAGGAAAAGTCATTTTTGCCATTTTCCCTTCTCCCTGCAGCTGCTTGTGCACCTCCCCCCAAACCACTCTGGAAGGTTGGGGGACCCTCCAGAAGAGTAGAGATGGGCTGCTGGAGGTCAAAAATGCCTTGCCTTTTATCAGTTTGAACCTCCACAGGATCTAAAGCAGCTTTCACCAACCTGGTGTCCTCCAGATATGTGTGACAACTACCTCCATCTCCAGTTAGCATGCCTGTTGGCTTAGGATGATGGAGGTTGTAGTCCACACACATTTGGAGGGACTAGATTGGAGAAGGCCCATCTAAAGCTTTCCATGAATGAAAGGAACACTTACACTTATGGACATCATACTTAGGATCCAAGTGTAGGTCATTTGGTAAGCCATATTCCTCTTTTTCACCTGCCAGTGCTATTACCCATCATCTGAGAGATGATGTCAGTCCTCCTGCTCTGAAAACAGTGCTAAAGCTATGCTTCGCTTCCAGGCATAATTTGCACAAATTACGCTTATTATTATTATTATTATTATTATTATTTATTGCATTTATATACCTCCCCATAGCCGAAGCTCTCTGGGCGGTTTACAAAAATTAAAAACATTGAACATTAAAAAACCAATATACAAAATTTAAAAAGCATAAAAATCATAAAAAGATTATAAATACAATATCCATTTAAAACAACTATTCTGGGTCAAACAACAACAACAAAACCCTCAACATACACTGTAAATGCCTGGGAGAACAGAAAAGTCTTGACCTGGTGCTGAAAAGATAACAATGTTGGCGATGTTGGCAACAGGCGAGCCTCGTCAGGGAGATCATTCCATAATTGGGGGGCCACCACTGAAAAGGCTCTCTCCCTTGTTGCCATCCCCCAAGCTTCCCTCTGAGTAGGCACCCAGAGGAGGACCTTAAATGTTGATCATAGTGTACGTTTAGGTTTGTGTTGGGAGAGGTGTTCCGTCAGGTATTGTGGTCCCAAGCCGTGTAAGGCTTTATAGGTTAAAACCAACACCTTGAATAAAGTCTAGTCATCATTTGCACTAATTACACAAATTTCAGTTGCATTTTGTGCAATTTTTTATTTACAGATTAAAAAAAAAAGCTGGAAAAGTTCCCAGATTTGGGGGAAGCCTGTAGCATGGCTCACGAATGCAAGTTGGGCTGGGCAGGCAGTGGGAATCCATCAGGCCCAAAAAATCGCTGTTTGATTTAGATGCTCATTTCATCATAGAGAAATGTACAGTGATCAGGACAGATGTAGAAATGCTTGAGGCAATTGATATTTGAGGATTCTGGTATGAACTGACCAGATCTGTACTTCCCAGACAAATGAGTCAATCAAGTCTTGCACCCTTCCCAAATGTTCTGGTACAGTTTTTGGCTCAGAAACCGTATGACATTTATTTGATAAATAATAAATTTCTCTGCACCTTATTCATCTTTAAGTTGGTTGGTTTTTTTTAGTTTGGTTGAGTTGTTAGAATAATGGAAAATTGTGTCAATAAAAATTGTATTTTAAATTAGAGCTTCGTGATAAACCACATTTTTTGTTTTACCTGAAATGCCTACACCTCCCATCATGCCTTGGCCGGAGCAGCCATCTAAACTTCAGAAACAATCAGGACACGCAACACCCTTTCTACCAGCTAAAATAGATGCAGACCTAAAAATATGTTTTCAAA
Organism: Anniella stebbinsi; assembly: GCA_029215795.1. NCBI lineage: Eukaryota > Metazoa > Chordata > Lepidosauria > Squamata > Anniellidae > Anniella > Anniella stebbinsi. The sequence continues at coordinate 97,127,255 of JARDYH010000004.1, read as the reverse complement.
ATAGACTCGGCATTGCCCAGATATCTGAATAACATATAGTAGGGAAGCGGATCTCAGTGGATGTGAGGAACTGTTGTATGCATGTGTTCTGAAGTTATTATTATGAAAAAAGGAAAGCAACCAGAACACAGAATACTTTCTTGGCATAATTTGCTATAAAACATCTACATTTAACAGGTTTTGGCAGAGAGCCAGGATGGTCAAGAAAACTGGTGACTTAGGCCTTTTATCTGACATAAAAATATTTAAAATCCAAAATTTCATGTTTTTAGATTTTTCTGGTACATTGTACAGCCAGACCTATCAGCATGCCAGATTTCAAGTTTCTACCCAGCGTTGCTCAGGCCCCCTAAAATATATGTCTGTGAGGTAATCATCTTAAAGTAAAAGGCCGGCTAGGCCTGTGAATTAACCTCTAAACAAATTAAATTCATTTCTTTTTTCCCTTTCTCACCCTCACGACAACCCTTTAAGGTAGGCCAGTCCTAGGCCTGTGAGGTAACTTTAAAACAAATTAAATTAGTTTCTTTCCCCCACCCTTTCTCTCTCTCACCTTCAATACATGGCCAGGGCTGCCTTGAAGCTGTCACCATAATTTTCCTTGTCCCCACAGAAAACAAAAACTACAACTCCCAGCATGCCTTTTGCTGCGGTGCCCGACTTGCCCAATGGGAGTCCTGCTGCTGAAGCTCATGGGAAGTGAAGTCTGACAGAGCCAGTCCACACTACACTGTGCAATCAGTGCCCATAGGTAGGCTGTGAGGGAGCTGGCTTGCTGACTGATGGTTTGCTTGGTTGCCATTGGCAACGGGCTCAGTGTTGCAGCCTCCTCCCCTCCTTCTCCCAGTGGGGCCTAGCAACTGAGGCAGTTGGCTCCAGGTGCTCTCCCTTCAGGCCCAGGAGGGCGAGCCACTACCAGATAATGTCTGCCAAAGCCTGATAAGTCTTCTCTCCTGTCCAAGGCATGCTGAGAGTTGTAGGCAGAAGCCTAAGTCTCTGAATAACATGTTCATCTTTGAACACCATCTGAGATGTGGTGGAAGACAACTGGAAAGTAGGCCATCTTAGTTGTGGCACCCTGCTTGTGGATTTCTGAATAAAGTTTATGATTTTTATGTAACAGCCTGACTATTCCATTGAGACAGAAGAGTGAATGGAGGATTGACTGATATAGCTGAGGCTAGAATGGAATGGTGGGCAGGGTTAGTGGCAGTTGGAGAAAGTCAGGTAGGAGAACAAAGACAGTTAGTGAGAGGTCAGGGTCTACTCACCCATACTTTATTTTAAATCAGCCACTCTACATGCCAGTCCTACACCTCCTGGCATGCCTTTGGCAGCCCGCAGGTGCCCACATCCTCTGAGACATTCTTTTGTTGCCAATGCTGCTCCTCGATAGAGCTTCGAGGAGTAGCATCTCCAAGGAGGGGAGGTAAGTGGCTATCAGTGGACGCACTCAGCTCCGGCTAATCCTGCTGAGATTGCCTTGGCCTGTGCTTCTCACCCACCAAGTGCTACATCAGAAGCCTGTACTGAAGGGCCGGGGCTGGGCCGGGCACTTCCCCCTTTTGTTGGGTCTGTTTCTGGCATGCACAGAGTGCCTCCCCTTCCTCCCTCCCTCTTAAGGGCAAAAGCGACACACTTGCTTCCCCCAGATTTTGAGAAAACAGCGATATCAGGATGGAGTAACTTTTAGCATATTTGGCCCCTCAAAGTCATGCTGTTGTATCTAGTTACATTTTAAAACCACACAGAGGGTGGGAGGAGGCACCGCAAATGGATGCAGCCCATTTATGTGGGTTATTTCCTTTTATGTGGAATTGGGTTGACTGCTTGAGACCAACCTTAGGAATCGGGGTTGTAAAAGACACACAGCAGCCATTCACAATGGCCACCAAAGGCCAATAAGTCTGGCCTCCTGCCCAAGGCATGCTGGGAGTTGTCGGCGTAACCCTAGGTTTTTATTAAATTCTTTAAAAATACTTAAACCCCCCAAATTCGTATTTTTAGATTTTTTCTGGTACATTGTACAGCCAGACCTATCACTGTGTCACCGTGTCAAGTTTCTAACACCTGGAAGTGGGTAAACATTTCCAGACATACGTGACACGCACATACTTTCCACTTTTATAGGTAGAGATTTAAAGATGCTGAAGAAAATAATAGAATGGGGATAACCTCTTAGCCTTGTGGGGACTTATTCAAGTAGGGAATACCACACACCGCAAAGTTGGTCACACAATGGTGTTATATGAGTAGACTCTTTTATGTAGCTGAGATTACTCTCCAGGATTCCACAAGGCGTGATGCTGCCAAAATGGTTCTAATTAGTAATCAAAACATTCAGTTACACTCAGTGTCAGAAATGTACCACATGTGCAGTAAATCATTCCATGTAGTTCAGTTTGCTAGGTACATATGTCTCTGCAAGGATCTACAGATCATGTTCCAGATATGGAAAACTAGTACTACAACATACCTTTCTGGTCTTTGTAGGGATATATAAAACCAGCTGCTGTGCGTACAATTGTTTAATTTCACATATGCAAATTTGAATTTTGTGTTCATGCACACAAACACTTTTTACCTGGGGAAAGCAGAAGTTAAGTTTTATTCAAAAGCATTTGATTTCATGAAAAACTGGATAGAGCTGCATGAGATGCAGCTTTTAAATTTGGTTTTGTGTTCTGTGCCATCCTATGATTGAGAGAGAGGCTGAAATAGGGCAAGATCTGATTGCTAGTCTCATCATTGGGAAACTTTCCATGAATTTTCATGTACATAGGTTCGATTGGGCAATAAGCCACAAATGAATTCCAAAATTAAGCATGCGCTGAAATGCTTTACTGGATTTAGGTTCAAGAGTATAAAATTATTCAAACCAGTCCTTTATTTAGAATTGGGGTCACAGCAAAAGCATTGATATTATTGATTCCAAAAGTTGGAGAATTTCAAGTAATGATTCTGGGTTGACATCATGAATTGAACAATAAAATGGATGAGTTTGAAACTTGCTTCCAGTCTTCTTGGCAAATGCCTATTTTGATGTTTGCTTCAACATTTTGCTTTTTTTTAAAAAACGTATATAGAAGTTGTTCCTCTCTTCCTTCCTGGAGTATGCGGTTTAGCTTGATTTGTTGAATCTTTTAGAGCTACGCTGTGCCGAATATTATGATTGTTTCATTTTCAGAAATTTGTGGGAGGGGGCAGGCAAAATGATGACTCCAGCAAAAGAAACAGAGGAGGCAGAAGCTTTGAGGATGTCTCCCACTGGGGAGGGAGGCAGGTTTTCCGTTTACCTGTTTAAGCTTAGGAGGTGGCTGAAGTGTATATGTGTTATTTCTATTTTTTACTTTAAAAATGCCCCATGACCTGTCACAGTGCTACAGGGCGCATTGCATGGAAGATTTCAGCCCAGCAGCTCTTCCTAAAATGATGTCACATGGTCTCATGGGCATTTGGGAAGGACCTTGTCATGCTGCAAGGAAAAACTGGGCATTTAAGGGACTTAGAAAAAGCCTCATTCTCGCTTGCCACAGCACCACGAACAGGAAAAAGGTGTGTGTGTGTGTGTGTGTGTGTGTGTGTATGCGCATATATTGTGTGTGTGACAGAAATGGGGAGGGGGATCCCAGGCTCCACCCACTGCTGGCATGTGGCCCCGACTTGCTGGACACCATCACATGTGGCCCCTGAGGCAAAAAGTTGCCCACCCCTGATCAAAGGCATCGTTCTGTGTGTCTGAAGTAATGCCTATCAGTTCTGCCTTCAGTTTAAGGGCAGAAGTAAGTCCTGTTCAGATGTTATGCCTCACACAATTCTAAGATTTTACTATATTCAGCAGTATGTAAATGTCACAAACAAAGAAATAAATGAAGCATAAAGGGAGAGAAGAGGCATGTTTGTGGACTTAGTCCCTTCTCAGCTCCATCCCTTGCTGTCCACATTTCAGAGGTGGTGGTGGTGACAGGTCTGAGAAATGGCAACTGTTCAACACCCATGGGCTTCCCAAGCAATTTAGAATCCTGTTTCAACAGATTAGAACAGATGCTCTACCCCAATGCATGGCGGGGCATTAGGCACACAATCGCAGGAACGGGTGGGGTGGGGGGAATGAGTGCAGCTGTACTTTCCCTGTAAGTCAGGGGTCCTAAAGTGCTTTCAGTCCAAAAGCTGGATTTCCCACCCCACCTCCACCTCCAATACAATCCGGTGGGCCAGATGACATCAGGGAGGCTGGGCTCTGACTCCAAACCTCAGCCTCCCCCTGACATCGTCTGGTCCTTCCCCCCACCCCACCCATTTTGCTTTTTTTCGTGCAGAGAGAGACATGGAGAAAAAGACTGGGCCAGTGCTTGAAAGGGCAGCTCTTCCAAGTGTCAGTCGATTTGCCAACTGGATGGCAAATGGCACAGAAATGGTGTCAGCTAATGCTTGGAGAGGCATCTCCTCCGAGGGCAAGCCAAGTTTCAGGCTTCTCAGACTGATTGGCGTGATGAGCAGTATGCTAAGGGGAATCAGAGGTGAGAGATCTCAGTAGGGATTCCCTATAGTGTGCTGCTCAGACTCCAAACAGGAGCTGTAGCATAATCCTTCAACATAATCTGGAGGACACCAGAATGGGAAAGATGCTATAGAGATTAGGGACCTCCAAATCTGTATAAAGCACAGCTGAGAAAGGTTTATTATTATTATTATTATTATTATTATTATTATTATTATTCACCATCACCATCATCATGAGTTCTTTGCAGAATTGTTGGCCTTATTCTGACACTAAACATTTTGCTCTATTTGCCACAACTGTTATTTGGCAGAAAATTCCAGGAAATTACCCCCAAAATCTATTTTGGTGGAATGACAGCTGCCCATCATGACCAAGTCAAGTGTGCATTGTAGTGGTGGAGGCATAGTTTGAAGCCATTCCAATGGCCTTGAGGCAGTGAGCACAGGAGTAGTGGCTCCCACAGTAGGAAAATACTATCTTCAAAGTACACAAGACTACCACACTGTGGTATATTAATGAGTGGCATTAAAGATACCCCTCAGCCCTGCTTTCTGTGGCCTGGTGTGCCAAACATGGAAGCAGAGATGTGAATATAGTACAAATGATTATGAAATTCACAGACTCAAAGCACACATTAATACATTCCTCTAAAGTTTGCCTGCAGGGAAGCTTAAGTGGTATCTGAGAAAAGCCACACAGTTTAGCATTCTGATATGCACAACAGCACAGTACCCATGTCAAGTGTAACATGAGAAGTAGCTCACAGATTCCTTTTTGGAAGATTATCGCTTGATTAGCATCACCTCTATCTAAGCTCTTGTTTCCTAAAGAGGTATATGGTCTGGCTTTGTATGTTCTGTTATCCTCACTCGTCTTTCATCTGTCCCATAAAATTGGCTCTCTTTTATTCCCTGCTCTTGAACAAGTGATGTCGCATCCAATCCTGTTTTCCATTTGTATCCTGGAGTGTTTGTAAAACCACTCTTTAAATAATAAAAAAATACAACATGATTCTAATGTGCTAAAGAGTTCCAGGAATAACCATATAATTTCAAAATGATACTGATTTTGTTTATATGCAACATAATCTTTTACAGTGCTTAGTCTTTATTTGAAGCATTGCAAAGTGGATTTTTATGAAAGGTATTATAAAGGACTCCTTGTTTCTTCATAACAGATTTGAACATTAACTGATCAGAGTTCAGATAAATAGTCTTTACTCTCCATTAAAATATTAAAAAGCCTTTGGTAAGAAACTGGCATGAAGATCCTTCATTCTTGTTTAATGAACACTTGTTGGCAAGTCTAACACTTTAATAGCTTTGCAGAATGAATTTTGTGTGAGCATCCTCCATTTCCCTGTCAGACGCTTGTCCAGGTGCTGGGAATTTATTGGGAGAAGCATATTTTTACTCATTAGTTTTGTATTTGATTACAGAACAGTAAAATATGAACCACCAAGTCCCCGAGGCATAGCTGTGTACATTGAGATTAGTAATTGCATGTCATCGTGTTTTCCATTGGAATTTATATGGACAGATGGGATAGGTGCTTCTTAAGTGGGTTTAAAAGCAAAGCAAATTTGTATTTAATCTTTTTTCCAGGTATATTTTCCCTAATGGAGGAAAGGTTAGGACAGATGATATATTATAAACACAGTTTAAATTTATTTATTTTTCCATCTCGTTTTTCTTTCTTTTGTTAAAGTATGAAGATTTTTGCTCGAAGAGTGAGATGCACATGTATAATACGAAAACCAAATATCTACCAGTTAAAGAAAACCAAATATATACCTGCTATTATAAATGAGGAGAGGCAGAGTGGTATAATGGAAATTACCATAAAGGTGTTTACATAGATGGATGGATGTAAATCTGTAGAGAGTATTTTAATTGTGATGTGGGAGAATGCAGTGAAATCCATTCAACAATTCAAACTACGTATCACATAATCCTTCCTTCTTTTAGACCTTTCCTCCATCACATTGATTTTATTCCCCATGAAAGCCCTATGAGCACGTTGGGGTTACAGTGCTTCATTTTTTAAATGTTATATTTCCTGTGATAAAGTAACAAATTTGCCTGAAATGCTTTTAGTTCAGAAAAACCCACATATACTACAGCAGTCTCATAGACGAACTTCATCACACACACTATATTTGTGGAGTTACAGAATGCCAAGCATGCCTAGATTTATTTATTTATTATTATTATTTTTGGATATAAAAATGCTCATAAATGCAATTTCCAAAAGAGAATCTAATGAGGTACTTAATAGTCACAAAACTGGCACATTTGATAATTAATGTTCCTTACTGAATTTTTGCTGATGCAGCATACTTTGAAAGAGAAAAGAAAGTTAACTGAACATTTCGCCTGATCCAACAGGGAAGATGAAAAGTTAACTTCCACATTCTAATAAGAAGAGAGTGAGCGAGAAACAGAGAACTATGGTGTCTGGCGTTGACCGTCACAAATACAGGCACCTCTAATTACACTAAAGTTGATGTCCAAAAGATGTTATTCGAATGTGCTTATTGTTCAACCAGAATAAGAATAAAAACAAAAGGTTCCCAATCCAGAGCTCCTTTAAGAAAGCAGCATGCTGTGTTCCCAGTGCTGCACATGAGCTGAGAACCTCACCTGAGTATAAAGATGAGTGCCTGGATTCTGCACTGTCAAAAGACTGTCATGCTGATCACCCATAATCAAAGATCTAAGGCTATCTAGGCAATTTCTTTCCCAAACTCAAGCCTCACCTGAGGATGGAATGGGTCCAGCCTCTTAACCCAAGTACCTGGAATCCGCAGGATTGGAGGCATATAAATATAATAAACCTACAGGGCACTGTCAGGGAAAATTTCTATTAAGTTGAATAAAGGACTGGACAAGTTTTGAGTGTCCAGGAAAACTGAACAGCCAGCTGCACTCAATAATCAGATAGGATAGTTTTTTCTATACACTGTTAAAAAGGTCAACAAGATAGGGAGATTCTTTCTGGAAGGTTAGTTAATTGACTGAGTGCTGAGTCAGGCTTCAGCAAATATGTATATAAGTTAGGGATATGAGAATGGCTGGTTGTTAGGCTGAAGGATTTTGTGAAGGAGACTGGTGGAATGAGAGATATATGGATGGAGAATTATGCTATGTAATATCTACCTGGAAACCTGAATTATCTGGAGAATCCAGTTGGGTGTATGTGTGTGTGTATATATATTATTGGAACACAGTAAAGGACTTGTATTATACACTATACTGCTGGAGTGTGAGTATTTCTTTACTGCCTGGACTTAGCTGGAAAAACACGCTTACTCTGCTAAAGCGAATGGGGAGCACTTCTCTCCCTAACAGGCACATCACAGAGCCACTATTTAGAGCATTTTTAAAAATAAATAATAGGTGATAATTCTTGGTGTACAAGAGAATTATTTACCCAGTTCCATTATATACATCTACATAATATGTATCAGAAAGGAAGAGCTCTTGTAATTTTTCCCCATTGCCCATTAAATTGCTTTTAGAGGACTGTAGTGATTGAGTGAACTCCATGTGACGTACAGTAATAGGACAAAGATTTGTTGAGACTTTCCCTTATAGGTTCCACGATAAAGGGCTTTGTTCTTTACTGTAGAAAATTTATTTATTTATTTATTTATTTATTACATTTCTATACCACTCAATAACCAAAGCTCTCTGGGGATTCACAAAAATCAAAACTACAGCAATATATAAGCCACAACAATATAGTCTTTAGAAATCATCCTACCTAAGCATAATTCAAGTACACCAACTCAAATATTATCTGCATAATATAACAGGAATCATTCAGTATGAATGGTGTCTTGCAAGGATCCACAATTTGACATAACATTCGATTTCTGACTTGGCGGTCCATTCACTTTGGTGAAGAGTAGGCAAGCCGCTTAGTGGAGAGAGAATAATATTATATAATCTGTGTGTGGGGAGTACATTCTTCTTGAGTTAGAATTCCATCCCCAGTTGCTCCAGACAGTAGAATTGTGATGCTAAATAAATAAATAAATAAATAAAAACTAATGGGTGGGAATTGTTGGGAAGCAGATTTCACTGAAACATTGGAAGCTAAGTTTCCTAATGGTAAGAGCTGTTTGACAGTTGAACAATCTTTCAGAATTTGGTGGGCTATCCTTCACTGGGGATATTTAAGAAGAGGCCAGACATTTATCTGCGTAGATGCTGTAATTACATCCTGTACTGTACATCCAGTATTGAGAAGGGGGGCGGACTAGACAGATGGCCTCTAAGGTCCCTTTGAACTCTAAAATTTGATGATGTGAGGGATGTTCATGCGATTTCTCAGCCTCACTGCCCATTCTGCATACAGAGGACCATATAGTGCCCCAGGCAGCAATTCCAGTGTAGTAATTAATTTGTCGCCAAGGATACTAGATGGATATGAAACTGATAACGTTTGTATCTGCTATCGCCTCATGCTAGTGACTGTAGGTCTGTCAACCCTTCAGACCTTACCAAAGAGGCACTTCGGAGCATAGTTCATTTTTTGCTATTTATCTGTGCTTGAAATCAGGAATGGATGCCACTGATTATCACTTTATTAGTAAATCAGTTTCTCATTTATGAAATGAATATTTGTCTTGAGTTCTCGTTTTTGTTTTAGCTTACCAGAAATGCTATTGGAAACAAGAGAATAGTTTTAACATTACTCCAACAACAAAGCATTTGAAAACATACCTTGTGGGTTGTTTTCTTTTTAAAAAAGTAGCAGTAGTAGTAGAAGAAGCCATGAATAACCATGAAGTCCCATTGCTGCTTTAATGTGATGATTCCCCCATTTCTTTGCTTTCCTCCCTCCAACATTAAAAGCATGCATTCAGATCCTTTCTTTAAAGTAAAGGCAATGTGCTGATTGACTGTACTGACATAATTGTGTTAATGACAAGACACTGAGGCTACATTGTTAGCTATGTCGCTTAGCATCACTATTTATTTAGTTCACTTATGCCAAGTCTGAGTTATACTTTTTATACATTGTGGTTTCAGTCAGTCACTTAAAGTGCTTCGTTGTTGAAATAACATTCTTTTCTTTCCTTTTTTAAAAAAAGTCTTTTAGCGGTAGTTCAAGAGAAGAAAGTCTTTCCCTAGCATCATTAAACAGGGTTCAAAGTTTGTCCTCGCTGGAAGATTCAAAGTTAGAGCACTTAGAGAATGAATTCTTTAATCTGTAACATGATTAGCAAAAAGAGGGTTTTTTTGTATCCAAGCCCAGCTTTAACTCAGGTTATTGGCAATAATATGCTTTTTAATCTACAAACATATATTTTTTTTAAAAAAAAATAAACCCGCCTCCTTTTATTGTTTTTTTTCCCCTCCTTTTTTTTAGGATTTCATTTTCTTAGGTAATCTTCTGCGGTTACTGCCTTGAACTGTTGAAATGCCATTGTCTACTGTTTACCAGAAAGGAATATAATTGGAAATGCAGGCGTAAGGGCATGGGAGTTATTCTACAAGTGGCCTTATATACTGTTTACCTTCAGTCACTCTCTTTGAAATTGTGTGACACTTTGCAATTGTAAACTCCTTAAGCTATTTCTGAGGCTAGTTGATAAGATATAATACACAAAACTCTACCATTTAAATAATACTGAGGTTATGACATAATGTGATAATAGATAGGGAATCCAAAGGTAAGGCCATCACTTCTTTCTGGGCTCAAGGCATGCGAAGGAAAGGAGGGGGAAGCGAATAAGAGGCCCTAGAAATGAATTGATACAAAAATATGAACACTTTAGAAATGTGTTTGTGCGTACAAGTTTAAATGAGAGAATATGTGCTGGTGGCTGGTAGTTACTTCATTATTACAGAGAAGCTTCTGATCTAGTCCTCAAAGCACAGGGCTTTGAAGTAGGGGTGTGCATTTCCTGCGTAACAAATGAAAAAAATGAACCAAATCAGGCCTATTCAGTTCAAGAATCATTTGTTATGAAATCCATATAATGAGTAATGGAAAGCTAAGGAAGGGCTCATCTTCACCATCTCATTTGTATCCATTGGGGTGGGGGAAAGAGGGGAGCTTAACTTTCTGTGGGTAATTTTGCTGCCTTGGATTGATTTTACACTTTTGAATTGATTTGGGTGCCCTGATCATTGCTTCGTTCTGGGGCATCTCAGGGGGAAATTGACATTTGCCAGTGGAGGCTGACCCTCCCCCCCCCCCACACACACACCTCAAACTGCCCTGGAAGATATAAGATCCAGAACATTCTGGGTAAATAAAACAACAGATGCTGGGAGGCAGCCGTTGAAATGTGCTCTGTTTATCACGTACACAGGCAGGAGCTCTAAAAGGTTGAAAGAAAGAAAGAAAGAAAGAAAGAAAGAAAGAAAGAAAGAAAGAAAGACAGGCCAGATCTGCACCAAGCAGGATATAGTGGTATGAAAGCAGTATGAAAGCAGTGTATAAGAGGCGGGAGCCACACTACTGCTTTATAGCAGTATCGAAGTGCACAGACAACGGTTGGGGCCGATTGACACATACCATATCCCGCTATATCCTGCCTGGTGTGACTCCTGCTTTTTAAATACCTCTTTCATGCCACTATATCCTGCTCGGTGTAGATCTGGCTAAAGAAAGAATCTCATAAATGTGACTTACAGAAGCAAATGTGATTTTAACATTGAATAATAAAAATTAATGTCATTTTAATGAATGAATTAAAGAAATGAACAAGTAGAATGGATTAAAAATAAGCCAAGAAGTTGATGTGTGAATTAGTCCTTAAGTTTGGGAAAGTATAGTCTGAAATCTGTTTACATATAAAGGATCCAATCCAGCTAAAACTAGTTGTGACTGAGGCCGGATCCACACCAAGCAGGATACAGCACTATGAAAGCAGTATGAAAGCTGTATATAACAGGCAGGAGCCACACTACTGCTTTACAGCAGTATTGAAGTGCACTGACAACTGTTGGGGCCCATGACACATACCATGTACTGCTTTCATAGTGCAATATCCTGCTTGGTGTGGCTCCTGCCTTTTATATACCGCTTTCATACTGCTTTCATAGTGCAATATCCTGCTTGGTGTGGATCTGGCCTAAGTCTCATAGAAACTAGTGGAACAAGCTTAGGCTGACCAGATAAAATCCAGTTCAGGGCTCATGTAACTTTAACAGTTGTAGAGAAAGGGAATTTCAGCCAGTGTCATTTGTATGCAATTAGTCCCTGGTGAAATTCCCTCTTCATCACAACAGTTAAAGGTGCAGGCACTATACTAGAGTGACCATATACAAAAGAAGGCAGGGCCCCTGCAACTTTAACTGTTGTGATGAAGAGGGAATTTCACCAGGAACTAATTGCCTACAAATGACACTGGCTGAGATTCTCTTTTCTCTACAACTGTTAAAGTTACATGAGCCCTGACCTGGATTTTATCTGGTCACCCTAAACAAGCTAGTTATGGCTAATGTAAGTCCCATTGATTTCAGCTGGGCCTGGAAGTCAGTTGTATGCACACTTGACTGGAAGTCAGTTTCACTTCCAAGAATTGAACTTATGGTTGCGTTCAGACAACACAATTATCCATGGTGGGGTAATACTCAATTTGACAGTTTATCTAGGGAGTACTCTCCACACAACATGATAATAATCAACCATGGTGTGGATTAAGATCAGCATTGAGTTGACTGTTAGTACATGCTGAGTTGACTCACGATCCCCCACCCTCTCTCTTCCCTCAGTCCTCCCACTAATATCCCATCTGCCATTGCTGCAAAAAATCTATCCTGCCAGCTTGACTAGAGTGTCAGCTACCACTTTGAATGCTCTTGACTTGCGACTCTGTGGCTGACAAAATAACCAATGGTGGCCAAGGAAATAACCAACAGTACCCTCCACACAACATGATAACTAATGGTGGTTCAGATAGCCAACTCTGCACAGTGTTGGGTATTTGCTTTGGTTATTTTGACCAAATAATCAACTATTGTTTATAAAAACTCCCTCCACACAACACGATAATCCATGGTGGGTTAAATAACCAACCATCGACTATTTAAACCACCATTGGTTATCGTGTTGTCTGAACCCAGTCTGTATGTATGCACTGAACCTTCATTAATCATCTTAGACCAAAATTACAAATTACTTTGAAAGATGTAGCAACTACATCTTATTTACTTACTTAATCTAAAGTTAGTGTGGGGAAGGGCTGATCCAAATTGACACTGCAGTGTGGGTATTAGGGGACTAATATTTTGCACTCCCATTGAGAACGCAGTCTGGATTGGGGGGGGGGGGGAGGAACGGCTGTAATTTTTATTGCCCATTAAAACCATAGGACTTGACCTGCATCAGGGGCCCTCTACTTACTTTAAACTAAAATAAGGGCCAAACGTTCTCCTAATCATGCATAGTGGATCACACATAATTGTATTCCCTACCTGTTTTCATCTTGAAATTCCATCCTCCCACATGGGGGGGGGGGGTTAAAAAGGAAAAATAGAAGCTTGAGCCCACCTGTTCTGAAGCAGCATGGTTCTGATCCAAATCAGAGCCACACACCCTTGTAGGAGAGTAGGGAATACAATCACACATAGCTCCACGGTATGTGATTAGGAGAACATTATGTTTGGCCCTAAATAAGAAAGACATCACTAGGTGCTAGTGATGGCTTCAAAGAAACATGTAACTTGTCTCTAAACTAAAAGGACTTGTCACATCGGCGCTAATTCTAAATTAGTAGCAGATAGATGATACTTGAAGGTCTAAATAATAAGTATTTCCCCTTCTCATTTAGAGGTATTTAATTGGGATTTGTTTGGTATAATGATGGGTACTTTTAAAGCTTGGGTAGCTATATCAGATTAATTTAACATATTTAAAAGGAATACTTTAATTTTTGTTTTGTTCTTTTTTTGTTATTTAAAATTTTAACTGTATGTTTTATGAATAGAAATGAATAAATATATATATAACTACATTTGTTTTTAAAAATAATAGCATCCCCTTCTCATCTATATGAATCCACAATTTTTCCCAAGAGCGAATAAGAAACAAATAACAAAGGAAAGGTGGGGAAAAGGAAAAGAGAAAAAGCTAAAGAGCCTCAGTTACTTAAATAGAAATGGATTTTGTACAGTGGATTCTCTCACTGCTTCTCCTTTTATTTATTTCCTGATGCTGTATCTGTTTATCCTTGCTAAATGTTTTCTGATTTCCCCCCCTTCTCATTTAGATGTATTTAATCTGGTATTTGTTTGCTTTAAAGATGGAAGCTTATAAAACCTGGCTAGTTATTTACTTTAGGTTTAATATCCTTCATGCAGAAATGACAGTTATATTTTCTCCTGGGACCCCCCCCCCCCAAAATGTATGAACCCCCCATTTTTTTGGAGTAAAGGGCTCATGCCAAAAGATTACAGGAAAAAAATAATTGTGTGTAAGCCATATTAAACATTGGCCATTAGAAAGGGAATTGGAATGTGTCATGTCGAATATCTTTAGAGTAAGAGGGAAAAGTTGAGAGAGAGCTGAAGCTACATAAAACACATCCCTTGAAGTAAATAAAGAGTCTCCTGGCACAACAGAAGGATCCTGAGGATCCAAGGCTTTAATTAAATAGAAATGATCAAGGCCCCGGGTACATCCAGGGGGATTAATGACTGACTTGGAGACTTCATGGCCTCAGGCAAAGCTGAAGGCCATTAGCCCAAGTTGGTCTTTCATTTTTCAGAACATTCAGTGTGCCAGGGTCATGTAACTAAATATATCTCCTTGCCATGATCTCATGAGAATCATGGATTCCATGATTATTTATAGGTTGGAGAGGGAGGGTTTCATTCCGAATTTTGACATCTGCTATGTATTTTTCTTGGAACAGCTTGTCCATTGGTGAGTAAAAAGCTCAAGCCAATGGTTATTGCATTTCTTTGGGCCACAAGGGCAGGATCTACACATCGTCCTCAATGCGCCCTCCCTGCGCCACAAGCCGCTTCGGAGCGCTTCATCCCGCCTAGTGTGGCTCAGGCCTCAGAGGCTCTGCCCGCGCCCACACCACCGCAGCCGCCGCCCTTTCATCCAGGCCGGTCCCTGGGAGGGAGGAGGGAGGGGAGAGGGTTGTAAACAAAAGCCAGCAATTGGGAGAGGGATTTCCAATTGCTAGCTTTTGTTAATAACCCTCCGTCCTCCCTCCCGGGGACCGGCCGGGATGAAAGGGCGGCGGTGGCGGTGAGAGCGCGAGCAGAGCCTCTGAGGCTTGAGCCACACTAGACGAAGTGCAGCGCTCCAAAGTGGCTTGTGGCACAGGGAGGGCGCATCGAGGACGACGTGTAGATCCGGCCAAGGAAAGTCCTTTCGTTGAGCAGGGGCTGAAAGGCAGCAAGAGTATCTCAATTATCACACCAAGTCCAAAGGCCTCCAGCAATCACTGGAGATCCCTTTGTCAGTGTAAAATGATTTTTATTTTATTTTTTTGCAGTTGTAACGTGATATCTTTTAGTCATTACCTATCAAACGTCCAGACCATTTGTGGTTCCCAGCATACAGCACATTACAGTAATGGAATTCAATGGCTCCATGGCATATAAAATGGTGCTCCAAGACAGCATAGGGCCCTAAACGGCCCAACGGATCGAATTCTATAGGCATCTCACAGGCATGATCAGCTATTCAGGGTCCTAATAGCTAAGAATCAATGAATTCTCATCAATGAATTTCCAACTGGTAACAGAAGAGGATATTTTGTTTTTTTGTTTTTAATGGTCAATAGCATAAAAAGCAGCAGACAAGTCCAGCAAATCAACAAGATCCCACCTACCTGTTCATTTCTAAACAAACATAATCCACCATGGCTGCCAAGGCAGCCTCAGTTTCTTCAACCTCATGCCTGAAATGAGAGTGGACTAGGCCTAATCTATTGCAATGTTGATTGAGATCCACCAAGAGACTCCAGAATTGTGTGATGTAAATATAATAAAGAAATAGTGTTCATTTCAAAGTTTATATTTAGAGCATGAAATGGGCCTGAGAAAAAGAAAAGACATATATATTGCACTAGAAATGGCCCTCAAAAAAACTGCTCGCATAAAAAGTGGAAACTAAATTGTGTTTAAAATACTTAAAACTAGAACAAGGACGTTAAATATTAGTCAAAGTCCTCAACTTTTTAAATCTCAAGGCAGAACAATTAGAAACTGCCACTTAAAACAGCAGATTATGCCTGTTACAGCCTCTTCTTTTTTTTAATGCTTATCTGTGGAAGCCAGAAGTAACAAATAAGTAGACCTCACAGCTCAAACAAGCTATATTCCTGTTTCTTTCATATCTTGCACAAACCAAGTTAGAATCAGTTCATAAAGCTGAGCATTTTCTGTTGAGACATTTTATACAAAAACCACTTATCTAGTAAGTGAGCAGGCTCAAGCCAGCTGCCTGAACAACATACCATTCTCCTCACAAAAAAACAAAAAGTAGCTACCTGGAGAGTAACCCACAGAATTGCGATCCTGCTAGGATAGGTCAAGATGACAAATGTACAGCCTCACTAGCCCAGAGGAAAACTCAGACATAATCTTAAATACAGACTAGGGCTGTGCTGTACCTTCCCAGAAATTTTTGTTGGCACGTTAATCGGAGTGCGGGAGGCAAACAGAGGGACAAAAGTTGGGTGGAGAACATCTGGTTACTCTTGAGGTCGCTTTCTGGGGCAGGAGACTTACATTTCATCTTTTCAGCACTCAGAGACAGTCAGGTGCAGTTTCTTCTTCTTTTAATTCCCCCACCCCCTCCCCCCGCTTCATTTAAATGCTTTTTGCTTCCACTTTCCCAAGGCAGCAGCATCCAGGCACCATTTTGCCCTTCAAGGCATGTGTGAGTTGAAAAGGCAGGCTAAAAATCTTTTAGCAAATACATACATTTATACATACATATACCTGCCTGTGTAGCACTTTCCTAGTACTCACTGGTACTTTAAGGCCCAAACAACTCACATGGGAAGTGAAGTCACGACAGTTTCATTTGGTCCTAACAATGCTGAAGCAGTTTTTAACACCAACCACACCACTGAAGGAGCATTTGGATCAACAGTTAGAAGCAGAATAAACCTAGCCAATTATATAAATTTAATTTGTCTAACTTAGCATAAATTATTTTGGGCACAGGATTCGGTTTGGACGGTTTTGGAACAAGTCGACTCTACCAGACAATATGAGCTTATTTTAGTGAATCCAGCTATGAAGTATGTTTTGTATCATGTCTGAAGGAGAATATATCCCTTTCATCTTGTGCCAGATGACACAAACACTTGCCTGTCTCAACAATTGTAAGCAATGAAAGTTTCAGAGATATTGATAAAAAAAATCCAAGCCAAACCATAGCTTTCTGACTAGTTTCCATGGATTCTTACCTCTTTGGGGTGGGGGGAGATTTCCCTCTTCCTCTATCTTGCTATTGGCAAATTTAGGGAACTAAATCTTAACTTTTTTTCTTTTTAAAGTTATCCATAAAGTAATGTAATTTATGTGTGCTTTTGTTTTACTTAGGCACTTTCCACACCAGGCAAAACGCCTGTAATGGACATCAGCTGCTCCCTGTGTGACCACATGATGCACAGGGAGTCCCGGGGTGGGGGGGAAATCTCAATTCCCGGGAAGTTCCTGGGACCATGGAAGAATGTGGCCGCCCACCCCGGGCACAGCTGCGCTTACTCATGAGGAAGCATGGCTGCAAACTGGGCATGGAGCCACACTGCATGGCTCTGTGCCCAGCAGGCAGTAAAACTTCCGGGTTCACCGCCCCTCTGGCCCGGTACACCCCATGGTGTAGGAAGGGCCTTAGATGGAGATGGGGGGGGGGGTGCAAACTGAAAATTGATACTGTAAACTCTTAAAGTTGGTGCAAAGCATAGAAGTACCAGCAAAGTAATTCACATGAATGATGGTCAATGGGGCTGGTGTGGGAAATCTCTTGAAGATGCAGGTATCAGGTTGGGAGTACCCTGGTTTACTAGATGAAAGCTTCCACCAAAAACTGTAAATGCAAATTTAGTTCCCTCCCCCCATCCCATTTAACCTTTAGGACAACTTCCACATGACCTAATCATGTAGCCTTGTGCATCTCTCCAGAGAGATTCGCATGCCCCTTTCGTTACCTACTATTAAGTGAGATTTGAAAATGGTATTATTCTGTTTGGTGGGCAATGTTAGTCAGGACCTTTGCTAATCCACTCTGCTGCCAGTGCTGTTTTTGTTTTCTTATGGGGGCCATATTGACGAAGGCACATTTGCGCTGTAAGCCGTCAAACCCCCATGTTCGCGCTCCTTCACATTGCCCCCACATGAAGCAGCGAGCGTGGGGAGGGGGGTAGAACTGCAGTTGTCTGCAGAGAGTAAGGTAAGGGTGGCAGGGGACTAGGGAAGGATGTGCTGAGGCCCAGCGGTGCCCATCCAGTGGTGCAGCAGAGCAGCTTGTCCCTCCCCGGTCCCCTGCCGCCTTTACCTTGCAGCTCTCCCTGGGAGGATGCTGCTCTCTGGAAGACCTGGGGAGACGAGGAGGCATCCCAGTGGCCATCTGGCTTGTTGGCCCACCCCCTCCTCCCTGTCCAGCCAATCGGGAGTTGCCATCGGCTGAGGCATGCCTCCGCTGCAACTCTGGTGCAAGGCAACAGATGGCAGATGCCATCATTGCCTTGCTCTAAGTGAAAAAAGTAGGGGTAAGTGCCTGACTTTTTTTAAAGCAGAGCTTTGGGGGTTTGTCCCTGGATGGCTTCGCGATAGCAGCTGTGTCATATAGATGACTTGCCGCCACTTCGAATCCACCCTGGGGCAAACCCCTTGTTAAGATGTACCCTTGGTTTTGATTGTGGGCAGTATCCCGCTCATTCTGTTGCACCAGCAAGACTTACCATTAGAGCCCAATGTGGAATTAGTGTTTCATAAAACAACCCCAGAAAAAAGTGGAAATTCTTGTTTCCAGATCGCGACAGGTCAGTTGAGCTCCCTGCAGCAATTTCTGTGACCTGCCCCATTCCAAAAGCAAGCGAAAACACTTGTTCCCAGTTCCTTTACAAAGTGCTAATGATGTCCCCATTATGCCGGCAGTGGGTCCTGCTGGCACATGGACAGCATAGAATACTGGCCAACATTTTAAAATTGGTTTGACTATACTCGTTTTTATTTTTAATGCCCTGCAAGCCACATTAATTTGGTATATGCTTCAAAATGCAGGATATGTATTTCTTTGAAAATAAATAAAATTCTAAATCAATCATTCCCTCACTTCATTTTACTGGCTGCTTTTCAGAGGGTATGTGCCATGTAATCAGTATATGGGACAGCTATGATCAATATGAAATCTGTATTTAACATAACATAGTTCTGGGCTTAGTCACCTTAGGTTGTGATGGGCTGTTATCATTCCTATTTTATTTTATTGCTTCAGGTTCTAAAACTATTTAAGGCTCACACTGAACCTCTGGATTTTCTTTTAAAGAGCAAAAAAAGAATAATACATTTTTCCATTGAAATTGGAATTTTAGGTATGCAGAATATAATTACATGAGCTGGAATTTGACCAGGTTGCTGTGATTAATTTAACACTTGGAGTCTTGTATAAAAAAGAAATTGCCATGGGATCGGTAATGATCAAAAGTGGTTAGGAGCTGGACCGAAGTTGAATGCATCACCCACAGGAAATAAATATGAAATTTCAAGAAAGGCATTGCTGTCATCGATTTATGCTACACCACTCACTGATACTAAATTAGCCTCATAAGCAATGTAAGTATATATATATATATATATATATATATATATATATATATATGGAGGGTGGAGGGAGTGATCTAGTCAGTAAAACAGTGTTTAGTTTAATGAGGGATTATATTTCTTTAAAGCAGAACCTGTTCTGATGACAGATCTACTGTGAAAACTACATGTTAGTGACACTGTTACTTTCGGAATATATTGTTTTCATGGTTGCCTTGTGCCTATGCTCAGTATAATTCCATTAATATTTGTGTGGTGTTCATATTTATTCACTGTATATAAAATCAGCTGCATTCATCAAAACACCTTTGTTTTTGATGGACTGAAGTACACATCTCATTAATCTTACCACCAGTTACATGTCTTTCTTTGATGAAACCAGGCAAAGATTAGGCTGTTTCCCCACTCTTGCAAACTGGAATGAGCCCCATTAGGCCAACAATATGGGTAAGATTCAGACCTACAATGCAATCCTATGAATATCTACTGAGAAGTAAAACCCTTTATGTTCAATGAACCTTTCTCCCAGAGAGATGTACTTAAGATTGCAGGCTTAGGCCCTTTCCACACCAGACAAAACGCCTGGGATGGTCCCCGGATGCGCCTTGTGAGTCCAAATGATACACAGGGAGTCCTGGGGGTGGGGGCGGGCACAGGATTTTTATGGTAAAATCCAAACCAGAAAAATCCTGATTTTTCCGCGGTCCTGGGACCACGGAAGATGTGCCTGCCCATCCTGGATGCATCCGTGCTTACTCGTGAGTAAGCACGGCTACAAACTGGCCATGGAGCCACACTGCATGGCTCCGTGCCCAGCAGGGGAGGGGGGTGCATCAGTTTCACCACCCCTGGGAGGGCAGGGAGGGGTGGGGGCCGTGTGCAAGTTTTTTTTTTTTTAAAAAGACTCACCATTTCGCTGGAGCACTCGTGCTCTCTTCTCTGGAACGAAAAAAAACTAAAAATGGCAGATGTGATGAAGATTGGGCGCGTTGATCCCGGAAGTAGCTACTTCCGGGATCTCCCACCCTGAGCCCCCTACACCCCTCCAATGTAGAAAGGGCCTTAATCATAGTTAGTGCAGACACAATGAAATCAACGTGACTTAAGTTAGTCATGATTTAACTTAAGCAAGATTTAAGTTAAGTAGGACTTAAATTAAGTCAGGGGTGGGAAGACTTCAGGCTTGGGGGATCTCCTTTGGTTGTTTTACTAAAACCCTGAGATCCACCAACTGGAGACTGATGGGAAAAGCATATATTTAGAACTGAATAATTGTTTGAGCTCAGGAATTTGTTTTGAGTATCAGAACTGAACAGAGCAGTTTTCAGTCCTTCCACACAAAAATCCACTTGTAGTTACCCCAAGTTTCTTCACTGCAAATCGTGCAGAGCTCTACCTGTAGATCTCGACCTTCTGCCCACCCATGAGTTAAGTCATACTTAAGTCATGGATAATTTAAGTCCCATTGATTTCATTGTGTCTACTCTAAATATGACTAAGTCTGGGTCTAAACCCTACTTTTAAAATTTATTCAAGTCAATGTTCAGTAAAAACAGAGCACAAATATTCCAGTAAGAAACAAATATAGATCAAAGAATCTATTGATTGAAATATATAAAACCAGAAGTCAGAAGATGTTAATTAAAACATTGACTGTATAAAAACTATTACCTAAAACTAAATAAATGATTGGCTTGGTGAACCTTCCTGAGGAGGAAATTTCACAACAGCAGTACTGCAACTGAAAAGCCCCCTGTTCTGATCCATGTGATGCTTTCATATTCCAAGAGAGTAAGACCCAGAATAGAACCTCAGTTGCCGTACTTAATATATGGTAAGGCTCATATGAGGGAAAATATTAATTCAGGTATCCTAGGCCCATGCTATCCATTTTGTTTTTAACACCACCGCATTCTCAAGGCCATGGGATCACTGAAAGAGAAAAAAACCCCATCAAAACACAACAGAGGTCCCCTCTACAAGATTTCACTTTGACACCTGGTTGCCCGATTATGCGCATATACAGATAAGTGTATTTACTCCTAATGCCTATTCACGAGAGGCAGTGAAGCGCATTAAGGGCTGTATGAAACGCGCTTTAAAGTTGTTTACATGCTGAGAATCGCATGTTTATACGGCCATAAGGCGCTTTAACTCCTACGGTAAATTAAAAGTCGCTATTTAACGCGCATTCGAAAATGCAAATAATCGGAGATAAAACGCTCCTGGACCCCTGATTTGCGCTCCGCTCTTGTAGAGGTAAATTTGGTAATGCACCTTGAAAGAGCTTTAAATCGCTCTTGTAGATGCACCCAGAGAAGAAAAGGAAGCAGACAGCTTATTGTTACTCTGCCCGGGGTGAAAGGAGCAAAGTATTTTAAAGACATAACCCTGAATTTGACAACAAGTAAAACTGACCTGCACAGAACGTAAATGAATCAAAGCAAAATTGTTAGATGATTTTGTTACAGGCATGTGTTTATTTATGTGGGTCTTCCTATGTGTGTGTATGTGTGTGTTGGGTCAGGGGAATTGCTTGAGTTCATCCAATTTATAATGAATCCAGCCCAATATTGTGTCTTCCCAATATTTTGTGGCACTCTAGCATGACCAAGACACCAAATCCATGACAAGGCTATGAAGATCAGTGCTGGCTTGGCACCCAGAAGTTTTATTTGCGCGTCCTGAAGGCCACTCTAGAGAAGGACAATATGAGTTGCATCCAATGTGTTAGTAGGCACATTGAAGTAAATGAGACTTAATTGGATTGCACCCTATGTTTCTAACATTTCCAAACTTAAAACAGCCCAGGAATCAAGTTGGAGATGGGGAGATGGCAATGCCACTCCTGACTGCAGGTTCTGTGATGAGAAAGAAGCCTTCTCCTGGAAGCTTGAGGTTTAGAGGAATGGGGGCTAGGGCCAAGTGGCTAGGCCCCATTCCTTGCTTCATCCATTGCAATGACCTATGAGATGAAGAGTGGAGATGGAGACATAGGAGAAAGACACGGTTAGTGCTAAGTGAAGGTGTAGATTGGAACTGGGATTAAAGCCTGGAGCTGTCCTCCACTGTGAAAATGGGATGACTTTAGCTAGATAATAGGACCATGCATAGCCCCCACAGGCTGATTCGGAGCTTCAGGTAAGTCCCATGGGCAGGAAAGCAGAATCAGATTTGGGTCAAGGCAGGCAGAATTGGCTCACTTCAACTCATATTCGGGATCAAGGCAATCAATACCTGTACTAGATAATAACCAGCAATTACTGGGTCCTCTGGACATTGGCAAACACAATCTTACAGATAAATTTTACAGAGCAAATTTCTGGTCCCTGGCAAAATGTGAGCTTGAGGAACAGAGACTCACCTACAGGGCAATCTGTTTCCATGCATACGTTTGCAATCTGTTTTAGGGTGAAGGAAGCATCTATGGCAATGCTCTGAAGCACTTTATTTTAGAAAAGAAAACAAAGTGCCATACGGCTTTTCTCCTTTATATTCCAATGAGATTTGGTAGCCTACTCAGAGCTGCGGTACAAAAGCATTTACGCTTCATGTTATATTAATACTGTGGCTTGATTATCAAAAACCATTACTCTTGGTTATCTTGCTGAGGTTGAACCAAGCCGCTATAAGTCAGGCTGACTACTCTCACTGTGTGTTTTGTTTTTATGATAACAGCTTTCTAAATGTAAAAGTGCATTTGTAAAATTATGATCCTGGGCTGGATTCATTATAAATGGGATGAGATCAAGCAATTCCCCCCACCCAACACACACACACACACACACACACACACACATACATACACACACACACACGGGAAGATACGCATAAATAAACATGTGCCTGTAACAAAATCGTCTAACAAATTTGCCTTGATTCATTTACGTTCCACGCAGGTCAGTTTTACTTGTGGTCAAACTCAGGGGTATGTCTTTAAAATTCTTTTTTTAAAATGTGTTCCCTTCACCCTGGGCAGAGGAACAATAGGCCGTCTGCTTCCTTTTCTTCTCTGTTGTGTTTTGATGTTGTTTTCTCTTTTAGCGATATGCCTCATGGATCCTCTTTTTTCCATTATAATGATACTGTATTGTATACCACAGCATATCCCTATGGAAGAAAATGATTGTTTCTGAGTTCTTTGTGGATTACATGCATTTAGGATTTGTTTACAATAATGATTGCATTTGTCGTAACCTCTAATTCTAATGCCATTATGGTTGGCTTTTTTAATTTAGTCCTCCCTTACTGTGATACTTTCACTGGGCTTGTTTATATTTGTTTGAAAGGAAGAAAGGAAGGTCTAATAAACTACAGACCCAGTCTTAATAATAATTTCCCTATCTTGGATATCTGTTTTATTAAGCATGCCAGTCTGGGCAGAGGAAAAAGGACTCTGCTGGGTCCCTGCTGTCAAGGTCACCTGGGGATGAATGACTTTCTGCTCCTAAGTTTCTTTGCAAACAAAAACAATTAAAAAAAAACATGGAGTGGAGAACTCCCATGGGCCTCTCCTTGCCATCTAAGATTCCTCATTTATTTAAATTCATTCTTTATTCCCTGTGTACTGTGAGATCAGTGCAGTCCTGTATAAATAGAATTGTTTGTCCAGAATTCTGATCCCCATTAAAGGGGAACTGTTTTGCTTTGGGGTTTCTTTCTTTCTTTTCTGTGTATCTCTGTCACAATTGGATATTGTCAAAAGTGCTGGATAATCTTTGAAGTCCCTTCCAGTTCTATGATTCTATAAAGAGGTTTGTAGCTAAAGCTTTCAGCACCTTGTTACAAACTCTTCAGTGCTTCCAAATCAACTCACAGCTATCTGTGGTGTTGCCAGTATAATGCAGGACATCGGCAGGAGGTATATCGGGATCTCCTGGCAAATCTCCAGGTCCTTTGCCAGAGATTGGCAAGGATTGCCAACTCCCTACTGTTAAACAATGGCGCTACAAAATGACTCCCCCTGTCCTAAAGTATACTGTTGAAATGCAGAAAACTGGGGGATAACCAGCTGAAGATATGGTTGTCGGTTGCTGGAAAATCCTGGTTATTTTTGGCTCAATGGATTCCCGCAGCACCCCTGATTCAGTGTGCATTTGTGAGCCAAATAGTGGGTCAGTTCCCAAAACTCAAGAACTTTGCGTCTTGTTTTTTGTGCAAAATCGTGGGTAAAAATATTGACAGAACTTGCGATTTGCACAAAATCATGGCCATAAATAGCACAATGTGCACAAAATATGCAGGTGTAGGTGGTCTAATTTGCGCAAAATGTGCTATTTATGGCTGTGATTTTGCACAAACAATTTCCATAAATATTTATATGTGTAGTTTTGTGCAAATTGCACAAATAAAAAATGGAAAACTGTGAACTGGCCCGACTGGTAACATGACGAGCCAGAGTCTGAGTGGCCGAACTGGTGAAAAGTCATTGAGCTCAACCCCACAAATGGATTCCTCTGGCATCTCTAGCTAAGGATTTTTGTGTTGAAGGACTGTGAGCTCCATAGTGTACTGCTACTCAGAAACAACCCCCTGCGCTCTCCAGTTCTAAGTGTATCCCTTTTGCACCAGGCTCCAGTTGGTGAATCTTGGGTTCAGTAAAAAGAAAAACCAAAGTGGATCCTGAAAGCCTGAAGTCTTCCCACTTATGTAGTACAGTAGCTATGAGCTAAGAACTCACTAAAATGCCATAGGGCCAAACTGCATATTACATAGGAAATCTGGGACTGGCTCTCCAAATGTTTTTGCTTAAAGAAGCTGTGGGTAGTGCTGGGGAGGGGATTAACCCCTCTTCATGCGGTTTTCAGACACTGAAGCTGCCATTAGCACAGCAAAAGGGGATTTATATTAGTCCCATGGGGATAATACCAGCTTCAGAGGAGGCAATTTGGATCAAGAAAATGGTGCAGTGAAAAGGGTGAAACATACTCCCCCAAATCATGTCTGATCTGTTTTAAGGGTTGCTCATATAATATATGTAAGACTCCATGATATCTAAATGCTAAATATGATTATAGAATTGTATAGTTGGAAAGGGCTATAAAGCCAACTTAGCCCAATTCATTTATGCAAGACCACCACACACGCATACACATATACACACATACGCATCACATACATAAGTAACCACACCGTCCAGATGGCACAAACCAGCCCGTAAGCATGCTGTGAAAAAGATACTCATGGAGCTTATAATTTGAGATGAAATATACAAGCTGAATAGTATTATGCCTCTCAATTTTATTCTATTGAAGTTTTAATTTTCATTGTTCTAGCAGTACTGTATAAAAATTGGAATATTATGTATACTGCCCTGGAATCTTTTTGGATAAAGGCATGGTTTCTAAATTTTTGAAATAAATGAATAAATAACAGAATCCACATATTGAAAGCAAAGATAAAAACAAAATAAAACCCTCAGACTCACTGAACTCTAAATGAGGGGAAATTCCCTTCCTAACCTTTTACACAAATGTGTACATGACCAAAGGACAGCCAATGAGTTGTCCCAATGGTATAGCCATCTCCGTATCACCCAGCATCAAGAACTGGGGATAATGAATGTATCTGGAAGTAGGCTCCATCCGCTTCCTGCTAGGGATGGGAGAATCCACCTGTTTCACTTTCTCCTGAATTTGAATTTTTAAATGTCAAGTTCTTTTTCTCCCAAATACAAAGTACTTTGTCTATTTTGGTAAATTCTAATCAAGGATGAACTGAAATAGAATCCTCACCCTTCTTAACCAACCAAATTCAGTAGGTTCAGCAATTGCCAGCATGGAAAGGAGCATGTTTAATAATTTATTTATTTATTTTATTCCATTTATATACCACCCCATAGCCGAAGCTCTCTGGGCGGTTTACAAAAATTAAAAACATTGAACATTAAAAACACCGATATACAAAATTTAAAACCATAAAGCATAAAAACATGTTAAAAATACAATATTCTTCTGGGTCAAAGCACAACAACACCAAAACACAAAACCCTCATCATATGCTGTTAAATGCCTGGGAGAAGAGGAAAGTCTTGACCTGGCGTCGAAAAGCTAACAATGTTGGCGCCAGACGAGCCTAGTCGGGGAGATCATTCCATAATTGGGGGGCCACCACTGAGAAGGCCCTCTCCCTTGTTGCCCCCCTCCATGCTTCCCTCGGAGTAGGCAACCAGAGGAGGACCTTAGATGTAGATCGTAGTGTACGGGTAGGTTCGTGTTGGGAGAGACGTTCCATCAGGTATTGCGGTTCCAAGCCGTGTAAGGCTTTATAGGTTAGAACCAGCACCTTCAATTGGGCTCGGAAACGTATAGGCAGCCAATGCAAGCAGGCCAGAGTAGGTCTTATATGCTCAAACTTTCTGGTTCCTGTTATCACTCTCGCTGCTGCATTTTGCACAAGCTGCAGCTTCTGAAACGTCTTCAAAGGCAGCCCCACATAGAGTGCATTGCAGTAATCCAATTTAGAGATTACCAGAGCATAAACAACTGAAGCCAGGTTATCCCTGTCCAGATAGGGGCATAGCTGGGCCACCAACCAAAGTTGGTAGAAGGCACTCCATGCCACCGAGGCCACCTGAGCCTCAAGTGACAGAGATGGTTCCAGGAGAACCCCCAAGCTACGAACCCGCTCCTTCAAGGGGAGTGCAACCCCATCCAGAACAGGTTGAACACCCTCCATCTGGTCAACAGAACCACCCACTAAAGCATCTCAGTCTTGTCTGGATTGAGTTTCCGTTTGTTAGCCCTCATCCAGTCCATTGTCGCAGCCAGGCAATGGCTCAGCACATCCACAGCCTCACCTGCTGAAGATGAGAAGGAGAAATAGAGCTGCGTGTCATCAGCGTACTGATGACAACGCACTCCAAAACTCCGGATGACTGCTCCCAACAGTTTCATGCAGATGTTGAACAGCATGGGGGACAAGACTGATCCCTGAGGAACTGCATACTGGAGAATCCATGGGGCTGAGCAATGTCCCCCAAGCACCACCTTCTGGAGCCGCCCCGCCAAGTAGGAGCGGAACCACTGCAATGCAGTGCCTCCCACTCCCAACTCAGCCAGTCATACCAGAAGGATGCCATGGTTGATGGTATCGAAAGCCGCTGAAAGATCAAGGAGAATCAAAAGAGTCACACTCCCCCTGTCTTTCTCCCGACATAGGTCATCATACAGGGCGACCAAGGCTGTTTCCATGCCAAAACCAGGCCTGAAGTCAGACTGAAATGGATCCAGATAATCAGTCTCATCCAAGAGTGTCTGGAGCTGGACTTCAACCACTCACTCAAGGACCTTGCCCAGGAATGGAATATTTGTCACTGGTCTATAGTTATTAAGGTTTTCGGGGTCTAGGGAAGATTTCTTCAGGAGTGGTCTCACTACCGCCTCCTTCAAACAGTCTGGTACCACTCCCTCTCATAGAGAGGCATTAATCACTTCCCTGGCCTAGCCGGCTGTTCCATCCCTGCTAGCTTTTATTAGCCAAGAGGGGCAAGGATCCAATACAGAGGTGGTTGCACGAACCTGTCCAAGCACCTTGTCAACATCCTCGAGCTGTACAAACTGTACAAACTGAAACAGGACAAGCCTGTGCTCTGGACACCTCGCTAGATTCCCCTGCTTTAACACTGGAGTTTAAGTCCTGGCGGATGCCCAAGATTTTATTCTGGAAGTGCCTAGCAAATTCAGTACAGCGGGCCTCAGATGGTTGTACCACATCCTTGAGGCTGGCATGTAATAGCCCCCAGACAACTCTGAAAAGCTCCGCTGGGCAGCAGATTGATTATTTGATAGTGGCAGCAAAGTATTGCTTTTTTGCCGCCCTCATTTTGTCTATTTTGGTAAATTCTAATCAAAGATGAACTGAAATAGAATCCTCACCCTTCTTCACCAACCAAATTCAGTAGGTTGAGCAATTCGCAGCATGGAGAGGAGCATGTTGTAGCTGCCTGCCCTACAGCTGTTAAAGGTGAGGAGCTTGTCAGAAAAAAAGGTGGCAACCCTAACTCTGCATTAACATGGTTGAATACACAGGGATTAAAATCCAGACTTTTAAGAGCTACACATTCAAAGTCGTCTGTCCAGATGGATTGTCCGTCAGTTTCATTTTCTCCCACACTTAATTTTTCTTTTAAAATCTCAAGCTCTTTCTCTCCTGAAAATGATGAGATTTGCAAAATTTTGTAAATTCTTTTTTTTAAAAAAAAAACAGAAGGAGGCAAAATTCTCACCTTATCCCTATTTCCTACATTTATTCCGTAGAACGGGGGGGCAATGTATGGTCCTCCAGATGTTGTGGGACTGCAATTCCCATCATCCCTCACCATTAGCAAGGTTGTGATGTGGCTGATGGGAATTGTAGTGCCATATCTGGAAGGCTACAAATTGCCCACCCCTGCATTAGAATGTGTGTATGTGTATATGTATCTATATTTATGGCTATCTATCTATTTATCTGTATGGGGGAGAGGGGGGAGACCCATGCACAAATAGCTATATATGGAGAGGCATTCTTAGCATTGTCAGGAACATTGCTAGGGCAGATTTGCTAAGTCACATGGGGAAAGCCTTCTGTGGATAGAGCTGTATGTTGGGGGGGGGGGGCTCTTCATATCACTTCTTCTGATGAAAGCACATAAGAAAGGGGTCAGAGCCTGCCACCAAGATGCCAGTCCTCCCTATGTGTGTCCATCATTCCCAGTTTTGAATGCCCAAAGAGTTGTGGTAGTTCTGATGCCGCAAAAGAAATAGGGAATACTTCCATGATAATATATCCTTTCCTGCCCTTATTTTTAAAGAAATATATTCCTTCCTGGCCATTTGCTTCCACTATTTCATATATACATTGATTTTCTTTTAGCAAACTTTCCCTTCATTTAGGTATGAATGTATGTGTGCATGTACGTATGGATTGATCTTGCAAAGAGAAAGCAATAAAATCGCAAAGCCACAAATAAAACATCCCCAGAATAAATCAGATCTATTTGGAGCAAGGAACCAATATCAGTGCAGGTCAAAAGGCCTGGGAAAAATTAAATGCTCTTTACCTAGCTCTGAAAAAACATCAGTCAGAATGGGTACCAGGCAAGTCACTCTGGGAGAGTATCCCAAAGGCAGGACACTACAATCAAGGCTAGGTCTACTCTAGTTCTTTTTCTCGGTACTGAAGTGCACTAATAACTGTTGGGACACATGACACGTTCCGCATCCTGCTTTCTTAGTGTTATTTCCTGCTTTTTATTCCATATTATTCAAAATGCCATAACAGATGTGATTGTGTGTGCTACGAGGTAATAATAATAATAATAATAATAATAATAATAATAAAATAATTTCTTACCCACCTCTCCCTCCAGATCGAGGCAGGGAACAACATCAATACTAGGGATGTGCACTGGATCGGACCCGATCCACGATCCGAGTCCGGTCCAGTGGGAAATCGGATAAATTATCCGATTTCCGATCCCGCAGCTGGATCGGCCGATCCAATCCGAACCGGTCCGAAAAAGCTCCGAACCGGTTCGGCGGATCGGCGGATCGGCGGGCGCCCACTGGCGCCCACCGCCGCTTCCATTGGCGGGCGCCAGCGGGCGCCCGCCGATGAAAGTGGACAGCGGGGGGGGGGGAGGAGGGGGGCACTTACCTTCTCGGCCCGGTGGCTCCCGTCCGGCGCCGGCGCCTACTACTACTAGCAGGCTCCGCGGCCTGCTCTAGGGTGGCGCGCCGGGTGATGTCATCACCCGGCGCGCTACTCTAGAGCAGGCCGCGGAGCCTGCTGGTAGTAGTAGGCGCCGGCGCCGGACGGGAGCCACCGGGCCGGGAAGGTAAGGAGGGGGTGCGTGGAGGGGAGGAGGGGGCGCGCGGAGGGGGGAGGGGGGAGGGGGGCCCTTACCTTTCCGGCCCGGCGGCTCCCGTCCGGCGCCGGCGCCTACTATTCCCAGCAGGCTCCGCGGCCTGCTCTAGGGTGGCGCGCCGGGTGATGTCATCACCCGGCGCGCTACTCTAGAGCAGGCCGCGGAGCCTGCTGGTAGTAGTAGGCGCCGGCGCCGGACGGGAGCCGCCGGGCCGGAAAGGTAAGGAGGGGGTGCGTGGAGGGGAGGAGGGGGCGCGCGGAGGGGGGAGGGGGGCCCTTACCTTTCCGGCCCGGCGGCTCCCGTCCGGCGCCGGCGCCTACTATTCCCAGCAGGCTCCGCGGCCTGCTCTAGGATGGCGCGCCGGGTGATGTCATCACCCGGCGCGCTACTCTAGAGCAGGCCGCGGAGCCTGCTGGAAGTAGTAGGCGCCGGCGCCGGACGGGAGCCGCCGGGCCGGAAAGGTAAGGAGGGGGTGCGTGGAGGGGAGGAGGGGGCGCGCGGAGGGGGGAGGGGGGCCCTTACCTTTCCGGCCCGGCGGCTCCCGTCCGGCGCCGGCGCCTACTATTCCCAGCAGGCTCCGCGGCCTGCTCTAGGATGGCGCGCCGGGTGATGTCATCACCCGGCGCACTACTCTAGAGCAGGCCGCGGAGCCTGCTGGAAGTAGTAGGCGCCGGCGCCGGACGGGAGCCGCCGGGCCGGAAAGGTAAGGAGGGGGTGCGTGGAGGGGAGGAGGGGGCGCGCGGAGGGGGGAGGGGGGAGGAGGGGGCGCGCGGAGGGGGGAGGGGGGAGGGGGGCCCTTACCTGCCCGGCCCGGCGGCTCCCGTCCGGCGCCGGCGCCTACTACTACCAGCAGGCTCCGCGGCCTGCTCCAGGGTGGCGCGCCGGGTGATGTCATCACCCGGCGCGCTACTCGAGAGTAGGCCGCGGAGCCCGCTGGTAGTAGCCGCCGGCGCCGGACGTGCCGAGAAGGTAAGTGGCGGGGAAGGGGGCTTACCCCCCCCCGGAGCCGTCCGCTTCTATCCGCTGGCGCCCGCGGGCGCCAGCGGATGGAAGCAGGCGGCCCCAGGGGGGGTAGGGAGCGCGGGGGAGGGGGCTTACCTGCCGGGGCCGTCCACAGCGGACGGCCCCGGGGGGGGGAGGGAGTTAGGCCCCCCCTTACCCACCCGCCGCCATTTTTTCCTCATAGACTTGCATTGCAATGCAAGTCTATGGGGAAAAAAATGGCGGCCGATCCAAAAATTTCCGATTTTTGGATCGGGATCGGACTCGATCCGGTCCGGGGGGCCTCCGATTTTGTCCGAACCGGTCCGGGACAAAATTGGAGGTCCCGATCCGGGTCCCGATCCGATCCGGGGGGTCCGTGCACACCCCTAATCAATACCAACAATATAAAATACAATATACAATACATAAACTGATTAAAAGCATATAAAATTAATACATTATTAAAATCAACAAAGTCTTAAAATTCGACTGGGTAGCCCTGCCGAAAGAGATCAGTCTTTATAGCTCTCTTAAATTCTTGAAGACTGGTAAGTTGGCGGATCTCTCCTGGCAGGTCATTCCACAGTCTGAGAGCGGCAGAAGAGAAGGTCCTCCGGGTAACAGTTGTCAGCCTAGTCTTGGCTGACTGTAGTAAATTCTTCCCAGAGGACCTGAGCATGTGGGGCGGATTGTATGGGAGAAGGCGATCCCGCAGGTAACCTGGACCCAAACCATGAAGGGCTTTAAAGGTAATAACCAACACTTTGTACTTCACCTGGAAACTAATTAGCAGCTAGTGGAGAGATTTTAAAGCTGGTGTGATATGGTCACGCCTAGGTGTACCAACCTGGCTGCCATATTTTGAACTAGTTGAAGTTTCCGGACTAGACACAGAGGTAGCCCTATGTTCAGCGCATTGCAGAAGTTGAGCCTTGAAGTTACCAGCATGTGCACTACCGGCTTTATTTAGGTCTTTGAATTCTAGGAAGGGGCGCAACTGGCACAAGAAGGATTATGGGATCCTATCAATATGACATGAGGTGTAGATCTGGCCTAGGAAAGCCTTCTCTCCAGTGCCAATTCATCTTATCTCAGACAGTGGGGGCACCTGGAGGAAGTTCTCTGAAGATGACCTTGAATATGGACAGGTTCATGTGGGGAGGCAGTGATCATTCAGATGTCCACATCCTGGGTCATTTAGGCTGCAAACCTAGGAGTAAGTCCCATTGAACTCTGTGGAGCTTACTTCTGTGTAGACCTGTACAGACATGTAGACATGTATTGGATTGCATTGAGTAGACATGGATGGGGTTGCACTGTTAGGGCTTCAAAAACAGATACTAGCACTTTTAATAGCGTGACCAGATAAAATCCAGGTCAGGGCTCAGGTAACTTTAACAGTTGTAGAGAAAAGGGAATTTCAGCCAGTATCATTTGTATGCAGTTAATTCCTGGTGAAATTCCCTCTTCATCACAACTGTTAAAGTTGCAGGGGCCCTGCCTTCTTTTGTATATGGTCACTCTAGTATAGTGCATGCACCTTTAACTGTTGTGATGAAGAGGGAATTTCACCAGGAACTAATTGCATATAAATGACACTGGCTGAAATCCCCTTTTCTCTACAGCTGTTAAAGTTACATGAGCCCTGTCCTCCTTTTCGTATGGTCAGCCTAATACAGCATCATATTAGTAGACAAGGTTGTGCTTCATGTGATGAGAAATTCTGACCGGCTGGCAGTCAAGCACAATCCCCACCCACTAAGTGCTAGCAAACCTCTTTTTTGCAGTAGAATTATAGACACTGGGAATGGCTACTTGTACAGTATCACTACAACAAAGCAACAGTTATATGGGATTGGCTGTTTCCTGTGCAAATAATAACATCAACACAAAGCAACGTTGTGCCCCATTTACAGAGCAGCCTTCAGAGAACAGAGGGCAAAGGATTTGCTTAATTAAAACGGAACCATACATTTTGGCAAGTTTCTCTTCTTAGACAGCATTATAGTCAGGGTGAGTTGGCCATGAATAGCCCAGGTGCCACATCTTCTTTGTCTAAATGAGGGATTGACTAGACAGGCAATTCTGCTTAATCATGTGAGCATTCTCTTTCTGGCAGAGGAAATGCCACACCAGTTCTCTGGGAAGCCTCATAGGTTACAGAGGGGCTGTCTAAATTCTCAGAGAGCCCTGGGGTGGGTGCGCGGTGGCATGGCGTTGATTATATGACACAGCTCCAATCGCACACCCACCCCGGGGCTTTCCTCTGGAGTTGCAGAGAAAAAAAGTCAGGGACTTACCCCAACTTTTTTCTCCTGAGCGAGGCGAGGACACACAAGACAATGTCAGGGCAGCCCTAAGCCTTGCTCCGGAGTTGCAGCAGAGACGTGGCCAGGCGGTGCCTGGTGGAAGGTGCCCCGGGATGGCCACCCAGAGATCACATGCTCTCTCCTCAGCATCAGGATTACCCGACACCACCCCAGGGGAGGAAAACCACGGGGTTTTCAAGGGACATGGCACCAATCCAACACCGTGAAGACATCTCCAGAATCTTCCTAGGAGAGGGAATGCAGCAGCCAGTCTTTCAGAGGTGCATATCTGGACTTAAAAATATGCTTTGTGCTTGTTTTGGAGAAATGCCATTGACAAAATCTAGAACAGGGTTCTCTGTCAATGGCCACATTCCCTCTGTCAGAGGCCAGATGTTGGTGGTGGGTGGGATGAAAGCCAGCAGTGATAAGCAAGAGCCCAAAGTTGTTGTCTCCTCCTCTTCCTCTTCCACCTCCTCTTGTCCCATGCAGCAGGCTGTTACGGAAGGGACAGATCACTCTTGCCAAAGATTTAAACTGAGTGTATGCCAGAGGATCTTAGCAATTAGACTGAAGGCTGGATGTGTTTCTAGGACCACATATTGCCCACTACTGGCCTAGAACAAGCAGCTTGGGGCCCTGTGCTAGCTGGGTTCCATGTACTAGGAACCTGTCTGTTTGGTGGCAGACTTGTCTTTGAAGAGGGATTTAGGAGATGGGCCACACCTAATCCACTCTTCATTTACAACAGATATGAAAAATGTTGTCCTCCCTGAACTGAGAAGGGCTATCTATATTTCCCTCTGCTTGGGTACAACAGCATCTGGGAGTGGTTGACAGGAACAGCTCATTCCTGTTTCACAAATCCACCGGTTGCCAGTTCTAACCACAGTTAATCACAACTGTTAAAGTTGCAGGGGCCCTGCCTTCTTTTGTATATGGTCACTCTAGTATAGTGCCTGCAACTTTAACTGTTGTGATGAAGAGGGAATTTCACCAGGAACTAATTGCATACAAATGACTCTGGCTGAAATTCCCTTTTCTCTATAACTGTTAAAGTTACATGAGCCCTGTCCTCCTTTTCATATGGTCAGCCTAGCTGTATGAACTAACTGGGCTTCTAGCAAATTTCCAGCAGCAGCATATAGAACCAGGAAGTCACTTGAGTCTACACACAGTGCACTTAATGGTTTGTTTGGTATCTAATGGAGAACTTGCATGTTTTATATATGATGGCTGCTCATTGCTTCATTACCCATGCAAATCATAAAGGCAAACTGTGTCTTATCATAAAATCACCAATGAGGCCATTTAGAAACAGGCTTAGGGAAGAGTGTTATTGTGTCCATACTTCTTCTTCTACTACTTCTGCATCCTTTTTTTAATGACTTGGCATTAGGTTACAGTGTTTACTCCATTGTTACTTATCCCTTTATATCAGTCTTAAGTTAAAATGATAAAATACTCATTGGCTTCCCAAATGCTCATAATATAGCCAGATTATGAACACCATTGCAATACTAGTTTGATTGGATAGTAGTCTGACTGGGGAAAGGGCTGGGGAGACAACCATAAAGTTCTGAAATTGTTCAACAGTCCATGATTCATATAACTGGGATGCTTTTATCTTAAGCATAAATCTAACTCCCAGTAACTATAATCCACATCATTAGCAATATTTGTTTAGATTTTTAAAATCTAAATTTTGTACAGCAGCCTGTACATCTGTGAACATTAAAGACTATTCCAGTACAAAATTTATCTGTATAATAACCTCCTCCCAGCGACTACTGAATGTTGCCAAAACATATTTAAAAGAAGCATTAGCTGCATAGCACTGCCAGAAATTAGCTGAATTAGACAATCCCTTATTAAAGAGGTATTGTGGTGTCCAGTGGACACGTCACAATTGTTTTTGCTGAATGTGACGCAGCCTAAGATCCATAGATGTGACAGGTATAGACACCAATGCCACAATCCACTGATTAGGCAGAATAGGACACTCCTATTTCCTATTCATTTCTGTTTGAAACCCTGTAGGTCATATTTATTAAGCAATAACAAGTATTTATAAACATGGATCATGGGTTGCCTTGCTTGACCAGCCTCAATAAGTGCTTCCAATAATGTCTGAGACTAGGGGGGAATCCACACAGTCCTTTGGAACGTTTTAAATTGTATTTTAAAACGTTCCAAATAGGTGCGTTCTAAAACGTCTTAGGCCACATTACTGAGTACTCACGTTACAGGAGAACATTCTTCTGTCTTTAAAGCGGTGTGTGCAGTCACACGCTGTTCTGCCCTGTCTCTTTCTCTTTCGTTTTTCAATGAGTTTAGGGCAAGGCATTGTGGGGGTTGTAGTTCAGTTACACACTTCCTTCTTAGTTCCTCTGTCATTCCCTAGCGAGTATAGGGCTAAGAATTGTGGGTGTTGTAGTTCACTGGTCCACTTCCTTTTTCTTCCCCACCAATCAACTGCTAAGCATTTGGGCACCAGTAAAGGAAGCACTGCCCCCATGAATCAGAAACGGTAAGGAAGGACACATTCTTTTACTTAAAACGATTTATTAAAAGTGAAACTGTTGTATATAACTGAAGTGAGTTTTAAAAAACCTCAGATATACAACGTTATAGGGAGTGCGTCATGTGGCCCAAAGAGTTTTCATAACCCTTATAAAACATCAAAAACCTCGTGTGTAGATCCGCCCTAGATCTACACCAAGCAGGATATGGCACTTTGAAAACGGTTTGAAAACTGTATATGGAGTGTGTTCTGGGCCCCAACAGTCATCACTACAGTTATAAACTGATTTAAAGCAGTAGTGTAGATCCTGCCAGAGACTCTGATGCTGTAAATGTGGTTGAGATGGACCTAGGTACTAACAAATCCTGCAGTTGCAAGTATTGTCCTTCAGCCATAGTAGGCAAGTCATATTTGGCATACAGAATAGAAGATGACAAGAAGCCATCATCACCCACCAATTGATCCAAAGTAAAAATAGCCTTATCTGTCCATGTCCGCCACAACAACATTTTCTTGCCCATTTTTAAAGTTGGATTGCCCTATAAAGTCAATGTAGCATGAGAAAATGGATCAAAGTACAATTGACCTGTCATTATATGCCTGCCATACATCTCTAACTGTGGAAGCTGCAGGAAGAACTCTGTGCATTCCTGTATGTCTAGAACCCAATGCCATACATTTAGAAAGAGGAACCAGATGTGAAGATTCCAAAACTTACCAAGGCAGGAGATCCAATGCAGACAGGAAATACCATAATTCAGTACAATTGGAAGTTGCATCCTTTTCAGAGATAATCTTAGCAGAGGAGAGCCCCTCCCCCACCCAAATCTGTGACACAGAGCATTGATTTTCTGTCTTTGGTTCTTGTGGATACAAGGCTGCCTTCATCCTTATCCATCCTTTGAGATGACCTGTTTCTGGGCCTTTCGACAGCTACCACCCATAGGAAAATCAGCGGTACAGCTATGGCATCAAGACACAGCTACGTTTTACTAGATACTACAGTGGGAGTCAACACCACATGGGTTTGGCATGTATCATAACATATAGTTCCACCCAAACTGTCTCTTCTTTTCCTTAGTTATCCTAGTAAAAGCTCAAAGAGTTTTCTTCTTTCCCGTGATTTATTTGGTTAGCAAGCTGATGGTGTGGCATTCTCCTTCCTTTGGTTAAAGACAGATGAGAAGGACTTTAGATTCACTGTTTTGAAAGGTGGCATGCAGATCAAAAAAGAAAAGAAAGGAATACCTCAAGTAAAAAGAAAAGAAAAAGGAAATACACTCCTTTTAAAATATTTAAGTAAGTAATCCACACCCATCCCCAAAATTCAGGAAATTAGTGTCCCAGATGCAAGCATTGCAGGTGTGTATAAACTTGGAGACTGGGAAATATTTTGACTGTAAGGCGTACTTCCAAACTAGCTATCCATGATAACGCCAAGGTAACAAAGAAATTCAGCCTGCGCGCTAATTTCTCACTGCAGCTGTTGGGGTGTTAGATTAGAAGTCTGTATACCTTTCCCAAGAATATTAAAGCAGACTGTCTAACCGCCTGTGTTTGTCCTAGTAGCCTCATTCTTGCTGCTAGCAGAGCATGTCCCAACTGTTGTCAATTTATCAATGTAACGTGCACTACTGGGCACAGTTTGAGCAGCCATTAGGACAGGTGCCTCTATCCATCACAGCCAGTCACTTATTCCACCTTGTCAGGAAAACTAAATGGAGCTTTTGGAGAAATGTAAACAACTCTCTAATGGACAATCAAAGCACCACTTTCTGAAGCAAACAAGAGGAAGGAATCTGACAGGCCTTTTTTTTTTTTTTTTAAGAATTGAGAGCATTTTAAGTGTTAAAATCCCCCTTTTAAAAATATGTTTCAGTTTCTCAAATGGGAAAACAAATGTCAAGTGCTTTATTTTCCGAGGGATCAAGAAACCGAGTTTGCTGTATGTACGTGAATGTCACACTTAGGGCTTTGCAGGTCCTCCAACAAGCATGACCAGATATTTAACAAGTCCATAATAGATCCCTTGCCTTGGCCCAGAAGAGCTGTTTCTTCTAAAGATGTTAGTGCTGCAATTCAAAGTTATATTAAAATGAATTCTGTGTATTCTTCACCAAACATACTTTGGATTGCACTGTACAGCTACCCATTTTGAGAACCTCATATTGGGCTAATTAGACAGGATAAAAGATTGAAATTAATACCATTTTAAAACTATCATCCCCACCCGCACCGTGAGGAGTCAATCTCAAGCAATCCACAAAAATTAACTATAAGAAAACCCTGATTTTCATCACATTCACCCCATACCCTATATTAGTTCCTTTCAATCAACAATTTCATTTCATTTACAAAAGAGCAAATCATGACATCCAGTTTGTATATTTGTTACTATTGCAAAAAATAAAAATAAATAAGCTACCAATATAAGCAATAAACCTTTTAGCAAACATAATGTTTTAATGGATGTACCTGCATACAGATGTTCCAACTGTATGCCAGCCCTAATATTATAAGTATGTCCATATAACTGCAGTAGTATATAAGGTCTCTAGTAATATTAATTTTAATACAACAAGGGTGATGAACTTTAACATCTGTCATGCAATTCCTCTCCTGGTTCTACAATGCCTTACATGTTACAGGTAAACATAAAAACCTGTGAGTAACAATAAAATCCCATCAATCTTGAGCTTTACTAGCACTTTATGACTCTTTGTAAACCTAGTAATTAACTTTTGTCAAGCTTTGTAAAAGCATTTAGAGTGTCTTGCTGGCATCTGTGTTTAAAACAACGTTATTACCTTTTAAATACAGGACACCCAGTTCCTTCATTGAAATTAAATACTTGCCCTCCAAAGCTCAGGTGTTAAACCACTACAAACATCATAGGGGGGGAAAAGCCACGTCTGGAATTGGTCGAGGATAGTTTATGGATTTAATTTCTTTTGGGAAATAAAGGATGACTTCCAAAAAAATTGACATGAGTACAGAGCTTGGGTAATCTCCTTTTGCAGTGATTTTTCTTTGATTGATGTGCCATTAATACTTTAATTGGTAACAGGTGCAGTTGATTGTTAGTTCCTAAGCTAAAAAATCTGAAATTGAACATAAGGCTCTGATAAATTAATAAACTCCTCTTTTTCTAAACAGTTGTTGCTGTGGAGGAACTAACTTTCCATGAAGTACTGCTCCATCAAGCACACTGAATTCTTTATGTTAAAAAGCAAAGTGTTGCTTAATGATAAATTAAAATTAGACTAACAGGCAGAGAGAGAACATAATAATGAACACCCCCTTAAGGAAAAGAAATGGCTGGAAAGAACGGAAGAAAATGTCTCATGAAATGTGTTGGCATCATTCTGAACACCAGGACAGATCTTTGGGTTTTGTTTCAGGTTATTAGAAACATTTTGTTTTTATAAAATATAAACGCAGCATGAAACTGGAAATGGGATAGGATTAAGAAAGACTGTGGAGAAAGGGAAGTCAGATATTAAAAATGAATGAATGAATGAATGAAGAGGAGAAGCAGGAAGAGAGGCAGGTGAAGAACAGCTCAGAGCCCACCCATATGCACTCCCCCTATCATCATAGAATGCCTTGAGTGCCGTTTTAGCATAAAGTTGGGATGTAAATTAAATAAATATGATAAATAAATACAGCCATCTATCTCCAGTTGCCCTGTGAGAAATGCCCTACCCTGCATTTGGCTTGCCTGATTGAGGGGGGGGGGGCATTGCAGGAATAAGGGGATGCTCCAGAAAGCCCCAGCATTGGCTGGCTCTCATGGGCCTATGTTTGTCTGGATAGGGCTGGTGATACCTGAGGGCCTCCCACTGAGGGTATCGCGACCCATTGGGGGGATAAGGATTGCCTATGGGGCCATCTCACCTCGCAAACCCTGTGTTTCGTGGGGGGATATTATAGGGGATGCCCCGACCCTTTCCTCAAAGGGGAAATCCTGGGGGTGCCGATTCTAAAATCGACATCCAGCAGGCAAAGAATGTTTTGTCCGATTCCATTGACTGGCTAGTGCCGGCATAGTGGAGTAGTTGCCCCAGAATCCGCCTTTGCAGATCAGATATAATAAATGTTGCCCTATTTTCAATCCATACAGTGTGTCATCTCTTTATTGTCTCGTCTCTTTACTTGCAAGGATCGGATGAGGTTTTATTTGTTAATAATAATTGTAATAGATCATAATCAATGTTTTGATCTCTTTTTTCACTATCACTGTGGAAGTTAGAAATTTGATGGCAGCTACTTTGTAGCTATAGTTCATCAAGAGAGTATAAGAGGCACTGCGTTTAAGGTGTGTGGAGTGGTTGGGTTGAGTTGGGTTGGGTTGGGGGGGGTACAACTGTTGGTAAAGCAGCACAGCCTTTTATGACCACTTCACACATCACATATATTAAATGCACAGCTGGTAGTTGTACATCTGAAAATCGAAAGTGTGGGAGCAACAAACACGCGCAAGCAAGTGGTTTATACAGCTATATCCTTGAGCAACTCACACCCTTGGGCAACTGCTAGGGCTCCTGCACTCTGGTCCCCTCTACAAGGATTCGCTTTTGCGCCTGGTTAGGCGATTATGCGCATAATCGCTGAAGCGGATTTACACCTAATACCTCTGCACGAGAGGCAGCGAGAGGCGGCGAAGCGCATTAACGGATGACCAAAAGTAGTTTTACAAGTAGTTAATGCGCATAAGCGCTTGTTCACATAGTCAAAATGCGCTTTAACGGCCGGAGCAAAATAAAACTCGCGATTTAAGGCTGCCTCTACAAGAGAGGTTTAATGCTCGTTGAAGTCTCATTAAAAAATTTACCTCCACACCAGCGGAGCGCAAATGGGGCGTAGAGGCGCGTTATCTCTCCGATTATGCGCATTATCGAATGCACGTTAAATCGCGAGTTTTATTTTGCTCCGTCCGTTAAAGCGCATTTTGACTGTGTGAATATGCGCTTATGCGCATTAACTATTTGTAAAGCACATTTTGGACATCCTTTAATGTGCTTCGCCGCCTCTCGCCGCCTCTCGTGCAGAGGGATTAGGCATAAATGCACTTCTGCAATTATGCGCATAATCACCTAACCAGCCGCAAAAGCGAATCCTTGTAGAGGGGACCTAACGCGCATTCGATAATGCGCATAATCGGAGAGATAACGCGCCTCTACGCCCAATTTGCGCTCCGTTCTTGTAGAGGTAAATTTTTTAAAGCGCCTTGAAAGAGCTTTAAACCTCTCTTGTAGAGGCAGCCTCTGACAGGGCCCACTGGTGCTGCAGCCTGCTCTAGCTATCCATGCCAGCAGGATGGGTCAGCAGGCCACCATTTTAAATTCCCTACAATGCTCTAATGTAGTCTCACTGTAGAGCACTGTGGGAAATTAAAATGATGCCCCCTTGGGCTTTTCCATTTTAATTTTCCACAGTGCCCTGGAGTGACACATTGTGGGCCCTGGGGTAAATGTCACTGTTGTCCTCAGGAGTTATCCGTGGCACTGTTGTCCTCAGGAGATCCGTGGCTATCCCAGATCTACATGAAGCAGGATATAACACTGAAAGCAGTTTGAAAACGGTATATGGAATGTGTCATGGGCCCCAACAGTTGTCAATGCTGTTATAAATTGTTATAAAGCAGTAGTGTAGGTCCTGCCTGAAGAGATGTGATTGGTTACAGCATGGTGAGAAACTTGGGCTTTCATCTGTGTAATATGTGAAAGGGCTTGGACCACACAGCAGCTTTTTGGAGAATGGAAGCTGTAAAATAGAGGCATCGTTTAAGGGGGGAAATTGCACGTCTCCAGATTGTTTTCTAATCAACAAGACAACCCAGGATAGCATAGCAGCACAGGACATACATGTCTCAGCATGTTGGAATTGCATGATCTGGCCCCTTGACAGGATTAAATGTTCATCCAGCACACAGAAATGGCTGGGGAACGAATGAGGCAAGAGCAAGGCCTGGGGGATGAGCCTTGCAAATTCCTGACTAAAGATTTGCAGCCAATCCCATTTGGGCAAGGTATGCAGCTGCTACCTCCTAAGAACCTATTATATAACTACATCCTAAGAATCTATTAATATACTATTATCACTGTAGGTGAGCAGTGTGATGGACTTGTCACATGCACACCCCATGCATAAATTGCTTCTGCA
Organism: Anniella stebbinsi; assembly: GCA_029215795.1. NCBI lineage: Eukaryota > Metazoa > Chordata > Lepidosauria > Squamata > Anniellidae > Anniella > Anniella stebbinsi. Next base: position 97,085,161 of record JARDYH010000004.1, on the reverse strand, counting down.
CGGATGCTGCCACTTGTTGCTCTGTGCATCAATGCAGCAGCACATGCGAAGAGATGCAAGATGCATGGGGAAATTCAGGATCAGTTCAACCATGCATGGTCATCATGCAAAGATTGTACCATCAACTGATAACCTGCTTGCGTACTTCTGTCATCACAGATTTTTTTTTTAAAAAAACACACCCTCAGACAAAGCACTCATATCACATGACATAACTTCAAATGCAATACCTTTGAGTGTCATTTTGACAATATATACCATGGCTTGATTTGCACTCAGAAAAGACTCATTAACTTGTGTGGCCAGTGTGACATAGGAGCTGTGCACTTGTGTGAAATGCCAGCTGTTCATTCTTTTTCTTTGCACAGAAGGGAACGCCCAATCTCACACGTGTTTGAGGTTCTCATGTTCACTCACAATTACCAGTTTTAATTCTAAGCTCTCTGCCTTGTCAGTTATCATAACCAACTTTCAACAGAGGCAACCAATACTACTCCTTGGTCTCTCAGCACCTTTTGATAGCATTGACCATTACTGGAGTGGTTCTGTGGGTTGGGTGTCGGAGGCAGGGTAATATGCTGGTCACACACACACACAGAAAGAGAGAGAGAGATTCAGTTTCAGAAAGTGATGAGGTGGGGGTGGGGGGATGGGATGGGATTGATTGACACCATGGCACTTGAGCGGTGGGGTGCTGCAATGACCCAGCTTATCTCTGATTGTCTTTAACATCTATATAAAGCCACTGAGTGAGATCATCAGGAGATTTGGAGTGAGGTGCCCTCAGTGTGCTGAAGACATCCAGCTTTGGCCCTTTCCACAGCAGGCTTTTTGCCTGGGATGGCCCCTAGTTGGTCCTTGTGCAACAATGGTGTGTATTAGGTACTTCTGGGATCGCCCTCCCTTTACACCCCTATCGTGTTGAAAGGACCTCTGTCACTCCTTGCCATCAGAGTACTGGGCTGGATGAGGGTCAATAAACTGATGCTGAATCTCAACAAAATGGAGGCCTTGTGGATTCATGTTTCTTATGTCCAGAAATTGGTTGCACAGCCTGTTCTATATGGGGTTGCTCTGAGAAAGCAGGAGTAGCTTATGGGTAGGCCTTGATCTAGCATTGTCGCTTGAGACTCAGGAGGCCTCAGAGGCTAGGAGTGTTTTTACCAGCTTTGGCTGGTTCACCAGTTACGACCGGTCCTGAATTGGAATAGTCTGGCCACAGTGGTTCATATCCCCCCCCCCAGGGTGACCAGATAAAATCCAGGTCAGGACTCATGTAACTTGAACAGTTGTAGAGAAAAGGGGCCCTGCCTTCTTTTGTATCTGGTCACTCTAGTATAGTGCCTGCAACTTTAACTGTTGTGATGAAGAGGGAATTTCACCAGGAACTAATTGCATACAAATGACACTGGCTGAGATTCCCTTTTCTCTACAGCTGTTAAAGTTACTTGAGCCCTGACCTGGATTTTATCTGGTCAGCCTCCCCCCCAAACCATGATTGGATTGCTGTAATGAGTTCTATGTGGGTCTCCCTTGAAGATAGCCTAGAGCGTCAGCTAACACAGCAGCCAGAACTGTAACAGATACAGCCAGGTGGAATCATATTACAGCCATTCTGAAGAAACCGCAGTGGCTGCCTCTTGCTTCCTTGCCCAATCCAAGGCGCTGGTTGTGGTGCCCCAATTGTACCCTCTCCATGGAGGCATAACTGGCACCAATACTGCAATTGTTTGGGCACCAGCTTAAACCCTTTTTGTTTACCCAAGCATTTTAACTGGCTGATTTTGTCTGTTTTATTGGATTGGCTACCTTCTGGCGCATCATTGTTTGAATTACACCATGCTGGTATATGCAGGAGGAAGGGTGATCTAAAAATGTTCCAATAAATAAATAATAAAATGTGCCCAATGAGCTTCAAGTCACTGAATGACAGCCATACCTATTCCAGGGAGGCAGTAGAAGTAACGAACTGGTGTCTGGAGTTAAGAGTCGATGGGGTATAGTGAACTGTAACAAAATCCAGGCAAGACCCCGGTGCTGTTATCATGAACTACTGGCAATCTAGGCAAAGTGGTTCAACCTACTCATTGTTCCATCACTTTCCTTGGATGCTCAGGCAGTGATGGCAGTTGCCAGGAGGGTCTTTTATCAGCTCCAGCTCATATGTCTTATCAACTTTGGCTCATATGCTGCCTGCTGCATTTCCTAAAGAATGCAGACTTTTCAGTGATGGTACCCATGATTGTGGAATGCTCTCCCAGTTGAACTATGTAAGATTCCCTCTTTGTGTCTCTACTGCCAAAAATGGAAAGCATTCTTGCTTTGATGGGCTTTTAACGTGTAACACTTAGTTTTCTTGCCACCAGTTTTAATGTCTAACATCTGTTAGTCTTGCTGCTGTTAGGATTTGTGTGTGTGTGTTGGTTGTATAATAAGTTTTTTTGTTTTTGCTTTGCAAAATTGTTTTTTAATGCTTGCCTTGTATGGTTTTGCTGCAAACTGCTCTACTATGGCCAGATCTACACCAAGCAGGGTATAACATGTTGAAAGTGGTTTGAAAACAGTATATGGAATGTGTCCTGGGCCCCAACAGTTTTCAGTGCACTTCAATACTGTTATAAAGCAGTAGTGTGGCTCCTGCCTACATATGGTTGTTTTTGTTGTTGTTGTTGATGATGATGATGACGATGTTTAATAATAATAATAATAATAATAATAATATCATCTATACTGTAATCCTATATATGTCTATTTAGAGAAGAACATTCCAATGAGTTCAGTGGGATTTACTCCCACTGTTTCTAGGACTGCAGCCTTAGCAGAATGCAACATCTGTTCAACTTAACTGAAGAACTCAGTCATTCTTCATGTAGGGTTGTATGGCTTTTGGAATAGTTTTGTCAAAATATTTAAACATGAAAGCTTTCCACACAGGTTCCAGAGTGCCTGCTAGTGCCCGTGATTGCAAAATGCAAACCAGAATGTCCAGCTGCAAAGGCAATATTCTTTGTGCCAAGTAGATAGCTACAAAGTTATCTGGAAACAACTGCACCTAGGAAGAAATGTATCAGGCACACATATCAGGGGGAGGAGAGAGGCAGAATTAGATTAGCTCTTCTGATAAGGAGGCACATGATAAATCATTCCACATAATTGTAAAATAAGCTATCTTGCATCTTCAGACATAGTTGGCATGGCATCTTGGTGAGCTATAAATGGGACTGATCATTCATATTTATGAAATGGTTGTTGTCCACCAACAAAATAGAGAGCATGTATGGACACAAGTAGCTGACAGATGACAAAAGCTGATCGCTTGATCAAATGTTAAAATAGTATCCCTCTCGGAATGCAGTATCAGAGCTAGGCCTTCCAATCGGATTAGAAGTAGAACAGTTTGAGAGTGATTTGAGACAGCAGACGTAATATAAATGCAAGTCATTACCACCATGTGCTATATTTTTCTCCATATGTGTGCATAATTCCCATTAGCGTTAATGAAATTGCCACCCATGTATCAAAAGGAGAATGAACGCCTACACAGAACTGTCGTCCGTAAAGGAAATCTGAAATGTTACAGGCTGTCTTCACAAGAAGAGGAGTTGGGCTTCCTGAACTACAGGCAGTTAATAGAAGCAGAAACCCTCCTTGTTGCTTTCATGTTACCATTGATGTGTGTCTACAGAGGAACAAAAGGCATCATGCCAACTGGCCATGGAGCTTAGTACTACCAGCTTTACAAGGGAAAATAAACTGTTTGTACTATTTGTTTCAGCTAAGTAGACAGCCCGTGACAGGTGCCCCTGAGCCCAGAACCAAGCCTGGTACCCTAGGTCATTGCTTACCTTTCAGTCCGACTCTGGTCGCTCACCCTGAAGTATTGCCGGTCAACATAAAATTTAAGAGTTATACTGTTTCTCTGACTGACGGAGCAGGGGATTGGCATTCTATCTGCAGGCCTGGCCAACATCAGAGTGGTCTTGGAAAGCAAGTACATGAAGACTAAGGCACCATTTCATATACAACACATGTAGAGGTATATTTTGTTGATAACTTATTATAAGACCATGATGTCTTTCAAATCTATCTTTAACCAAAAGGACAAACTTCCTCTTGGCTTTGAATCAATTGGTGTTGATGTGGGAGGCAGGGGGGGATATCGCAGAATAAAAGTATACAGCTTGTGGTGAAGCTTATACAATAAGTGTCTCAGAAATGATGAGGGGATGGGCTCAGACAGTGGAATTAGTTCATTTCAAACTGATCTGTTTTCAGTCATTTTATATTAAAATATTTCTATACCACCTGTCATGTGAAAACATATCCAGGCAGTATTATTTTAAAACTGTAAAATAAAAATAAAAATGCACAATATAACAAAAACACCTAGCATTTTACATAAAAACAGGAGGCGAAAACTCCATTTCCTTGACACCTTGGGTTGGATTCAGGGTTCTGTGGGTGGAACTCTGCTGACAGAATGAGGCATTCTCTGGTTTCAGCAACTCTGCATGCCATCACATGCCCCCCCCCCAAATGCTCCAAAGTGTTGGGAGCTCTCCAGAATAGTATGGGAGGTGCTTCAAGGGAAAGTCGGAATGAACAAAGATGACCGCCACAAATTTTTATTTATGGCAGCCTCAGCTGGATCCAAGCCCCTTCCACATATGGATAGGCCCTTCTTCCATTCAGAGGAAGGTACCTTTGGATCCTTCTCCTTGAGTTCAGAATATGACACACCAGTGGAGGCTGGTGGCTCCGATTTCAGTGGGGCTGTGCATCCATTTTGAGTTTCAGTCAGAATCAGTCAGAACAATAAAGGAGTTGTCCAGGGTGCCAAAATGGTTTGGCACCTTGGATGGCTCCTTTGGAGTTTTGGCTGGTTCTGACTGAAACTCAAAATGGATGCACAGCCCCACTGAAATCAGAGCCACCAACCTCCACTGTGATACACACACATACACTTTAGGTGATGGTAATGTTTATAATATACACTGGATACATTTTTTAAAAATAGGGTCCAAAGCAAACAATACATGCTATCTTCATACCATCCAACATTTAGCACAGGTATGGTCAGAGTCCACACTTGTGGGATCTATTTTGCTTTTTACTAGAAAGTTAAAGGTTCACCAGCCATAACCAGGTGAAAAATAGTGGCCATGGAGGTGGATGGTCAGTGGTTAGAGCCAGTTACTTACGCCATCCCAATTGCTGAGAGAACTCAATGTAGTTCCCGGTTTATCTTCTGCCTGCCCTAGGTTTAATGGATCCAACCCTTAGTGTCAAGAAGGTGGACTTTTCTTCTCCTGTTTTTGTGTAAAATGCTAGATTTCTTAAACAATAAATCAGGCATTGGGTGTAATGAATCTGGTTACAGATATCAAGCTGTCAATTCATATGACAGACCTGGTGGAGCAAACTTTCGTGGATTTTGTCATTTCTCAGGAAAGGCATGGGATTACTTTGATTTATCTTTCTCTTAAATCTTTGTGCTTGATTTTGACAGGGTCTAACTGGCCCAACAGGTCTGATGCTCATGTGAAGTGGCAATAATGTGCAGTAGATGTGAATGACAAGGTATCATCACCCATGCTCCTGAATATGTAAAATTCACTCCATTATTTACTCATTTCTCCTTTGGCCCTTTCCACACCTAAGGGTGTAGAGGGAGGGAAGGGGAGGATTGAGGACTTACCTACTTCTGCGATCCTCCCCCAGGGTCTAAACAGGAAGCACAACATCCCAGAAACAAACATGCCCACCATTTTTTTTTTAAGAGGCTGCAGCCAGGAGCGCAATTTTGCTCCAACGAAAAAGTAAGTTTAAAACAAAAAATAAACCCTGGTCCCCTGCCCCCCTGATGCCCCTGGACTCCCCCTGGCCCAGCTCCTTCCCTCTTCCTGACCCCCAATACTCGCGGGGAGGAGGGAAGAAGCCGGGACAGGCACCCACACTGCTCGGGGTCTTCAAGATCATCCTGGGACTGCAGGTACAATCTGGATAACCGAGGTCTCGGTTATCCCAGTAAAATGGAGGGGTCATCCCTGCTTGCTTCTGGGATCCCCTGTGCATCATTTGGATGCATAGGAACAACCCAGGGAAAAAAGGCCAGTGTAGTCATGGCCTTTGTAAGGACATCCCAGGGAGAGAGAAATAGCAAAGAGCACTGAACAATGTAACAGGCCTGTGATATATTACTTCAGCATCCTTTCCCCAAAGCACTGGGATTGGGGAGCCCTGGTAAAATCATCACCCATGATTAGAAGCTAGAGCGACCAGTCATAAAACTACAAAACCTTCTCTTTCTCTCCCTCTTCCCACCCTGGTTATCATGTAGAACTGCCTGTAGAGTTCTGGGATGGAATGTGCATGTAGCAGTGTCATATTAGGGGCTGTATACTCTTTAAAACAAAATCCTGCTTCTATGAATTATCCCAACCATATCATCATCATCATCATCATCATCATCTTGGTGCTGATTAAGAAATTTGCTCAAAACAATAGCATGCAATAGAGTATATTTCAACAGAAATCATCTCTGACTTGTTCTGTTTGGTAAACACGTCGAGCACAATTCAAGTTAAAAATTTAAAATCGATTACCTGGACATACATTTAAAAATCAAGGTGATGAAGGGCATGATTGCCTATCATAGTTTCCTATGTGAGTCCCATTGAAATGGATTGGAGGTGCCCAAGATAAGAACTTCCTGCAGGATTGTGCCCCCAAATTCAGTCCAAGAATTGACTGAATGTTTCAAGGAGTATCTTTGCTTACCTGGTTTTCACATAACTCTGAGCCACAGTGGGTTAATTAAACTGCTGGGTTCGCAGTGCCAGCTGTGGCTTGCATATTCAAAATGGCAGCCAGCACACGCCATGAAGCACCATGGGTTAATTAACCTATGGTGGCTTAGCGTTATGTATGAGCTGGCCTAATTATAGTTGGAATTAAGGATTTGACTTAACAAGGTTTCAAGATCCAAGGATAGCGCTTGTTGTACAGATTTTTGTCTAGCATATATAATGAAAGCAAACAATTAGGCCCTATATCCATAAAACTCTAGAGAAGAGAAGAAAATAGGGCGTGAATGAGAAACAGCTTTATAAGGCAGTAAACTACTGGTAACAAACAAAGCCCAACATGTCTGATAATCATGGCCATTAAAATCAATGCGTACAACAACAATAATTCTACAAAGTCTTTTTGTTTGAAATGAAAGGAATTCCATTGTAATCTGATGCCAGTGTTAACTGAGACACAGTCATTCAAAGTTGAGTGCCCTTTGTAAGTGACAAGTTACAGTGATCTGTCCTTTCTCTGGTCTACTGGGCAGAGAGGAAGAGGTAAAGGGGGAGAGAGAAGGTACTAACAGAAAGGGGCTATCAGAGTTAGAGAAGTTAGAGAGGAAAGGAGTGGCCGAAAGAGAGAGAGAAAGAGAGAGAGAGAGAGAGAGAGAGAGAGAGAGAGAGAAGGGGGTGAGAGAGAAAAAGGTGACCCTTTTGGTTCTAGCTCCACCCACTACCAGCATGTGGCCCAAACACATTAGTTCTAAGGGAATGTGGCCCTCAATAGGAAAAAAAAGTTTCCCCACCCCTGGAATAGCATTTCCAAGTGTTCAAAGCACTTCAAATGCATTAACTTAATTGTAAACCTTTTATGGTAAGTCAGTATTGCAGATGGGGTGACTTGCTGAGCGAGAAAGGCTTGTTTAATGCCATGCAGTGAGTTCATAACAAAGGTGGAATATGAACTGAAGCATTCCTTATTCAGAACTCATTCTCGGAGCCTTTCTACACAAGGCGTTTATCATGCACTCATCGTTCTCCACATATAGCTGTTTACTGGGCCTTCCTCCAGTTTCACTTCTGTGTCTAAATAACACTTTTGACGAGTTTTTTTAGAGCAAGGAAAGTTTCGCATTTGTTCGTAAAATCAAAAGAAAACTTTTTTTTTACTTGTGTATTTCTGATATTCCACTGTACCACAGTGCCATCTAGAGGTTATGCAGTACAAAAGCAGGCAAGAAATGTTCCATGTGTAATACCTAGATCGCAATTCTGTGATGAAACCAAAAGTCACTATATTACATCAGCTCTCTCCGATAGGTTTGCCCTTAAGATGTTTCTAGGTGTCTGTCCACTTTGACTTTTCTTCATAAGCCTGATTGGTTTTGAAATATCCTAAGCTAAGTTCAAACCTCTGTCATATTTAGGCAGAATGAGATGAAACCTGCCCTTTACTATTATTTCCCTAAGCTTTGACATTTTGGTCCATATATTATTCCAATATATATTTTGGTATTTAGATTATATATATATATTTATATATATACTTTCAAAGTCCCCTGAACAGTAGTTATAGCCCTAGTTATAGAAAGGGGAGTTTTAAGTGAACACACATTGACCCAAATATGTTAAAAACCATTGAGGGAGTTTTAAAATATATTTTATAGCCTCACACACTGTAAGAAAATCACCATAGCCAGTGATGACCTCTTGGTTTACATCCTTATTTAGGTACATCGAAATAGATGGAGATAAATCATGGATAAATTTGAGCTTGTGGAATTGTAGTATTAATATAGGTCTCTTTTTCTGTCCCATCATATAAGTTTAATTTAATACATTAAAATAATAATAATAACAACAACAATAAATAACCCCACCAATTGTTTATAAATGCCAATCACACACCAGTCTTTAAAGACAAACCCAACAAAAATGGGGAGAGGGGGAGGCCAAATTCATATGATATTGTGTATTCATGCACATGTTTTACTTTTATAGGAAAGCAAAATAACATATCCTTTTGGCTATTTAGAAATATGTTAGTTGTGTAATTTGAAATTACCCAATTAACATATTTCTAAATAGCCAAGAGGATTTTTGTTTCAGACCATTTCTGTAAAAAATAAATAAAATAATACAAAGCAACAAAACAAGCTAAGGATGCATGCCGGGATTCAGCTTGAAATTCATTTTTATGACCATGTTTGAACATGTACCCAAAACAAACCCTAAGGAGTTCAAAGTTAAAATGCTTACGCTTTCTTAACTTCTAGCAGAAAAGCAAAGCAAGGAAAGAGGCATGGTGTGTAAGTCAATTACAGCGCAATCCTATGCATGTTTAAAACAGAGAAAGTTAGTCCTATTATTGGGATTGTGCCCTTAATTTGGTATAACTTGAAAAGAAACCATTGGTTGTTCACTCTTAGGCATCAAACAATGTCAAAATAAGATGTGCAGGCCGTTTCTTTGCATAGGCTGGTTTTCTGGTTCACCGTGAGGATACGGGAAAATGCAGCAGAAAGGGCTGCCCGATGTGCCAGAGTACAAACACAAGGCATTCCTTCATGCGCTGGTTTAAGAGCATTCTAGGCACCCTCTAAAGCAAAGTGAGGTTGGGGAAAGTCTGTCTAAGCACTGCTCCCCTGCACATGCCCCAGTGGGAGGGATCGTTATTGTTGTGGTACAGCTATTATGTTCAGTGGAGGAATGGAGAAAGCAGATCTGACTTCATGAAGCAAAGAGTACATGGAAGAAGTTCCCTGGATTAGGACCAGTGACTAAAGAAGGTACCTGCTCTTACATCCCAGGCACAAAGTATAGGAAAATAATAAACAATGGCATTTTGGAAAACTCATCTTGGTAACATCTTGCGGTTTTCGCAGAGATCAGTTTTTAAATAATCTTTCATTCTTTTAAAAGACACACCTTTTCCTGTTTTAACTCCATGCTCGAACAGCTCTTGATGTCTTAATTTTAGGCTATTATCTTCCAGTGTGACTGGAAAAAATTGACATATAAGCCATTTATGTAGATTAAACTTGGAGGCAAAGCACAGGAATGAGATAATTTATGGGAATCCATATTATCTGTGGATTGTCTGTCTGAACTTGCATTTTAAGGTAGTTTATGGCTTTTTTATGATGGATAGGAGATTGTGGGTAACAATATATGTGGAAGTTTGGCCATTGTAAATCCACTTATTACAAATACATGTTCATAGAGAAATGTTACAGAGTTGAGGCTTCAAAACTAAATAGGATTACAGTTTATGTTAAAACAACAACAACAAGTAATTGACATGAACAGCAGCCTGCTTGTATTGGAAAAATATATCTTTAAAGAATACTAATAATAATAATCCGCCAAAAATCAACAATGTAGTAATTGTTATATGTAACCTATTATTGAATTTATCCACTGAATGTCATAGTAAGTTTCCTGACCCTCTGCAATACTGTTATTTCTATATTACATAACTTAAGGAATCCTTATGAGGAGCAGAGGCCAATTTAAATTATGAGGATTTTTGTTGTTGTTTAGACAGCAATCACACTAAAACCACAGTTGAGACTTTTGCTCACGGTCTCTCTCCCCCACCCTACTTTTTTAAAAAGAATCTGATTGTTTTAGTTCCTCTCAATGCCTTGCTCTTTCCACCTTAAAATCTTTACCTGGCCAAGATCTGTTGTTCCATTACTGGAGGGCAAAAATGGGAGGAATTGTGTAGGCTAAATTGCAATTAGGCAGCCCTGAGTGAGGCTGGCACCAGTTAACTTGGGATATTGGAGTGAAAAGGCCCGTAATCAGCCTTCGGTCATGTAGAACAATGCATAAAATTAAATTGACATTAATGAATAATTGTGTAATGAAAATGGAAGAGGAGAGTTAATTGCATGTTACAGTGAGTGTAATGCCTAGATAACCTTGCATTTAATGCTATTCTTAGCCCTGCTGCCAAGACTTCTACGGAGCCTCTCTCAGCAGGAAGTCATTAAAGCTGTGAGTAGATAATGCAGGCTCAGTGAAACCTAAGTGGCAACAATATAACAAGAGTTTCTTTCAGACCTTAGTGTTTTCGTGAGAGGGGGAGGGGGAGGGCATGTTGAGGTAATTTGTACACATCTGAATGAAAACAGGAAACTTGGAGCAATCTATTTGCAGCTTGTCCAGTGCTGGGGAATGCTCGACTATGGTTACGACCAAGGTCAATGGGTATGATCGAAGGCAAGATTCATCTACCAGGACTCATGAGGCCGTTCTATTCCCAGCTGTCTATTGCAGCTACAACTTACTTTTGTAAATGGTTTGGAGTGTAAGAAACACTTGACCTCAAAAGCATACAAGAATGCCCCTAGAAAAGTGTCTACGAGACCTTCCATTGCGACTCTCAACCCCTGGGTTTGAAATGAGTGACACAAGCCCTCTAAGAAAAGTACGCTTGAAGTTTTGAAAGGCGCCCTTCAGGCTTTTTATTTTTATTTTTAAATGAAGTGATACTTTACGGAGAACTATATGGGCCTTTGTGTGAGATAAGGATCGTCTTTGGATGAGCTACACATTTGTAAGAGTGAAGAATGCCTGAACCACATGAGGCTTGATGGTGTAGTGGGAATGTCCATTTTATGGGACAGGGACATTCAAGGATGAAAGAATAACATATTTTTCCGATTTATTTTTTTTATTGTTTTAAAACACAGACAGACTACAAAAAAAACAATACAGAAAAGGAAAACAGAAAGACAGAATTAAGATGGACTTCCAATTTCTCCAGTGCAGAAATAAGTAACAATATTTTCTCTTGCTAAAAAAGATAAACAGGTTTCCCCACTTTCTTTTCTCTTAACCCTTTCTTCTTATTGGTTGAATCCACAGATAAACAGATGAATTTATAAGAAGTTTCCATTCAGTTATACAGATATAAACAGAGATAATATATTTTCTCTAATTATTAACATGACATTTTTTATTTTGTTTTTCCCTTCTCCCCCCGCTCCAGTAACTTCAACATTCAAACATCTAATTTAGATAACGTTAGCTTTTCCATTTTTATATGTATACTAATAAATTTCTGATCACCCATTAAACTCAAAAGGAAATAGTCCAACTTCAATCACATATTAATCTTTAGTATCTCTTAAATTTGAGCATAAGTTTGTATCCAGATTTTTTTTTTAAACAAGTCTCCCATAAGTGATTAAGTGTTGCTTCTTGTTCTTCACGTTTCCAGCCAAATCCCGAGGCATCTTTGTACATTTTAACCAGTTTCAAAGGGGGCATCCTTTTTAAATTTTTCAGCCAATTCTCTTGCTTTTAAGAATAAAGTATTTTGAGATGCTTGAAGACACTTCACTGTTAGTTTGGCTGGCACCACATTGCTGTTAGCCATTACAATGAGACGTATTACCAGATGTGATGTGAAGGTAGTCATCTATCCTGAAGTGTGGTAACTGGAAGTGGTTTACACATACATTCCCTGCATTCCAACGTATTTGTTTCCAGGGCAAACAATGTGCATTCAAATCAACTCCACCTCATTTGGAAAATATGCCTGTCATACATATTGGGCTGGTATGTTTCAGACTGGACATAGGAGTTCACATGATTCAGACTTCCCCATGGATGTGGGAGAAAATCCTTGTAAACATAAAAGGAGGGGAATAAGCTAGGCTATACAACCTTTCATCCTGACAACTGGTTTTCTATGTGGAGGGATTTTTTTTTAATTCTATAGAGGAGTATTCAATCCATTGACTCCAACAGAGACTTTTTCATTTAGTTTTCTGTAATCCCTGCAAAGGTGAGTGGAATTTAAGAAGTAAATGTGGGGAGGTTTAATCCTACCCTCCCAATGTGCAGTGGCCCTGATCTGAATTGGGGCCATTTACTTTATTAACTCTAATAAAGTTAATGACGAGGCCCGCCTGGCGCCAACATTGTTATCTTTTCGGCGCCAGGTCAAGACTTTCCTCTTCTCTCAGGTATTTGGCAATATCTGAAGAGCCTGGGTTTGTTTTTTGTTTTTGTAGATTTTGGGGGCTGTTGTAGCGGTTTTAAATGTATGTGTGTATTGTGTGTATGTTGTATGTTTTTGCTGTTTTAATTTTTGTATATTGTTTTTAATTGTTTTTAATTGTTTTAATCCTATGTAAACCACCCAGAGAGCTTCGGCTATGGGGCGGTATACAAATGAAATAAATAAATAAATAAATAAAGTAAACAACAAGATAAGGCTCAGCTATATACTATGCAGTTAACATAATGTGTAGTTTGACCATCAGTGCACAGAAACATAGAGCCTTATGGGTTGTATCCAACATGTCATTCCACTAGCACAAAACTTCTACTGCTTACAACCCCCCCCCCCCAACATTTTCATTCTTGTGCAAGGGACAAATTCTATCCTTTTTAAGAAAACAGGGCCAACAGATATTACTTTAAAGACATGGCTAGCAGCTATGTCTGTTTTGTTCATTTTTATTCTACCAGCAGACCTAATCCGGATTGGAACCCTAGCATGGGGGGAGGGATGCCTTAACCCCCACAACTGCTATGGCCCCGATCTGAACTGGAAGCCTTGCACCTGCAATTTCTACTGCACAATAGTGATCTGTTTACTTTATGGATCAATATTGTGCAGTAGAAATTGCAAGTGTAAGAGGCCTGATCCATATCCATAGTTATAGGGAAAGGATAACACCTACCCACCCCCGCCAATCCAGATCAGATCCCTAGAGCAGAAATGGGGGGGCAGTTTTAACTGCAAAGTAATGTCTGTTCTGGCTTTCACGCACCATTAGAAGGGTAAGAATTCACAAGAACGCAATTTAACATGCATTTTTAAAGCATACATTAATTCTGACAAAGAAATATCATGATGCATGTATTTTAATAAGAATTGTTTATTGTTTCAGGAAATTTAGCACTCCTCTATAATGGTTTAAAATTTGGGGGGCAATTATCACAAAAAAAACAGTGACATAAATTTCTGAAAATCACCAAAAAAAGAGGACAAAAGAGGATACAGATTTACATAAAATGTGCATATGCTAATTTATATGTAGAGATCCAAAAGTAGAAATCATGACTATATTTTAAATAGAAATACAATGCACCACATCACAGTTGGCAATACTATAGCCCTTTCTACACCACAGGGCCTTCCAGGACACGGGGGGAGGATCCCAGGATTTCCTGCTTCCAGGATCATCCCCCGGGATCTAGATGGCCGCACGACATCCCGGAAGGAAAGAGAGACATTGTGGCTGTCGCGCAATTGCGATCCAGCACAAAAGTGAGTTTAAAAAAAAACACCTGCCCTCCCCCCCGGTCATCGCAGGGATGGCAAAAAAAAAAAAATCCCCCACCCCGATGGGCACAGAGCCTGCCTGTACAGCTCCATGCCCGTTTCCAGAGCCCTGCTTCTCCCTGGGAGGTGGGACGAGCAGGGAGTGGCGCCCACACCACCCTCGGTCCTCGGGATGGTCCCAGGACCATGGGAAACATCAGGATAACTGGGCAGCCAGTTATCCTGGGGAAATGGAGGGGTCGTCCCTACCTGCCCCAAGGATCCCCTGTGCATCATTTGGATGCACAGGGACGACCCAGGGACAACCCCGGGAAAAAATCCATGGTGTAGACATGGCCTATGCATATTGGAGCTATGTGCTGGCTCAGTCTGCTGTCCAGATACTTACTAGTGATGGGCAATTTCAAGGCCCCTACTCTCTCTTCTTCTGACTCCTTGAGCTTTTCTACACAAGGCACTTATTTTGTGCTCGAGATTCCCCATTCATGGTTATTTACAGGTTCTTTAGATGACTTCGTGACTGTCTAGTTTTGCTTGTTTTTAAAGAGCACTTTCAGAGGATGTTTGTTTGTTTTTAAGCAGGGAAAGTGCAGTATCAGTATACCATAATGCCACCTAAAAGTTATGTATTGGAAAAGCAGGACACGAAGCGCTCTTCATGCAATTCTCAGATCTCAATTCTGTAACAAAACCGAAAATAGATGCATCACATTAACTGTCTTGTATAGAAAAGCCCCAAATCTTTAAACCAGAGTTGGACTAGATAGCCCTTAAAATTCAGTGGTGTACTTTGTAAAACAGAACATATGGCTACCCTTTAAAAATGTATAAATTAATGACAGCTAATGTAGTCATATGTGTTCTGGGCCAAAAAGTTTTTCTTTATTTTTCAGGCCTGCAGTTCCTATTTTTCTTAGTAGCAGAGAGTTCCATAATTCAGCTTTCCTCAAAATAATTAAATATTGATATCTCATCCCTATTTGGAAATTGCTTTTAAAAAATTGCCAGAATGATTTCCTTGTAGCAGAGAGTTCTATTATTCAGCTTTCCTCAAGTCAAGTATCGATATTAACTCTGGAGATATCATGACAATATTTCCAGGTGTGGTGGGGAGGTATTCAAATCCTAGTATCATGTGGGTTCTGCCTGAAAAATCGTACTTCTGTACTTTTCTGAAGAACAAGACTAGAGTTTCTTTTTCTTTCAGACTTTCTTTTCAAGAAATTTCTCCTTCCCTGCAGGGCAGGAACAGTTTCAAATTTCTTCCGAACTCTTCTGTCTTGGGTAGATAGATTGGGCCTACTACACCTTCTCTCCCATCTCTTTGGTAACCAGCCAGACTCACTTCCATTTTATAGTCTTTCCTTCCTGGCCAACACAAACCAGGCACCTTATGAGACCTTATGAGTTCCCATCTGATAAAAGGGGCCTGAAAAAATAAATTTAAAAGAAAAACTATAAACATGTTACACTATTACTAAGGCAACTACATACTGGATCTTCCTCCTGACCTTTCGCAATCAACAATTTCCCCACCAACTCAGCAGCCTCAAATGATCTCTCCTAAAGATCTGCCAAGTTTCAGATTAAACTCTTCAGCTTTTCTCTGAGTATAAGCTATAGGACCTACTGCCCACTTAATTTCTGCTTATAACGGCACAATGCTATTTGTCAAATGCACCCTTAACACCGGGCCACAACGGTGGCCCAATAATTTGTATAGTAACAAACACTTCACACATCTGATGAAGTGGACAGTCCCCATGAAAGCTTATACCATGACACAGTCATTCGTCTTTAAGGTGCCACAATAGTCTAAGTTTTGTATGTATAATTTATGTATAGTATATATAGGATGTAGTGTACATAAGATGCAAATGTATATAGTATGGGCTAATCTACACCTAAAGCCCTTTCACAACCGTGGAGGAATGTTTGCGATAGTTTCCTGCTTCCGCGGTTGCTGCTCAAGGGGCACACGCGAGGGAAGTTTCCCATGATGACAGGAGTGCTGTTGCGGAAGGACATGTGCCCCTGATGGCGCTTCCACATGTGGATTGGGAGAAGTGGGTGGGGCTAGGCAGATGGCGCGGCTACGGGGCTTTTTTATGAAACAGGAGGGATGTGCATGAACAAAAATTCCCAGCTACACATGGGGTGGATAGGAGGTCCAGCGAATATACAATGTTGCGCAGAGATACGTTTGTGTAAAAAAAAAATACACATGGTCGGCACCAAAACACATCGATAACCAATCAAAAATGTGTTGAAAATGGCAGATGGATCCACTCCCACACACCTCTGAAAATACTGGACATGCCCCTGATAGCGGGTCGGCTGTTCGCCGAGCCACAAACTCATGCCAAACAGTAACAACTTCGCAAAGGGGGGGGCACCAGCCTCGGACTTTGGGATTGTAGTGAGAGAGCCAAAAAAAACCTTTGACAAAAGCAGTCAGTGATATTCCTAAATAACTGAAGGGTCTACCCGAGATCACAGCGGGATCAGCTGTGCATCATGTGGCCCGGTAGGGACGACTTCGATATTATCCTGGAATAAATGGCTGGTGTAGACACGGCCTATGTGTAATCACACGCATATCCAGTAATGCTAGAAACAGTATTCTCCCAGTGTTTCAAATCAACATGCCCTACCATGCAATTTGCATAGCTTATGGAATATGCCTTTTGTCAATGTTCAACACCATATTCTTTCTGGATTTGAGGGTTGGGTAGCTGTTTAAATCTGGTCTAGCAAATGTCAGCAATCTCCTTCAATGGAAAAAATATCACTTCTTTATTTAGGGGTAAATAGCAGAGGCAGTGCTGGTAGAAAGTAAGTCCCTGATGCTTTGCCTGTCCAAATTATTGACTTCTTTAGAGGAACCACATCAAAGCTGTTACTTCAAAGCACCTTTTGCTTTCTTTCTACAGGAAGAAATACCCTTCACTTTCTGATTAACAAGATAGTGTTGTGTAAATAACCGCTTTATTAACAGCTTCAGAGTCATTTTCATAGGATGCAAGCCAGGTCACTCAGTTACATACTGGGGGTGGGGGTGGGAAGAGTTTTGGGGGAAAATATATATATTGAGGAAATTTCTTGGGATATCCATTGTATTTGTTACACCATTTGGTATAAACACAGCCTCTGTTTATTTCACTTAGCCAGCTAGTAGAGTGAGAAAATTATAAACATGTAAAACCATATAATTCTGTTATATTTTGCTTCCACTGTTTGTACTAAGTGAATCACCGCTGTAAGGAAATTTGGGGGGGGGGTAGGCTGACCATATGAAAAGGAGGACAGGGCTCCTGTAACTTTAACAGTTGTAGAGAAAAGGGAATTTCAGCCAGTGTCATTTGTATGTAATTAGTTCCTGGTGAAATTTCCTCTTCATCACAACAGTTAAAGTTGCAGGGGCCCTGCCTTCTTTTGTATATGGTCACTCTAGTATAGTGCCTGCAACTTTGACAGTTGTGATGAAGAGGGAATTTCACAAGGAACTAATTGCATACAAATGACTCTGGTGGAAATTCCCTTTTCTCTACAACTGTTAAAGTTAGGTGAGCCCTGACCTGGATTTTATCTGGTCAGCCTAGGGGGGGGGGGGGGGGGGTTGCTGTACATGGGAACTGTGCAGTGGGGGTGGTTGTTTGTTTTCTTAATTTCCCCTTCTAAATTAATATTGGATTCAAAATGTTATTATAATTCAGCATGAAAGAACTTTTGGGGGGGGGGGTTGTAAACGGGCTGCCTGCCTGAGTCACTTACTCTTGTTTTACACCAGGGTAAAGCACAGTGTGCTTGAGAGAGCAGCTTATATCTGCAGAGGTGAGAGACACAAGCAAATCCACTGCACTTCATACTTCCCCTTTCAAAACCATCGTGTTTTCATTCATTTGGGTGATGCAAAAAACCAAACCTACTATGTAGGTTGATCATATGGAACAGAGGACAGGGCTCCAGTATCTTTAACAGTGTCATAGAAAAGGGCATTTCAGCAGGTGTCATTTGTATGCGTAAAGCACCTGGCGAAATTCCCTCTCCATCACAACAGTTAACGCAGGAGAAGCTATACTAGAGTGACCAGGTACAAAAGAAGGCAGGGCTCCTGCAGCTTTACCTGTTGTGATGAAGAGGGAATTTCACCAGGTGCTGCATGCATACAAATGACACTGCTGAAATTCCCTCTTCATCACAACTATTAAAGATACAGGAGCCCTGTCCTCTTTTTCACATGGTCGCCCTAAAGAAACAGCCGTTTTGTTTTTCTCAGGGAGAGAGAGAGGGAGGGGCAAAAAGAAGCAATTACAGCAATGCGATTCCTAGGTGATTGAGAAAATAGCTCCTGAGTAAGAAAGAAGGTTGTTCTAGCTTTTCAGCATGGAATGTTCCAACCAAATCCAAGCAAAGTTATTCTCTTCCCCAGGCAGGCCTTTTGTGCTATGGAAACCATGAGCACAATGCTCCTCTTCCAAACACTTTTTTGTCTCTCCTACCTCGTCCCTCATAGGCCTAGTAGCCTGGTAGCCACATCCCAAACACAAGAACCTACTCAAGCTGGAGTAGGAACCTGGAAAGCCAGAGGAAGCGATTCAGGGTAAAGTATGGTTTATTAAAATGATTTTAGTGGAAACAGATATACAGGCCAAGTCCTCCCAGAAACTTCCATGGCTGTCAAAATAGGTCTAACATGGAGAGAGGGAGAAAGAGAGAGAGAGGAGTAAAACAAATTTGGAACTGCTTCAGATATGTTAGTAGGACTAGAAAAACATGCAATGGGTTTCTAAACAGTTCAGCCTCTGTTGCGGGTACTTTTGGAGGCCACAGCCTATATAGTTCTGGACTACAGTAACAACCACTGTCTTCCAGTCTTTGTACTCATTCTGATAATAAGTGGGCAGGAAGAGGTCAGTATTTATATTGGCAATATATGGCATTTTATAGCACACTTTAAAAGTGGTTTTTCATCTTTTATAAACTGTGCCGATATTCTGAAATTAAAAATGACCAAATAACTACTTTAAGTGATTTTTGCAGTCTTCACAAACAATTCAGTGGTTGGTGTGGACTCCACTTGAGACAACTGATGGAGGATTGTAGAAACTGCTGGTATAGTTCTCTTGAACATGTGACTTATCTGTTAACAGGGCTTGCTATGAAAAGTCAATAGAAGATGTGATGCATAAGTCTGTATCATGTGAGGATAACCTAATCTTTAGGCTTCACCCAACTTGGAATTTTCAGCCTTTCCCTCAGAAATTTTGCAAGCAACATGTAACAGTGAAGGAAT
Organism: Anniella stebbinsi; assembly: GCA_029215795.1. Classification (NCBI taxonomy): domain Eukaryota; kingdom Metazoa; phylum Chordata; class Lepidosauria; order Squamata; family Anniellidae; genus Anniella; species Anniella stebbinsi. The sequence goes on along the minus strand of JARDYH010000004.1, from coordinate 97,065,765 downwards.
ATAGTCCAGACTACACACTCTGACCTGGTTCGCACCTAACAACAACCAAGAGTAAGGGTTGAATATGGGTTGTTGTTGAATTGTGGGTTGTCTTTGAATCATGGACTCTCATTACATGCGAACCTTGCACTATGGTTTAACTATGTAGTTGTTAACCATGTAATGGGTTCGCATGTAACAATGACCCACATTTCGTCAACAGCCAAACTTATGAGTGAATCAGGCCATAGTCTTGATAATGTGGGAAAATTAATAGATGAAGAACTTTCTATTTGAATTTTTGTTGCCCCCCAGTCATGGAGCTGCTTTGGCATTTTTCCCTTGACAGATATTTCCCCTCCGCACCCCTTCCCATGTCTAAAGAAACAGCTTCTTTGATCTCTTTTATATTTAGAGTGGGATTAGAGAGAAATATTTGAAAGTAATCCATTATACGAGTAGTAGCTTCAGACATTCATGATGCTTGCCTGTTGTGAAGATTGCAGTCAGCCAGGATCCAAGCTGGTATCAGAAAAAGTCTGTGAGGCTTTATTTGTGATGTTTAACAGGGTGGTAGAATTTCCCAAGGACAGAAGGACTCTAACAGCACAATTCTGTGCATGTTTACTCAGATGTAAATGCCACTATAGTCAATGGGTTTTACTCCCAGGTAAATGTGCTTAAGGATTTCAGCCTGTGTTATTATTTTGATCTTTTTCTGTGCAGGGCAGCAGGCTTAACCAGATAAGTACATTTAACAAACAGGGGGAAAGGTATGAGGAGTTACAGAAATAAAGGTGGGCTCCTTATTTGCTAGGCATTAAATAAACTTCCTCATCCTTGAGTTTGATACACTTGATGAGGTGTTGGCTCTACCCCAGACAATAGGAATGCTAATTAAAACAGAATATAAAACATTTTGAAAGAGTGCATGTGAGATTAAAATGTTATGTCACTAGCAATCCAGCAATCTCAGAGTGGTATTAGAGAACTGAAAGCCACAGCAGGGCTTTTTAAAAGATATCTTTTACAATCAGGCTTTTATGTCCTATGCTGGCCATAGTCCAGAGAGTTACTTTAGGTGCTCCTGGGAGTTGCTTGCACCCAGTTGGATTTAGAGCCCTGGTTTTTGGTTGTTGTTGTTTCCCCCTTTTAAGAGCAGACCTCCTTGCAGGTCATACCATAAACTTTTTCCCATTTCAAAAAGGGCTTCCTCTGAAGAAGTACTCTTGTTCAGAAAATGCAAGGGTACATGGAGGTGTATGCATGTTTCCTTACACCGTGACACCTTCCCCGCCTCATCGATATTGGTAATTATGGAGATGTGACAGTTCAGAATTGATGTCAACAACTGTATCGCTCTTAACTTTCCAGCAGCAAAAATATTTGGGGAATAAACAATTGGTGGTGGCCCTGATGTGATAGAAGGCAAAAAGCCCCAATATAATGTCTAGTGGGGAATTGTAAGAAATTAATGACATAACTTCTTCTTGTTGTTCTTCCAAATCACTTGCTACTGGATTATATTCAGGCACATTCATTCACTCTTTGTATCATTTTTGACAGCTCAGTAATTTCTTTAAGGAGAAGAAAGGCATTGAGATAATAGGGGCAATTCAGAGGGCAATTAAGTCCTATTGAAATTATTTGGGCCTAGGAATTTAACAAAAGATATATATCATCAACAACAACTTTAATTATTTGCACGCCGTTTTTCCACAAATCTGCAGCCAAAGTGGCTCACAATATAACAAATGAACAACAGCAAATATAATTTACAAGATATCAAACAGCAATATATAAAACAATATTCAAAAAATACAATAAAACAATTATAAATAACCACAATGTTGGTGTGTGTGTGTGTGTATATTGATAGGCTGAAACCCGACTTAGTCATGATTCACATAAGTCCCATTAATTGAATGGGTCTACTACGAGTAAGTCAAAATTGAACCCAATGATTTCAGTGGAAATTAACCATGCTTATCCTTCTCTTGATTATGACCTTTGTCTGTAATTTGGATGACTAAGGAAATGATCCTATGGCCCATAGATAAAATCTGAGGGGCCATGGGATAGTTCAGATCCCCAGATCTGATGCCAGAGACAGCGCTCCTACCTCAGAGCTATGAATCAGAACACTGACCTCCTCTTCCCATTGCAAAAAGTGCAGAAAGAATAGCATGGGCTGCCTCTCTGAGGTTGGGAATGTGACCTCAGAGAGGGGGGAAAGGGGGCATTTCAGTGCAGGGAAGGGAGGAGTCTGGGGAGGACAGAATATGAGCTATCCTGAGACCTCTGCATCTTCCTTCCCTCACCCACTGAGATGCTTTTGCTAGATGGGCAAAAATGCCCGACTAGTGAAAATGCAGGGCAGGGGATGGGGAAGTGAAGATTGCCTCTACCACTTCTCCTGCCCTGCCTAGGATGAGTCTACACCCCAGATTTAGAGGCTTAAATTCATCACAATAGGATTGTGCCCCCAAAATTTCAATTTCAAAATTGCAAACCCACTTTTAGATTTCTATTGTACTGAAAGTAACTTTTAACTAGCTTAATAGAAGGAAGAGAGAAGTTAGTTTGCATAAGGAATACAAAAAACTTGGCCAAGATCCAATCAACATCAAGTGCTTATAAGTTTCAGTGATTCAATGTACGCATTAAAAAGAATATAAAATGTTGGCCATAATGTTCCAAGAAAGTCTAGATAAAGACTCATTAAACAGTCATTTCCACTTTTCTCTTTAATTCTGAATAAATATGTACCCTTCCTCACCCAAAGCATCCATTCACTTGCCAAGTATCCCAGTATAAATAACTAAATTAAAATATTAAGGAAACATCTAGGACTGGCCTGATGATTTCTTATATCACCATCTTAAAATTATCGCTGCATTGATTGCATTCAAATTGAATTATTTTCTTAAAGAACACAATTTGAATCCACATAGCATTATTTTCTTCTTCTTTTTTTAAACTATTTCCCAGATCGTTTGAGTGATATGTTGTTTTACAGCAGTGGTTCGCAAAACGTGGTCCATCAGGTGGTCCGCACAATTGAGAATATCTAAATTTGGCCATACACTTGATTATATTTTCTGACAATGGAGATAGAAGCCATTGTGACCAGGGACAAAAGATCAAACTGGCAAATAAGATTGCCTTGGGCAACATTTATATTTTAAATGAATAATTTAGCAAAATGCTTAAAATTATTGATTATGATAATTATAATTTAAATCCACTGGTGATGGAAAATATTGGGTGCATCTTTCGTTGAATTCTGTGTGCCTAAAATGCTTTTGACTCCATTGAATGGCAATATGTGTATATTATGTTTGTATTTTGACATTAGACTCTCTCCTGCTCCTGCTTCCATGGAAGGTCTGGGGGACAAACCTGTCAGGAAGCTTGAGAGGAACTTTATTGTCTATTTTAAACAAGAATAGGACAACCACAAGGAACTCCTGACTCCACGCATATACAACTAGTTCATATAAACAGTCCCTCATCTCTAAATTTCAAAAGCTTCTCTGAATATCTGAATAGTAACATTGTTGTCAGTCTTGGATGATGGCTCAGACAGAGTCTCAGTAGATGAATATAGGCTTTCATATTTGTGCATTTACCAATTGTACTTTTTCAGCAATAGGAAAACAACGTCACTGGTTTCTGTTAAGTATTCCATGCTTGGTATCTGTAAAATATGAACTGTTTCATATTTTCGCCTTATATAGTAGCAGACATGTCTTTTCCCCAGCAAGTTTGATATGAAATTTTCCCTCTTGGCCCTGATTCTAAACATAGTACTTCTTGCACTGAATTCTGTATAGAAAGTGTTCATAAGCTCTCAACTTGGTAATCTGAACTTTTCCCAGATCAGGCCACCTTGGATTCAAATTCTACCCTAGGGTTGGAATGGGTGTTATGATTTGTCTTCTCATTATATTGGGATGCCATTATTCACACACCTGTTTCTAATACTGAAATCTAGTAAAATGTGACATATCTGATAATTGTGAATCTGCTATCGGTTCTCGTGATTGTTCTCTGTCCTGTTCACCATAAGTCAAATTCTGTTAATGTTCAGTTATAACATTAGATATTTCTTAAGTATCAGTTGAGCTGGCAGGAATAAACGTGGATAGCAGGAATAAACGTGGATAACATTATCTTGAGTATCACATTTTCTTAGATGTTTGCAATTTGATTTTAATGCTACAGCATTTAAATTTATTTATTTATTTATTTATTTATTTATTTTATTTACAACATTTGTGTACCGCTCCATATCTAGACAGATTCTGGAGCAGTGAGGAACAGGAGATAAAATGAACAGAAGATAAAAAGAATGAAAGATGATATTAAAATTATTCTTTAAAAAACACAGGGCCAAGGAAGGCTTTCCAGAAAAGAGCTATTTTCAGGAGGCATCAAAAACAATGCAGTGCTGGTACCTGCCTGACCTCCAGAGGCAGGGAGTTCCATAGGAAGGGAGCCACCACACTGAAGGCTCTTCTCTGGATGGACTCCAGTCAAGCCATAGGTCCATGTGCAACCACTAGAAACATGCCCTCTAATGATCACAATGACCGGGCAGATCGATAAGGAGAAGATGCTCTCTCAGGTAGCCTGATCCCAAGTTGTTTAGCGCTTTGTACACTAGTACCAAAACCTTAAACCTGGACTGCTAGTGAATGCAGGCAATGCAGTTCTCTCAGCAACGGAGTTGCATGCTGAAAGGGGGCAGCTCTCGAGAACAGCTGAGCTGCTATGTTTTGCACTAACTCCAGCTTCTGGAACAGCCTTAAGGGCAGCCCCACAGAAATTGCATTGCAGTAATCCAGTCCTGAGGTTACTAACACCTGTACCACTGTGTCCAAGTTATCTCTGTCCAAGAGATGCCATAAATTGAGTATTGGTATGCACTGTTAGATCACTGTTCGTTAGCTTAATGAGGCAGAGATTCATTTCAGGGCTGGTGAAAATGCCGTTTTCTAGAGTGATGCTATTTGTTTGATATGTCACCAATTTCCCCTTGCACTGGTCCCAAGAATCATTTCTGCATATGGAAAGAATATAAGTTCTGTAATTAAGAAAATTATAGACCTAAACTACATGGTGTTGTTCATGTCTTTAAATACATGTGCTGAAACTGGCCATTTTCATTTGAAGGGGCAAAAGCAGCTGTAGAGAACCAATCCAGAATAATGTACTCCTAAACTGGTTCAGGACCCTGCACTGGCTTTCTGCTGAACACGTTTCCTTCCTGGCTTCTTTCGGGTGCAAACTGGCTGTTTACTGCAAACAGCACTTATGCGGCAGCCAGTAATATTTTGCTTAAGTATTGTTGGCTAAAGTACCCAATTCCCCTATTTGTTTAACTTCCAAGCACAGGGCCAGGATCTCATATTTATCAAATCAGTAATGTATTATGGCCTATTAGCTGCTTGACCAACTTCCCTATATTTGAAATGCCAGACAGAAAGCAGAAGCAGAAGATCTATTGAGGACTGCTTTTGGTGTGGTGGGTTAATTGTGGTGCGGGCTTGTATTAAGATACTTTCATACACTTGTACGTTGGCATATCATGTCAGAAACTCCAAACAAAGGTTACTTGGCCGGACTGAACTCTGGAAGAAGGAAGATTGTTACATATTTTCTAGACCTGGCCAAACTATTCCACTGCTCACAAGTCATATCTGGATTGTTTACAATATAATGTTGGCTCATGAATGGTGTTGTGAAATCAGGATAAGTAGCTTAAGCTAAGTTAAGCCTTTCTGTGCTGTATCATATTTTGTAACTCACATATATAGAAGGGCAAAAAAGGATTAGCAAAAAAGATGAGTTGGATCACACATATGCTCTGCTGTCCAACATCATCTACTCTATCTTATTTATTTATTTATTATTGAATTTACAATATTTATGTACCACTCCACATCCAAAGATTTCAGAGCAGTGAGCAACAGATAAAATAAAAGAATAAAAACACCATATTAAACATTGCTATTTTAAAAAAGAAATGGAGTTTCAATGAAAATGAGCTATGGTAAAACTGTGGCTGGTCACTCAATGAAAGTTGCGAGAAATGGAGACCGGAGACAAGAAGAGACAGACACCATATGTGGATTTAAATAGGGCCACTTTATTTAAAGATCTGCAGATTGGGTAACCTAAGCGGACATCTATCTTTATAGGGCAAGCCATTAACCACCTGTTAAGTGGCGCCGATCCTCGCCACCCCACAGGTTTCCCCTTTTTGGGGTAGGGAGACCTTCCGGTGTTGACCCCTCCCTGCTCCGTATGAATCCGGGTGGGTGAGAAAGGTTGGCCTCAAAAGTAATCCTTATCCCACCAGTTGAGGCATGTAAAACTCACAGCTGGGAGCCCTCAGGAATTACTAGTCACCTGAATAGTGCCTGTGAATGTTCACCAGCCCTGTCCCACCAGATGTCCGCACCTACCTGCTGAATTCAAGAAGTGACCAATATAATAACCTATTTATTACTCCCACTACTGTCATGCAGTATGAAGTAGGCGAAAAAACCCATAAACATAAATGTGTTTTATGAGCAAAAAATTCCTACTTGGTCCCATGAAGGCAACCAGCGAACCCACACTGCCTACAGGGAGGGAGGGAGCCGCGCAACAAGAGATGAAAACGGGAGGGGTGAGTGCCATTTATACTCTTTCCACCCCTCCCCGACCTTCGGGCCCCATTTTGAAGCCACCAATGGGTGGCTTCCACGATGTCTCTTCTCCCCGGCCCCCACCCGCAACAGCTTCACACGACTGTACTGGCCAGTCACGTTGTGAATGCACCTTCCTGGAACAGCAGTGTTTTCAGGAGGCAGGGAAGCAACACAATATTGGCATCTGGCTGACCTCCAAAGGTAGGGAGTTCCATAGTAGTATCTCTGTATTGTTTAAATTTAAAATGTTTCCTGCTTCTTTCTTCCTTGAAATATTTTGGCTCTCGTGCTTCTTTTGCATCTTACATGGCTACACCTGATTGCTGCAGATGTTTAAAACATCATAACACCTGTGTCAAGGTATTATTGTGTATACATGAATTTAGGGGACATCTATTGCTATCCTTAAACTGTTATCAGAGTGTTTGGGCATGAGAGCAAACTTTTCCAAAAAATACCTGAAAAGTGCAGCCTAGGGGGGTGTTATAAAATTCCACCCCAAATCTGAATCCATTGGTGGTAAATTTTGGCCAGAAAAAATCCACAAAGGAATTTCAAGACACCCCATATCGTTCATCCAGTTCCAATGACGTCTCCAATCCTGGCCAGACTCTTATACTTATAAATCTATGGTATTTCCTATTGCATAGTATGAAATAGTGAATTCTACAAGCTTATATGTGTGGGTTTTTTGTATTGGTTGAAATTACTGAGAAGTATGCTCTTACAGATGGAAAGGCTCTTTAATTTTTGATGCATTTAGGTTTCTGTGATGTACTCAGCTGTCACATTATCAATTCACAAAATAAAATCATCATTCCAGAATTCATTTTTTTCTTGTCCTAATAGGTTTACTACCTTTTATCTTCTCAGGACTCGGTTACTTTAACTGATTCGTGATAAGCAAATGTCAAACTGATGTGGTTTTCCCTATCACTGGATTTCTATCTCAGAAATGTTGTACCTTGATAAATTCTTGATTGCCATGTAGCTATTAAAAGCCAAGGAACTCTACCATAATAAACAATGGCATGCTTCATTGCAGGTGATATTTCAGAGATTAACGATACAAAACAGAAGCAACTCAAACAGAAGTATTATTTTTCCCTTATTTCTCATACTTATAAGGCACTTTTCACATTTTATTCCCAAAACAGCAATGTAGCCCCTGTAAACAACAACTTGTATTATCTACAGGATTCACTTACTGTTTATTTATTTGGGGTTGGATCAAGACTTGCTCTTTGTGAATGGAAGGGATCCTTCTGTTTGGGAAAGGGACTTCGGTTGAGGAAGACCTTCCAGCTGAAGGAAGGGAAGAGGTGATCCTTGCCAAGTTCCCTTTCTCATGTAAGTTTCTGTATCTCCTCCCATACTGTTCCGGAGGGTCCCTCAAAACTCTGGAGCAGCTTTTGAGGAGGCACAGAGGGTTTCAGGAAGAATGAGGAAACAGCAAATATCGCCACTCCCCCTTCATCCAGTTGGAATGTCACAGGAGCAGAACTCCATCTCAGCATGTTTGGATCTAACTGACTCTTTATTTCCACATTTCCCCCCACCTTTCCATCCAAAGGACCTTTGGGAAGGGAAGCCTTTTGGCAAGCCATTAATTTCTATTAGAAAATTGGGTATTTTGAAGAAGTGGGAAGTATGTTGTGCTTTAGTTGGGATTCAAGGCTGACAATTAGAGGATCAAAATTATGACTCCCAAAATTATATCTCTTTTTACAAATCTTCAGTGCTAGGCTTTGGTTTCTTGGTCTGCAAAATGGGATAATTACACATATAATTCTCCACAAAGGAATTAAAAATCTACATATGAAAATAGCTATTTGAGAGCTCTGAATTTGTATTAATTGTTAGGCATTACCAGCTGTACCAAAGGTTATGCAGGTAGCAATGTTTTTTATCTAAGCTATATTTATTAAGTTTTAAAAAATAAATAAAAATAAAACAGAAAATAAAGGAGAGGGGAAGTCTATTGGTGCAATATAAATCTCAAGGTTAATTTTGATCATAACATACAATACTCGATTTTGCCAATGAAGTGGCTAATAATGTACAACAAAACATTAATATTACATTTTTGTCTTCTACTTGGATGTTTTTTAAAAAAACCATTAAAGTATAATCACGCATTGTAAGGTATCACTGTCAGTAATGCAGTCCTGTAGCTGGAAGCTGGACTAGAGAAAGGTATAGCTTTTTTGCATAACACTTATACATAATGCCAACTAGTCTTCTCTAATCACCTCCTCAAGCAAGGAGGTTTAAAGACACTTTTCACATCTTAAGGAAAATATGTGTCAGAATGCCCCAACTTACCTGTCTGCCTTGATGCCTTCATTTGAAAGGGTTGCACTGCATTTGATGCTGGCAAAGCTGGTACTATTTTGAATAAGAAAAGCACTCACATGTCATTTTTGATATGTGAGAGACACTCCAACATGTTGCACTTTAGTCAGTCAAGAAAAGAACAGCTCTAAGGAATCTGTCCATCTTTCGTCATCTTCCAGCTGCTTTTCTCAGTTCTTCTTGGGATTCTCAACCAAACTTGATCTCAGCTTAATATTGACTTTTAATGTTTGTTTTCTGTTAATATAGAACATGTGTAGCGAAGGAAAAACAAACCAAAGTAACCACTATGCTCAGATGCTAGAGAGTCAGCCTTGATACAGAAAACCACTGCTGTCGGTATGTTTAAACAGTTGTGCAGCCTGATCTCACGCTTGTTTACATGGAAATAAGTTCCTTTTACTTGAACAGACGTGCTAACAAGTACCTGTGCACAGCATTGCAGCCTTAATGTTTCAGTTCTAACTAGGGATGTTGGAGGAATCCATGGCAGGGTGTGTGTGAAGCTCATTTATTTATTTATTATTGCATTTATATCCTGCCTTTTATCTGCCAAGGAACCCAAGGCGGCATACATAATCCTCTCCATTTTATCCTCGCAACAACAACCACCCTGTGAGGTAAGCTGAGCTGAGAGTCTGTGACTGGCCCAAAGTCACCTATTGGGCTTCTGTGGCCGAGTGGGGACTAGAACCCGGATCTCCCAACTCCCAGTCCAACACTTTAGCCACTACACCACACTGGTTCATTGAGTTTCCTGTGGTTTGTGCCCCTAGACTATCTCTCGTTTCTGCAAACTGGCCTGACCTGATACACAGTTTTTCTGTATTTTTTAATTATTTGCACATTAAGTTGCAATTTGTGCAAGTCATGCAAATTATAGCTGAAACTTGTGCAAATCTCTGTCTGTGCAAATTTAAATACAAACAAAAAAGTTGCTGGATTTTGGGAAGAACCAGCGGTTCAGCCTGCAAATGTTGAGTCGAGCACACTGGGGAACTCCGTTAAGCCAAAAGTGAAATGGATTTCCTGGCAATGGACATCCCTAGTACTAGCAATGAGCAACTAGTCTCTGTAATAACCAGTCACCCAAGACAGGTATGTGCTTCCTCGTCGACATCAAACAATGCATCCAGTTAGTTCAGTGTAGGCTCTTTCTGCTACTTCATGCATCCCCAAATTTCCTACTTTGTTTTAGCTATACCATGGGAGTGAGGTGAAATTCCTTTTGGGGGATTGGAGTGGGCACCATCTTGTTTTCCCCAAAAGCCCTGTTCTGAAATCCATTTTTAAAAATTCAAAATGGCTGTCACCATTAAAAATGGTCACCATTTTTGCCATTCCCTTGGGCCCACCATTTTCGTAGACAGCAGTTGAATATCTGTTGAGTTCCTAGTGATATAGGGTGGGATACAAATGTTTTAATAAATAAATAGCTGCAGGAAGGAAAACGTTTACACAGTAGTTGAATCATTCCTCAAGCTGTTCATTTTATTCAAGAGGTGCAGTGTTAAACACCTCTCCAAAGAAAGGGCAGAGATTGATAATCTCTATTCTATGCACGTCTATTTTAAAACCTGAAATTTTAGGGGGGGGGGGGTGTATATATTTATGTAAATAAAACCTGAAGATGTTTTATTTGAAAGCAAACACAAAGATTTTAAAGGTGTACCATGCTGGGTTTGTTGAGGGGAAGGATCAGACATTAGTAGGGTCACCATATGGAAAGGAGGACAGGGCTCCTGTATTTTTAACAGTTGTATAGAGAAGGGAAATTCAGCAGGTGTCATTTGTATGCATGCAGAACCTGGTGAAATTCCCTCTTTATCACAATAGTTAAAGTTGCAGGAGCCCTGCTCTCTTTTGTAGAGTGACCAGATACAAAAGAAGGCAGGGCTCCTGCAGCTTTAACTCTTATGATGAAGAGGGAATTTCACCAGGTGCTGCATGCAGACAAATGACACCTTCTGAAATTCCCTCTTCATCACAACTGTTAAAGATACAGGATCCCTGTCCTCCTTTCATATGATCACCCTAGACATTAGGCATGCATAAGATTGCATTGTTAATCTGAAATAAACTCCATTGTGTTCAATGGGACTCTCTTCCCTGTAAACGTTCTGAGGAATCGGCAAAATGATTTGGAGAAACAAAATTAGAGAGGGACCATTTCTCCTCAAAATACTGGGGCAATTTTATGAAAATTTGATCAAAGCAATGTTCAGTATGTCCCAGATAAGCAGCAAGATGAGAATGGGGATATATGTTCAGATATACATCTTCCTGGCTACTCTTGGCCCTTACTGGATTGAGGCTTTTATAAATAAGGAACTTTTTTTTACACTGTGCTTGGCTCTCAGCCATATTCATTGCACACTTTACAAATTTAGCCAAAAATTGAGACTCTGATTCTAAGCATATTGAGAAACTAGAACTTGGGTTCTGGCCCCATGCCAGAAATATGAGCCTACCTACTTAGCAAGATGTTCTTGAGAGGCTCTCATTGGCATCCTACCAAATCTTACTTGCAATCAGTTGGATCTTAGGAGAGGGATTTCTCTATTGTCCCACCCAACCTTTGGAACTCCCTGCCTAAGAAGAATTGTCCAGTCTTTGATGGCAATCCATTTTGGTGTGAAGACCTTCCCATTTCAAGAGGCATTTAACCTGCTGAACCATTAAAACTTAATGCCCCTAGCATTTTTATTTTGATTGTTTTATCTGCCATCTCTTGCAGCTCTTATTTATTTTTTGATACAGTTTTTTTGGGGATTTCCCTGAAGTGCACTAGGCCTTATCTCGTCTTTTCCAAGGCTTCTGGTTTGCTGAGAATAGGTGGAAAGTTCTTATGTTTCAGCATTGTGACTTAAGCAAATCACCGAGCAAAACAGGGTAAATGCAGTCGTTATCATTCAGACCTGTCCAATTTTTGGGTTGACTCCGCACACTTCCATTTTTCCTAAAAATGGGCTCTTTGCAATCCATAACCTTGTCCTAAAAGGACCAAAGAGGAAAACCTTCATGAATTTTCAACTGATTTTTTAAAATGAAAATATGTAGATGTGTTAAAGACATAATACAGGGTGCTTTTCTTCTTTTATTTATGTGCGCTATTATCTCTGTATTGATTTAGTTAAGTTGTATTCTGCCCATCCTCCAAGGAACTTATGGAGTTCTTCATAGGCCGACCCTAACAAATCTGTGACAGAGGTTAGGCTTGGATAAGGTGACTCATCAAGATAACCCATAGACGTTTGGCATAAGACACAATACTACCCTGGCTTTTTGTAGCCTATGAAGCACCAGAATTATCTATGTTGTATTTAGCTTTGGTTAAACAGTTTTTCTTTCTTCCTTTTTCTTTTTAAAAGGGGTCCTTAACTTCTGTGAGCTCCATTATTTTTTTGGAAAGGAGATTGAGGAAAAGGAGATACATCAAAAACAGAGGCAACCATGAGGTTTTTGAAATGCTCTGAACACAGACTTTAAGGGCTGGCAATTTGTTTAAAGAAATGGGTAAAATATTTAAAACCACCACTTTATTTAAACCATTGTGCCTCCTTTAGTAAACACTCAGTACATGAGTGAACCCTGTATGAACTTTTGCTTATTGCTGGTTAAATAGAACTAGAGCTTAAATGGAAAAGGGGGGTTGTTATTGAGAAGAAGACAAAAAAAAGTTGCATACGAACATTTCTTTTTCTTTTTGCCCACACACAAGCTTTTACCCCACAAAGTATTGCACTCACGGGATCTTTTTATTAAAACACCCTGGTTGTTTTTTTTTGGTTGTTTTTCTTTCTAGGCCTCAAAGTACTAAACTGAAAGCAAGCTGTTAACAGAAATGAGTAATTATTGAAGCTCTAACAGGCAGCTTTCATTGAAGCTGATTACAGCAGCCATATAATCACTTTTACGGATGCTGTAATCACAGTAGCAGGGAATGCTTGACTTGCTTTTTATTGTTTTCACTCGGGGTGGAGGCAGGGGGCCTGCGAGAAACCCGTTTTACCACCTCGGTGCAATTTCTTCTGTAAAAGAAATCTACACACCACTGAATGAAGCAGGGAATCATTTATTCTCTCTTTATTAGCATTTTCCCCTCCCTCACATAAGAGTCTGTTGGAGTCAGGAAATTGCTGTTATTCAATATGCAAGCCAGAGGTTGTAATGACCATTTGGAAGGGGTATGGCCAACAATTACAGCCCTTAATGAATAGAGTAATCTGGTGGAGACAAAACGCAAGTAGCAAGTATGAGGCTGTCTCTGGTTAAATTAAAAGAACAGCAATGCAAAGGAAGTTAACAAGAATTAATTAGTTAGATCGAACTGAAAACCTACTCATTAGCAATGTTATAGGCAAACTAAAAGCCTATCTTCAGTGCAATTAGGTAGACAAATGAATTGTACAACTGACTGACTTGCACCTGCTAACAGCTAAAGGCTATAGCCGATATGTACGGGATCTACTTTTTACAGTTCATGCATTCTTGCATAGTTTAATGGATCTTGCATTTCTGCATTACATGTCATTCTTTCCCGTTTTTACTTGTATATTTGATCTAACTATTGTAAGTGTTATTTTGATCGCTTTTGACACGATGAGGCTGTCTTCTATAAAGAGAATTCAAAAAGGGCATCACGTTATAATGAACAAAGCTTTTAGCTCAACACAACCAAAACACTTGATAGTATACACTTCCGTCAATCCCTTGTTCGTTATACAATTATCTTTATTCCTAAAGAATCCATGCAACGGCAAATACACAGTTGGTTTGAGGTTTTTTTTTTTTAAAAAAAATGTATGTGGAGAATGAAAATTAGTAAATAAAAATTATATTGACCTAAGATTCGGGATGCTGCTCTTTGCCAAAGAAGAAGAGAAATAGGAAATAAATCCAGAAGGGTGTGCATTGAATCTGCTGTGAACATTTCCATTGCTGCGTTTGGCATTCATGGGATGACGTATTCAAGTGATCCTATGCGTGCATGCATATGGAAAAATATTGTCAAGATAGATTATCTAATAATGTTTCTGGGAACTGTCTGTAGGATCCTACTTACTGGATCATTCCTGTAAACATAACATGGCTAACCAATTCTGATGTAACTTTTCCACATGTATGAGTTCACAGAGTCACTTCAAAAGGTCATTCTGTGAACAACAAATACTCCACAGGCTGTAAACTAGTGCAATGTGTGACTGGGTCTGTTTACTAGTAATGGGAGGCAAAGCTTTCTAAGCACAACTGTCTGTTGTCAACAGTGGGAAGGGTCCATTTCAGTTTATGGTACTCAATAGCTAGGTTACATGCAATGGAACATAGGCCAAATGTTGAAGTGTTTCTGAATATTTTTCTATGTCAGTATAACTTAGAGCCTCATCAGACGGGGGGAAATCGTGTTTCCTCACTGTCGCTTCCTGCCCACCCCCTTCGGCCTTCTCTCCCACAATACTTCCTCTTTCTTTACACGGGGAAGAAAGAGGAAGTAAACAATGACCATGTGGCCCATTTAGTGGGTGTTTTTATCCCGCTGATTCTTCTGCACACAGCAGGAAATGCCAGGACGTTTCACTACAGCCAAAAAAGTTAGATTTTCTGGGTTGTTTTTTTGCGACGGGAAAATGAGCAGAAGGGGCGGGATATGAGTGGGAGGCAGATGGCATCATCAAAAGGACCCATGAAAAACCATGAGTGGTCAGTAACGAGTGTGCGATAAAAACGCTCATCTGATGACACGCTTAGCCTCTCTGGTGTCATAGCTGCATCACTGGGCTTCAGTGTGCAAGTTCAGGTTTAAATCACTGCTGTGGTTCAAAGTATTCTGGAAGGCTTAGTACAGATTGCCATCTTACTTCACAGAACAGTTGTGACGCAAAAAATGTGTGTTCCTTACAGGAAGTGTTGGATACAAATATAACAAATAAATGTCGTGGAAAGTTGAGTTTGTCCAATAGTCTTGGGGCATCTCTACATTAAGGGAAATCCCATTGTTTACCCAGTGGTGTTGTGTTTCTGTGGTGTGATTGAAATGAGTTGGATTACACAGGAGGAGAGGTGGAAGATCCTGCTGCTTCCCGGGGCTCCTTTAAATGGCAGACACGATTGAATGGAGGGAGCGCCTCCCTCCCTCCCTTTCTGGCATGTGTGCAAACGAGTGTAGGAGGAGGAGCCCTACACTCTGTTTCCTCGCAGCCCCCAGGAAAGCCAGGCCTTATTTCTGAGTAGACGTCAGACTGTGCTGCAAATTTGCAACCCTCATCCACTTACTGGGGAGTAAGCCCTATTGAACACAATGGGACTTACTTCTGAGGCATTTTATCTAGGGTGACCAGATAAAATCCAGGTCAGGGCTCATGTAACTTTAACAGTTGTAGAGAAAAGGGAATTTCAGCCAGTGTCATTTGTATGTGATTAGTTCCTTGTGAAATTCCCTCTTTATCACAACAGTTAAAATTGCAGGGGCCCTGCCTTCTTTTGTATATGGTCACTCTAGTATAGTGCCTGCAACTTTAACTGTTGCGATGAAGAGGGAATTTCACCAGGAACTAATTGCATACAAATGACACTGGCTGAAATTCCCTTTTCTCTACAACTGTTAAAGTTACATGAGCCCTGACCTGAATTTTATCTGGTCACCCTAATTTTATCCTCTTCTCCTTCCATTAAAAGTCCTTCCTCAGCAACTTCATAGTGAAATGTCAGCTTTACACACTGCCAGTTTTGCGCCATTAGGGATTTATTCCAGCTTATCTGTGATTTTTTTAAAAAATTGAATAAGGGGAGAACCATGGGATACATTCTGTTTGTTTACAGCGTCATTTAATTGACCCGGAAATTTCTGTGAGTGGCCAGAAACGAGTGTGCTATAAATAGCTCATTTATAGAAATCCTTCTTCAAGATTCAGCTTATAAAATAAGCCATTTGGGGCTTCTTTCTTTCATACATTTGTTTGCTTTTATGTAACTGGCGTTCAGATGCATAATGCATCTGAATATAAAGGTGCCATATAGGGAAAGTGCCTAGTAGTTGTTAATAGGCCTAGGGTGCTTCCAAATGGCAATGAGAAGGTATTGTGCATCTATTCTCTCTTTTCTTAGACAGCAATCCTGTGACACCTACAGATTGTCTTATGGGCCATAGGATACTGCGGATTCCCCCTCTGAAGTTGGAGATAGCACTCTATCCTCAGAAGGGGGAGTCAGAGATCCAACCCTCTCTCCTGTCTTCTTGCAGCCAGCACTTAATGAACTGCACAGGCTGCCCTCCGAGATTGGAAAATTGAATATGGAGAGAGGGAAAAGTGAGCCAGTTTAGTGGGTGGCTTGGAAAAATGGCTGGAGAGGCCAGGATATGAGCTATCCTGAGCCTCTGCCAATCTCCTTCCCTCCCCTTTTGAAGCACTGTTGCTAGATGGGCAAAAAGGTCCATCTAGTGAAAAATGTAAAATGGCAGGACGGGCAGGCAATAATCCTCTCCCCCACTCCTCCTACCCTGCTTTGGATATTGGAAGCCCCTAAATTCGGGAGCTCCTGATCATCGATAGGATGATGCCCTTAAAGAATTAGGAAGATGGAAGAAGTGGGGAAATAGGAGGGTTACAAATTGAAGATGTCAACGTCTTGATTTCCCACCAGAGCAACGGGGCCATACATTTATTTTTTTTATTTATGTTTGTTTGTTTGTTTGATTGATTTATTGATTTGTACCCCATCTTTCTACCAAAAACTGAACTAAAGACAGTTTACAATCACTAATAAAACTTAATTAAAAATAATAATAAGCGAATACATTAAAACACAATTAAACACAACAATAATCGAGTAAAACCAGCACCCAGCCCAGCAGACCCACTTACAGACCAAAGCCCCACTTGCTGAAACCGGTCTTCACCTGCTGGCAGAAGAACAGCATAGAGGGAGTGAACTTTGCATGGCAGGGAGTTCCATAGCCTGGGAGCAGCCACCAAGAAGGGCCTAAGCCAATTTTTCCCAACCTGGTGCCCTCCAGACGTGTTTGATTACAGCCCACATAATTCCGAGCCAGAATGGCCAATGGCCATACTGACTGGGGATGCTGTCTGGGGAAGTTGTAGTTCCACACTTCTAGAAGGCGCCAGATCGGGGGGAGGATGTTCTAGATGCTTTGGTTTTTACTTATGGTGAAAATGCTCCATTCTCTTGATTTTTTGAATCACCCTTTTCTGTTCTTTTCCAGCAGTTCAGTTCAGAATTGGACTCATCATATGGAACTATTCCAGCCACCCCAACCCCCGAAAATCCAAAACTGGCTCCATTTTTCTAAGCACATGTTGGAAAATTACTCCTACTCCCAATGGCATTCTCTTCCTTCATGAACCCGCATACCAACCCTTTCCTTTGCCTCTTATCTAGGCTGGCTGCAGCAAACTACAAAACTAGGAGGATTGGCATTGCCTGCTTTGCTATTGTCAACAGCATCCATGGTACACCTTAGGCACCATAAAAAACTACATTTGTGTTGCAATGTCCTAGGCACTAAGGAAGAAGAAATTTGTTCAGTACCTAATTTTGTACTTTTGAACCAACGGTTATACTCTGAAATTTGTACTTCTCCTAATTTTGCAATGGAGCTTCCCATTCAAAAAATACAGAAATGCCTACATTAGGAACAGGTGCACACACCCAAATGTGCATATTCATGAAAATAACATTAAAACGTATTAGGAGAATCCCATGCAAAAAATGTATATACCCTAATAAATTGCACACAACAATGCATACAAATTTTTGTACAAACTTTCTTTTTAACAATTCTCATAGTTTGGGATAAACCAAACTTAAATTTGGAAAAATGACAGGCACCGAAAAACCAGAATTGACCAGCATTGTACATCCCTTGGAGAGTGGCATTCCATCCTTAAAGGTGGCCTAGAAATAATAATGGATGGATAATAGGCTGAAGTACTATCCCAGATTATGAGAAGGATTTGGGATGGGGGGGGGGGGTTGGTTCAGCATGCAGCTAAGCATTACGAGTGGAACAAACTGATGTTCCGAAGTAGGATATGTTGAATTGCAGCAATATCACTACAGGCTATTAAGGAACATGATAGATACAGGGGCAATGTGGGATTGACTGCCCTACAGCTCTGTATGAAATGTATATTCCATGGAAAACTGAATGTTTACCCTGCATAATGTGTGAAAGAGCACAAATCTGCATATTGCCCTCTGTAATATGAGCAATGCCTTTATCTGATCCGTTAAAATGCCCCAATAATTGAATTAATACAGTTCACCCTTTATTTTACAGCATTTTTTTTGTTGAACTCCAATATTAAGTAAAATTAAGTAAAATGTTGATTAACTGTTACTGAATGTATAAACTTTTCACTCGGTGTTAGACTCAAGTCACAGAAACGTAAACGTTTCACATCCGCATTGCCTTCGTTGCGAACATTCATGGTAATTTTATGTGCTTCTTTCATGCTCATCTGCCTAAACAATAAGTAAAGTATTCACCTATTGTTATTGCTGTTAACATCACAACTCTGTTCATCAATCACAGAAAATTGTTTTATATCACATGCAAGAGGTTATTAATGCCTTATTGTGTAAAAGCTTACCTAAGCTGATGTTCTCAAAACTGAAACATTTAATCACATTTGTCATATTTTGGGGTTTTTGCTGAATGCACAACATCTCGTAAAACTAATTAAAATGCCACGCGACAGAGAATACACTGGGAATATATTGATGAAGAAGATGGATGCACAAAGCAGTGACTTCAGCTGAAATTATCTAATATGCTTTCCTGTTAATGAAAGAGAAGTAAATCCAAACATGAATCTGAATTAAAGGGATGTATGAGTTTGCAGGCCTAATCTTGCACTGAAAAAGAACTATATGGCTGCAGCTAGTGTTTAACAGAAAGTGGGAAGCATCTAAGCGATTGGGTGCAAAAATGCAAAAAAAAAAAAAAAAAAAAAAAAGAAAGCATCAGGCATTAAAGCAATGTGAATGTTATCTGAAAATTCTTAAAAAGTTGAATGCATCTTGAAGATGTAATAAGGAATTTGCACCTATTTGTGGTTCCGTTAGGGTACACACCTGCTCTCTGATTGCATCACACCTTTATTTTTTATTTATTTATTTATTACATTTATATCCCACCTTTCTTTCATTGTGGAACCCAAGGTAGACATGTGGTTCCCAGGTGCTCTCCCCTCCAAGTATTGACAAGACTGAGACTTTCTTAGCTTCAGCAAGGTGACTGTCTCATGTGCCTTCAGACCATGTCTTGGGATCTTGGCTAGGATTGTAGAGAAAGATTGCAGGATGTTGGTTTATCAAAGGTTCTGACTTGTGGCATGGGGTTGGATTCAATTCGTCATTCTCAAACTACTTAGGTATGACCATTTCTGAAGTCCCAGTATATGCATGGCAGTGAGCATGGACAAGAACCCTTTACAGATGGCCTAACCATGTAGATTTAACATGTATAGGCAGGGTGACCAGATGTCCGGATCCCCCCGGACATGTTCGGGAAAAGGGGCCAAATTTGAGTCCGGGGGGGAAATTTTAAAATATCCCCCAAAGTCCGGAAAAATTGGGCCTCTCCCGTTCCATCTGGGCCTTGTTCTTGGCTAGCGCGGTTGCGCTGGCCAAGAACAAGGCCCAGATCGACGAGGGAAGAGGCCGGAACGACGCACGCCCGCACTTCCGGGTGCGCGTCATTCCGGCCTCCCCCCCCTCCACCACCCGGGCCTTGTTCTTGGCTAGCGCGGTTGCGCTGGCCAAGAACAAGGCCCAGATCGGCGAGGGAAGAGGCCGGAACGACGTGCGCCTGCACTTCCGGGTGCGCGTCGTTCCGGCCTCTTCCCCCGCCATCCGGGCCTTGTTCTTGGCTAGCGCGGTTGCGCTGGCCAAGAACAAGGCCCAGATCAGCGAGGGAAGAGGCCGGAACGACGCGCGCCCGCACTTCCGGGTGCGCGTCGTTCTAGCCCCTTCCCCGGGCCAATCGGGCTTTTTACAGCAGAAGCTGCAGCAGGGCCCGGGCTGCTGCGATGAGAGCAGCAACGGCAGAGGAGGAGGAGGAGAAGAAGAAGACAGACGGAGGAAGAGAAGAAGACAGACAGAGGAGGAGAAGAAGAAGAAGACAGACGGAGGAGGAGGAGGAGACCCGAGGAGAACCGGTGGCGGTGGCAGCAGCAGCGGAGAATTGGTGGTGGAGAAGCAGCAGAGGAAGACACTGAAGCAGTGGGGCATGAAGAGAGAAGCGGCAGCGGAGGAGGTAAAGCAGCGGCGGTGCTCGTGGCTCACCTTGCACCTGCCCGGGCCAGTTAGGGCGCCTCCTCCCCGTTTTTATGAGCACATGGCGATTTGGTTGCTCTTTGTTCAGCTCCCCTCTGTTTTCAGCCTCCGCGTGCACTGCATGCGGCTCGCCCAAACTTGCTCCCGCCGGCGCCTGGGCCTCCAGCCATTGCCACCTGCCCCGTCCTCCTCCTTGTCTTCCACAGCCGCGCCTTGATTCAGCC
Organism: Anniella stebbinsi; assembly: GCA_029215795.1. Classification (NCBI taxonomy): domain Eukaryota; kingdom Metazoa; phylum Chordata; class Lepidosauria; order Squamata; family Anniellidae; genus Anniella; species Anniella stebbinsi. The sequence continues at coordinate 97,045,208 of JARDYH010000004.1, read as the reverse complement.
GCTGCTCAGGCTTCTTCCCTGCGCTCGGGCCTCCAGCCAGCATGTGGGTTATTACGGCTGCAGCTGCTGCCTGGGTTCGCTTCCACCTGGGCCGACATGGTCCCTCCCTGTTTGCTTAGCCAGGTCCTGGCCAGTGGGGCTGCTGGGGCGGCTGATGGTATTTTATTTTCCTGCTCCCTAGACCTAGAGAGAGGGGGGCTTTACACTGAGGGTGCCTCATCCCCTCCAACCACCAGGTAATACGGTTTGGCTTCAACTGACTTTTTTAACCTAGTGCGCTACCTCAACTTAATCTCCCCCCTTTTTAAAATACAAGGACTGGCACGTTCCTCCGCTCTGCGCCCACCTGGGAATTGCTGCTCCTGTGTGCGCCTGTGTGTGTGGTGTGTGTGTGTTAAAGTAATGCAGGCCAAATGAACTGTCTCTAGCTGCAATCTAAGTTTAGTGGGGTGTTGGGGGGTAGATTGGATTTTATCTCTGGCTGCAATGATGAAATAAGTTGTTACTAATTTTCTATCCATTCTTTGGGTACTGATTTTGATGAATTAGAGCCTATCTACATACGCAGGATAAAACACTTTGGAAACATTTTGAAAACTGTCTGTGGAGCGGGTCCTGGGCCCCAACAGTTCTCAAAACTGTTAAAAACCGTTTTAAACCATTTAAGACTGTTTTATAGCAGTAGTGTAGATAGACTCTTAATTGGGTGAATGTGTGTAGAGAGTGGGTTGCCTTGGGTGAGTTTAAAAACTATTATCAGTTTTGCCATGGGTGAGTATGTTGGTGTGTGGTGGATTTGTATTCTATTTTTAGCCATTATGATTATGATTATGATTATTTTGCCTTGGATGAGTGTGGGGTGGATTTTTATTCCCCCCCCCCCGGTTAAGTGTATTTGGGGAGTTTTTTTTTAAATTGTCTTGGGGAAGGGTGGGGTTTCCCCCCACTTTGGGTGGGTATGCAGGGGTATGTAGATTTTATTTTTTATTGCCTTTGGTGACCGTGTGTGAGGTGTGTGAGGATGATAATGATTTTTTTTTAAAAAAATGTGGCTCCAAAACTGCTTTTGTGCTGATGCAGGTGATGATGATTATTATACTACATGCGAAGGGATATATGTACTCACAACTTTCAGCTCGGTTCCAAACATTGCTTTTCTGTATGGCTTTGAGATTGTGATTATGATTATTTTACAGTGTGGCTTTGTGGATTCCTCCCTCCCCCTAACCTGGTGAAATTCCCTCTTCATCACAACAATTAAAGTTGCAGGAGCCCTGTCCTCTTTTGTATCTGGTCATTCTGGGAATTGTTCTGTCCCAGCAAGATAATATGTGAGTGCATAGTGTGTCTTGTCTGAATGTGTCTGGATCTCCTAGGCTCTGAAAGCATCTTTCTGGAGAGCACCTGCTGGTTGCATGATCCATGAGGCCAGGTTCTGTGAGTGCACAGTTGTCCTTGACAGAAGGGGCTTGCACTTGCTAGAGAAAGATGCACAGATGTTAAGTGGCTGCAATCCTATATTCATTTATCTGGGAGTAAGCTTCATTGAAATCAATGGGACCTGTTTCTGAGGTTTCTTTGGCCAGTTTTCTTTGGGTCCCTGTTCTCTGCACACTGAGGCAGTGTAAATTCAGGAGATATTTGGATAAAAGGAGGGAAGCCGTTAGTCCATTTTGTTCCATGGCTTTTGTTTGCAGGGGGATAGTATTTTATATTCTTTCTGAATGCTAGTTTGTTGTACTCGGTTTTTCTGCACTTATTCAGTGGTAGCAGTATGCTGAATCTGTAAGTATGGATTTGAGAAAGGTGATGGGGAAAGAGTGTTAAATGTTAGGGAAGTTGAGACTATGGTCATCCAGTGAAGGATTTGCAGTCAAAAAAGATACCTGAAGGAAGGGGAGACTGTATCACACAGAGTATGGCAAAAGCTTAAAGTACAGCAAAAGCTACAGATGTCTTTGAATGTCTCACTTGTTCTTTATTTCAGTGATTTTAACATTAAGATGTTATGTAGTACAAGTTTGTTTAATTATGTGCTGTGAAATCAGACGTGTGACCAAGGCTATGTTTGGATGGGCACGCCCCCTTGGAGGGGCGGCCATGTTGTCCTCCTTTTTGGTTTCCAAAATATGGTCACCCTATGTATAGGGTAAGCAGAATCACAATGGCAGGCTCCCTAGCTACTCCATCCCCACCGCACCCCCTTTTCCATGTTCATTTGAATATCTGTTCTGAGACTCTGTGTGTACAAATGTATGTCTGTGGGCTCATTTTAGGTATAGGTCAGGGTAGAGCCTGCTGGCACCATCTTCCCTTCACCCCCCCCCCACACGTGTTTGTTCTAAGTGGTTAGAAAGGGAAATTAGGCAAAATGAAAGAACAGATGCTTCAGTGATACCCTTAGTTATACAGAAACAGGTCACTGCTATTGATACTAGTACACATATTCTAGTTGACATGTATTGGGCCCAAATAGGCTTGACCCTTTGCTGTGTTGACAGTTGGAATTCCCCTATAAAAATGCCACTGTACAGATGTGAAGGTATTCAAAGTGTGGTGCAATCTTTAACTATTTGTGAGAGAATTGTCTGAGGAGGGTTGAAGGTAGGTAGCAATCTGTTTATGGGCGTTGTCTTGATTCTAGGCACTAACTGCAGGTCTGTTTAATAATACTAAATAACCTTTGCATTTTGCTAGACTAAATATGTTCCTGCTGGCCACTGGAACCCCCTTCCTCCTTGAATGGCTTGTCTTGAACGTAAATACATTATTCCTGACTTCTACTGCAAATTCCCCTGCCCAATCAGACAGGAAATTCCCATACACCTGCATTCCATCCCATGTGTGTTTTGGCCTGCTCTGCAAACTTGTATTCAAGTGCCAGCATCAAAAGTAGCCACGTTGCGCATCTGCCAAAAGCCCGCATCCCAGTGGGGGCCCACTGATGAGAATCCCCTGGACTGGCTCTTCTGCTTCACTATTGCAGCTTGCTTGTCCATCTTCCTCTTGCTCTGGCCCAGACAATGGTGGTGGTGAGAAGGAGCAGGAACAGATGGCACAACCCATTTGCTGACCAGCTCTCTGTCAAGCAAGCAAGTGGTAGCACTGAGCAGGGGAAGGGGTAGGGGGAGTAGCACCTGGTGACAATAGTGATGTGAAGTTAGACTCACTGAGGGAGGGGCCCATTGAAGGTGTCTTGCTCGAGGACCCTCAAAAACCTGGAGCCAGCACTGCTTGTCTTATCAGACAGCTACTGTCAGGCTCTGAGTTTCTAAGTAAAGAGGCAAAAATGTTCCACAGTCACGGTGTCTTGGAAATTCTATCTTTGGAAGAACAGTAATGGTTTAATACAGCTTTGAGTGAGTCCCAAGCATTGTTATATCCATTATAAGATGTGCCTACGATGATAGTTTCCCCAACTATAACTAGGACCCTTTAAAAACACTTGTTCGCAAAGAGACATTTATCGGCTAATCCTCCAGAGTGTTAAAAGTGCAATATAATGTTATTTATGAACTGGTGGGTTGTGACTGCCATTTTTTCTGTTATTGCTGCTGGTTTCTTGGTGATTTTGTTGTTGCTAAGAATTTGAATATATGCATCAGAAACTTTTAAAAAGAAATAATGTAGTGGTAAGTTCCCCAGGACCTCTGCCTGAGACCATCACACACGTTAACATAGATTTAACCTTTTGCAAACACCACTGCCCCATCTAGATTTGGGGTTAGGGTGGTGGGTTCTGAATTAGCACTGCAGTGGGCCAGAGCACTTAATTCCACTCCTCCTGCTCCTATCCGCACATACACACACACACACATCACTGCCAACTTTCTGGCTGCTATGTACAAAACAAAACCCAAGCATGCAAAGACCAATAGTATACGGAACAATCACATCTAGTTTGGCCCTAAAGCACAGCAAGGAAACCACTATGCAAATATGCCATTGCAAGGTTTTCAGCTTCATTTATCATATGGCTAACAGAAATGTAATGTCAGATTCTGAATTTAGATTCCAGTTGCCTAGCCTTGCTTGATTTTCCATTTATTTAATTTAAACTGGGGTCCCTAAACTATTGGCTTGGTCAGCACATTTGGAATGTTGAGAGAGTGTCATGGGGGCTCTCACAGAATGGCTGCCATGCAGGCACCTTGCCCATTCATAAAATGGCTGCCATAGTAGACATGGCTGATCACGGAACACTCATTTCCCAGAAGACAAACTGGTGAGACTCAAAGATAAATCACTTACCCAAGAACCTAAGTACAAGGCAGAGGTGGGGAACTGAGTTCCAAAACACAAAACTAATCTTTAGAACCCAAATAATGATAGCACTGGAAGGGGCAGCACCGCTTTGAAGCAAGCCAGCTTCCAAGTTAAAACATAGTTTGTTTTAATTTAGAAAAAATTAACAAATAAAATACAAATCAGGTGAAGCAGGGAGCCTGGTGGCTGACAAGAAAGATGTCCATGGGCACCAAGTTAGATTTAAACAATAAACATACTTTATGCTTGGTTGACATTATTAAAGCCTGGGGCATACTAGGTATCTCAATATCATCTGTTCTACATGTGAATGTATGTATGTGCGTACAATCTCAAGAGCATAAGAACATAAGGCACTGAGCTACAGAAAAAGCATTCCTGAAACCACTCCTGAGCAAAGATCTTGAAGACCAAAGAAATGGATAAGTTGTGAAGCAGGTAGCCAAGGAAGAAACTAACCAGTTTCCGGGGATCTAAGCAGTTAAAGTAGAAGTCAAAGACCGTAATCCTCTCAGAGGCTGCTCAATTCCCATTGGCTTCAACTGTACATAGGATTTTAGCCCAAAGGCTGAAGTTTTAAGAATACCTATTTGACAGAAGGTTCCATTGAGATCAATGGGATTGCTTTTCCATAAATGTGTTTAGAAGTAAGATGGAAGATGTGCGTCTGTAAGAACAATGACAAAAGGCTTAGAACGCTTATAACAACTTTAGTTAAGTTTGAGCCAAGGTAATGAACAAGTGGATTGAGTTGTGTGCAGATTGGCTGACACATTGTGAATAAGTACTTGCCTCATGGGAAGAGAGAGACGCCTCTGGGTAATAAGTCAGGGAAGTTTTTATACATCAGAAGAGAGTTGGTTCTTTTCTTTCTTTCAGAGCATCAGTGTACCACAAATGACTAGCAAACGTATGTTGTGAGCAGGGGGGTTTAGTAAAATGTTTGTGGGCTAGTAACCTTTGTGGGTGTATTTGCCAGCCAGCCTGAGGCCAATGAGGTTAATGTACCATTCAGGATATCAGAATTTTCTCATGGCTTAGATTGTGTTAACAACTACTTTATTACACATAAAACATTTGTCAACTAAATGTGACAGAAGTGGAGATGAGGTTGAAAAGAGATATATCCTGGTAAATAGAACCATTCACATAGTATGGTTTATTATGGTTTATTGTGGAAATAAGAGAGTCTCTTTATTAAGAGCATGTGAATATGTAATTTATTCACTTGATTCCGCCACCCCTTGCAATCTGCCCTTACCTTCCCGTTCCACTGAGGTTTTCAGCATTATCTTGGTGTTCTATCCTGGCTCTACTTCTCATTACTTCTATATATTTATCTTTGGACGCATGCTTCCTGCATATTTAATAACTACAGGACGAGAATTCGTTCTTCATGTCAAGGAATTGGATTATCATCCCATTACAGGCAAAGGCTCATGAAACCAAGACACTTAACTTTTGACCTTTGTGAAAAAGATCATTTAATTTAACCACCCAGATGGATCAGGTGAATCAGAACGAGAGAGAGAGAGAGAGAGAGAGAGAGAGAGACCAGCTTGGTTTACGCTTTCTTTAATGTATTAGAAAGGCTTTCAGCTGGAAAAACTGTGGTTGGTTTCATCTCCTTTTGATAATATTCCTAACACATCCTCAATAATTATCCAAGTAAGCTTTATACTTCTTGTCTTTCAGAGATGGATATGTAGATTAGATTAGAGATGTTACACTCAACTATAATATAATTTGGCTAGGTTTTTTTTTAATGAAAGCTCTCTTGATAGAAGGAAATGTTGATAATGCAGGTGTACCATTTATTTATTTGAAAGTGTGTTTTCATCCCACCTTTCAATAAAAATGGCAGTGTCCAAGCTGTCTTCAAAAAGAGTCCTGCATAGAGCACTTTATAGTAGTCTAATATGGAAGTTATCAGAGCACAGATCATTGAGCCAGCCTCTCTCTTACAGGAAGGGCTATGGCTAGGGATGGGAGAACCAGCCATTTTCCAGCTTGTTTTGATTCTCCAAAACTCACTTCAAAGCTTGTTTAAGCTTGCTTCCATTTGTGTATTTACAATTCCGTTTTAAATTGGAAAAGTGTGCATTTCGAACAGGAAAAGTTCATTTCTGTACGTATTTTTCAAAAGAATGTACTTCCCCCCCCCCCTCCATTGACTAGAACATGAAATGTGTGTTTTCGGAAAAATGTGCTTTTCAAATATGCATTTTTAAAGTGCGTTTTTCTAATATGATAGCAAATTGGGGAATGTGCAAACACTCCTGCTTGTGTTTGTGTTCAGGATTATGAACAGGACATGTTTGCATGATACGTGAACAGCAACAACATTCTCATACATTCCTAGTCACAGCTGGTGCACCAGCCTAAGCTGGTAAAACGCCACAGAACCAACTTGTGCCTCCAGTGACAAAGATGGATCAAGGAGCACCACCAGGCTGTGAACCTGTTCATTCAGGGGGAGTGAAACTGCATCTGGGACAGAATAAGCAATGCTTTCCTGGGCAGACAAACTACCTCTTTCCCAGTAATTCTGTCTTACCCATATTGAACTTCAGTTTAATGCCTTCATCTAGTCCATTACTGCAGCAAGACACCAATGAAAGCTATTGGAGTTCTTTAAAGATAAGGAGTCACCAGCATCAAGTTAATTTTGATTTGGGACAATAAAAGGCTGTATTTTGGTTTGGAAGGCTTAGTTCAATTTCCACCTCCGTTCTGTTTGCATTGGCAGGCCTTTAGTAAGCCTTCCCACCTCACCCCCATGGCCAATGGCCAGAGTGGTATTGCAAGTATTAGCTCAACAAGGGTCAGGTCACATGACAGGCCAATAGAGGTCCACCTTACCCTATAAAGCTGCCCCTGGGATTTTTGACTTTTAAAGAAAAAGTGTTCTGTGTCAGCACCACACTAATTGGATTACCAGCTCGACTGGTGCCGCTCTGACTACTTGTCACCTTTCTGCTACATTCATCTGGTGGACCAGCTTCATCTTCTCCAGGCTGCTAGCCCAGACAGTAATTTCAACAAACATTGTGCAGAAGTACATAAGGGAGGAAGACAGTCAGCTCTATGTCATAAGTTAAATGTGAACAAAACATTCTGAAACTGCTGAAGGGACAAATTGAAAGCCACATTGGGTAGAGCTTTTAAGCTCATTCTTATAAGCTGAGCAATCAGTCAGAGTTCTGATTTTCCATATCATCAAAAGCAAATATGAGTGATTGGATGGAATGGTTAGTAAGTTTAATAATTGCCTCAACTGCCCTGCTTTTTTGGAAATGGAGTCAGTTTACACATTCATCTGCCAATCAGCAAACTACTGTAGAGAATTCAAGTGATGTGCATGCATGCATGAACCAGGCATGAGTTGTTAGATATTTATTAGATATACATATCTGACAAAGATCATGGAAGCTAATTTATGTGTCTCACCATTCATAGCTTAGAAAGATGTGCATGCCCAGCTATTTTCTCAGCACTTCTATATACATGTTTAGAGTCTCACCAAAGGGAAACAGTCCTGGGTGGTTGACAAGTATAGTAGGGTCCCAAATATGAGTGTTCACTCTGCATTTGTCTATGTCCAAATGTAAAACAGGCACCATTTGGGTCTTTCCAAATATTTCTCAAAAATTATTTCTGTTATCACTGGGAAAGGGTATCTCTGAGTTTAGTGCCATTTTGACCTAATTGGCTGCCCCCCACACCCTCATCAGTCTGGTGTTTCCTTCAGCATCTAATTAAATTTGTGTTTGACTTTATAATTCCACGTGGACATGATGCATCTGAAAGTTTAGCAGGTCACATAGATCATTTCTGAAATCTGAAATACAATTCAAATGACAGACTGAAGCAACAGTTGGAAACATGAAGACTCCATAGGATATACAATTATTTGAATATATTCTATGCTTTATCTTGGTTTCAATAATGGGTATCAATATTAGATATTACTAATTCTAAATGGCAGCCTGTCCATGGAGGTTGGGATTTGCCCGAAAGCTGAAGAACAGATGCAGATTTGATCTTTGCATCTTTAAATATCTAACTTCTAAAGCAATAAAAGAGAGGCTGGAATAATTTGGAGTGAGTTTAAAATTATGTCTGCAAAAAAGGAAGCATTAGGCCATTTAACCACAGCAGGTACCAATCTTGATAGGCATTACAATCTATGGCATACAGTCCATTAGGAAGGATGAACATTTATTTATTTATTTGTTGCATTTATATCCCACCTTTCCACTATAAAAGGTGCTAAACAATAGTATCAAAGATAAAATACAAATCATGTTCAAATCAGAAAAGCAAATCAATTGAAACACATCAATAAAATTAAGAAACGAACAGTGCCCACCAGTTAAAACCTTTTCAATGGAACTGAAGTCAGCTTTAAGGCTATCAGAATGAAACCGTCTCTGCCTGCTAACAGATGGAGCTCTCCTGGCCTCTCTTACAAGGACATTCCTGAATTTGGGAGCAGCCACCAAGGAGGCCCTCCCTTGTGTTCCACCAAGTGTGCTTCAGGTGATGGTATGTGATCTTTCAAACAGCCTGGTCCCAAGTTGTGTAGGGCTTTATAGATTGTAACCAGCACTTTGACTTGTGCCTGAAAACAGACTGGTAACATTGCTTATGAGCAAAAACCTCATCATAAGACATGTGCCATACCTCTCCCCATATTGTGCTTTTTGTGGGAGATGCTCCTCTGAAGACACGCTTTCAGAGAAGAATTACTCATTATTGGGGACACAAGGCTGCTCCTAACCTACTTCTCTCCAATCAAGGAGAAAATAAGGATGAAACTTTTGAAAAGCAAATTGCCAATGTTTCAAGGAAATCCAATGTAGTAGTGATGGGGGACTCAATTACCCCGATATCTGTTGGGAGACAAATTCTGCCAAAAGTGGCCCCTCCAAGAAATTCCTGACATGTGTGGCTGATAACTTTCTCCTACAGAAAGTACAGGAAGGAACTAGAGGAACGGCTATCCTTGACTTGATACTGACCAATAGGGAGGACTTAGTGGATAAAATGGCAGTTATGAGAATTCGGGGGGAAAGTGACCACATCATTCTTGAGTTCTTGATTTTAAAGGAAGCAAAAGCCAAGTGAAGCCATACGAGTACTCTGGATTTCAGGAAAGCCGATTTTAATAAACTCAGAACTATGATAAGTAAGGTCCCATGGCAAGTGACCCTAATGAGAATAGGAGTCCAAGATGGGTGGGAGTTTTTAAAAAAGGAAATTTTAAAGGTCCAATTACAAACAATTCTAACAAGGAAAAAAGATAGAAGACAACAGAAGAAACCAATGTGGCTCCACAAAAAGCTTAGAGATGACATGAAAATAAAAAAGGATACATATAGGAAGTGGAAGGAAGGCCAGGCTACAAAAGAAGAGTACAAACAAGTAGCACAGAAGTGCCGGAATGGTATCAGGAAGGCTAAAGCTGAGGAGGAGCTGAGGCTAGCAAGGGATGCTAAAAGCAATAAAAAGGTTTTCTTCAGAGACATGAATAGTAAAAGACAGAGGAAAGAAATGGTGGTTCAATTGCTTCATGAGGATGGCAAATTGGTAACAGATGACAAAAAAAGGCTGAAGTGCTCAATTCCTACTTTGGCTCTGTCTTCTCTCAAAAGCAGGTCTATGACACCCCCTGGAAAAAGTGAAGTACAAGCTGACGGGGCAGGATTGCAGTTTGAGATTGATAAACAAACGGTCAAGGAACACCTAATTTCTTTGAATGAGTTCAAATCTCCAGGGCCCAACAAACTGCATCCTAGAGTAATAAAGGAGCTGGCAGAAGAACTCTCAGAACCACTGTCTATTATCTTTACAAAATCATGGAAGACGGGTGAAGTGCCGGATGACTGGAGGAGGGCTAATGTTGTCCCTATCTTCAAAAAGGACAAAAAGGAGGAACCTGGGAACTACAGACCAATCTGTCTGACATCCATCCCTGGGAAAATTTTGGAGCAGATTATAAAGAAGTCAATCTGTAAGCACCTTGAAAACAATGCAGTGATTACTAGAAGCCAGCGTGGAATTGTCAAGAACAAATCCTGTCAGACTAATCTGATCTCATTTTTTGATCGGGTAACCTCCCTTGTGGACTGTGGGAATGCTGTGGATATAGTATATCTTGACTTCAGCAAAGCTTTTGACAAAGTGCCCCATGACATATTGATTCACAAACTAGTGAAAAGTGGGCTAGATGGAACAACTATTAGGTGGATCCACAGTTGGCTACAGAATCGGACTCAAAGAGTGTTTATCAATGGTACCTTTTCACACTGGGGGGAGGTAACGAGCAGGGTACCGCAGGGCTCAGTCCTGGGCCCAGTGCTTTTCAACATTTTTATTAATGACTTGGACGAGGAAGTTCAGGGAATGCTTATCAAATTTGCAGATGACACAAAATTGGGTGGGATTGCTAATACCCTGGAAGACAGAAACAAACTCCAAAGTGATCTTGATAGACTGGAGCGCTGGGCTGAAAACAACAGAATGAAATTTAATAGGAACAAATGCCAAGTTCTACACCTAGGAAAAAGAAACCAAATGCACAGTTACAAGATGGGGAATACTTGGCTAATCAATATGACAAGCAAGAAGGATCTTGGAATTGTTGTAGATCACAAGCTGTATATGAGCCAACAGTGTGATGTGGCTGCAAAAAAAGCAAATGCTATTTTGGGCTGCATTAATAGAAGTATAGCTTCCAAATTGTGCAAGGTGCTGGTTCCCCTCTATTCGGCACTGGTTAGGCCCCATCTTGAGTATTGCATCCAGTTCTGGACACCACACTTCAAGAACGATGCAGACAATCTGGAGCATGTTCAGAGGAGGGCAACGAGGATTATTAGGGGTCTGGAAACAAAGCCCTATGAGGAGAGATTGGCTGCCTCTACAAGAGAGGTTTAAAGCTCTTTCAAGGCGCTTAAAAAAATTTACCTCTACAAGAACGGAGCGCAAATCGGGCGTAGAGGCGCGTTATCTCTCCGATTATGCACATTATCGAATGCGCGTTAAACAGCGAGTTTTATTTTGCTCCGACCATTAAAGCGCATTTTGACTATGTGAACAAGCGATTATGTGCATTAACTACTTGTAAAGCGCATTTTGGTCAACCCTTAATGCACTTTGCCGCCTCTTGCCGCCTCTCGTGCAGAGGTGTTAGGCGTAAATGCGCTTCTGTGATTATGCGCACAATCGGCTAACCAGGCGCAAAAGCAAATCCTTGTAGAGGGGACCATTGAAAGAACTAGGCATGTTTAGCCTGGAGAAGAGAAGATTGAGGGGAGACATGATAGCACTTTTCAAATACTTGAAAGATTGTCACACAGAGGCAGGCCAGGATCTCTTCTCGATCAACCCAGAATGCAGGACACGGAATAATGGTCTCAAATTACAGGAAGCCAGATTCCGGCTGGACATAAAAAAAAACACCTTCCTGATTGTTAGAACAATACGACAATGGAACCAATGACCTAGGGAGGTGCTGGGCTCTCCCACATTAGAGGCATTCAGGAGGCAGCTGGACAACCATCTGTCAGGGATGCTTTAAGGTAGATTCCTGCATTGAGCAGGGGGGTGGACTTGGTGGCCTTATAGGCCCCTTCCAACTCTACTATTCTATGATTCTATGATTCTATGAATGTTTAGTGAAACAAGTTATGTGTTGTGGCATCATTGCAACAAGCATTTCCTTGCTCCCTCCCCTTGCAAATAGCAACCAAAGAAGCAGAGTCAGAACAGAAAACTGCTGGACGTGGAGAGGTCACATCACACATCCTGCTTAACTAAATGAGACCAGGGAGACATATGGAATCAGTGGCATGTGTTATGTGTTGATAGGCCCTCAACAGATCTATCCACAGCTGTAATTTGAATGGAAACCTTACATAGAATACATATTTAATTTTGTACTGGATGCCTCAAACTTTATCTCCTGCAGTAGCAACTTGAACAAGTGGTGTGTCTTGGTTTTCTTTAAATCACTTGGAGTGCAATCCTGTCTACATCTCATCCAAAGTAAGATCCATTGAGTTCAATGGGACTTACTCCCACTAAAGTGTTATAAGATTGCAGCCTTGGGGGCACTCCTACATTACGCTTTTAGGTATACACCAAAAAATATACAACAAAAGTGGGATTGCAAACAGATATTATCATACAGGCACATTAATCAGTGAATATTCTATATATTAGACACTGAACAAAACCCTATGAAGAGAGATTGAAAGAACTGGGCATATTTAGCCTGGAGAAGAGAAGATTGAGGGGAGACATGATAGCACTCTTCAAATACTTGAAAGGTTCTCACACAGAGGAGGGCCAGGATCTCTTCTCGATCAACCCAGAGTGCAGAACACGGCATAATGGGCTCAAGTTACAGGAAGCCAGATTCCAGCTGGTTGTCAGGAAAAACTTCCTGACTGTTACATGCTGGTAACTTTGAGGCTCAACTTCTGCAATGTGCTGTACATAAGGCTACCTCTGTGCCTAGTCTGGAAACTTCAACTAGTTCAAAATATGGCAGCCAGGTTGGTCACTGGTACACCTAGGGGTGACCATATCACACCAGCTTTAAAATCTCTCCACTGGCTGCCAATTAGTTTCCGGGCAAAATACAAAGTGTTGGTCATTACCTTTAAAGCCCTACATGGTTTGGGTCCAGGTTACCTGCGGGATTGCCTTCTCCCATACAATCTGCCCGGCATACTCAGGTCCTCTGGGAAGAATTTACTACAGTCAGCCAAGGCTAGGCTGACAACTGTTACCCAGAGGCCCTTCTCTTCTGCTGCTCTCATACTGTGGAACAACCTGCCAGGAGAGATCTGCCAACTCACCAGTCTTCAAGAATTTAAAAGAGCTATAAAGACTGATCTCTTCTGGCAGGCCTACCCAGATGAATTTTAAGTGTTTTTTTTATATATTTTAATGGTATTTTAATGATGTATTAGTTTTATGTGCTTTTAATCAGTTTTGTGTATTTTATATTTGATGTTGTTCCGCGCCTCGATCCAGAGGGAGAGGCGGGTAATAAATAAATAAATATATTATTATTATTATTATTAGAGCAATATGACAATGGAACCAATTACCTAGGGAGGTCGTGGGCTCTCCCACATTAGGGGCATTCAAGAGGCAGCTGGACAACCATCTGTCAGGTATGCTTTAAGGTAGATTCCTGTATTGAGCTGTGAGTTGGACTTGATGGCCTTATAGGCCCCTTCCAGCGATACTCTATGATTCTGTGATACAATATGATATGATATGAGAACTACTAACTGCTAGAATACGCCATTATTATTTATTCTGAATCATTTGCTTTCTTCCCTTTGATGGCCCTATATTATTATGCACTCAAATCTGAAACTTTGAATTTGCAATTTGACTGTACTGGATCTGAGTGTTCACAATGTATACTTTACACAATAATAATACTTATAGATCTTTCATCTTTTCTTCCCTATATTAATTGCCTAAACCACAATGATTTATAGCCACTCTGAACATGATTATTAATTTTCCTGATGATTATACCTGTGGGCGGTAACACATCTACTCCTGCTAGAACTGGCTTTGAAATGCTGCAAAATTCTAAAATGTCCATAAGGTAATAACAACTAATTTTTACCTTAATCAACTTACACTTAAAAAGAATTTAATATAGGGCACTTGTGCCTTGTGGGGAAACTTGTTTGAAATACACTGTACAGTCCTGAGTTATTTATGAGAATAATTATATATTTGTTGCTCAAGTTTGTACTGGGAAATCAGGATCTGAAATTAGGCTGGAGTGTATTTTTTTTTTAACAAAAACATTGAAGTGAGAGAATTCTGTATTCTGCATTCTAAAGAACTTTGGCACTAAAGGGAAGAAATAGAGAAGAGTTACCATGAATGACATGGCAGTGGCCAATAAAGCCTCCTGGTTTCAAAGCAGGATGCTAGCTGCTGTACAATAGTATCAAAAAGTTCTACGTGAGGTAGTGTTGAAAACAGAGGGTACCACAACCACAGCTAGTAGCACCATGTTAGGGATGGGTGAACTCCCCTGAGTCCTGTTTACCTGCTGCTCGCCAAACGCCTGCCGGTTGCCCAACTCTGGTGTGCGTACGAGGTGAACTACCCGATGGTCATGTCTTTCTTCCTTTCTTTTTGCCCATGAGCTGCGATTTACACAAATTCACAGCTGGGAATAATTACAGAAATTGCAATTTGTGCAAAATCATGGCCATAAATAGCTCAATTTGGGTAAAAAGGAGGCGTAAAGGACCATTTACGCCTGCCATTTTGCACCAATTGGACTATTTACAATCACAATTTTCTCCAAATTGTGATTTCTATAACAATTCCCAGCTGTGAATTGGCACAAAACATGGTTTGCACAAATCCTGATTTATGCAACAAAATAAGCGGGAAACTGCAAACTTGGCTGACTCAGCATGCGCCAATTCGACCTAGCACAGGGATCCATGACGTGGCATCTGGGAGGCTGAGCTGGCAAAAACTCACTGAGCTCCATCCTAAAAATGGATTCCCCCATCATTCCTACTGACCACCCCTGCAAATGTTAGCAGCCTGGATCCACACTACAGCTCAAGGGCAGCTGGTGAAGTATAATAAGGAAGCAGCCACTGCTACTGACTACTGAAAAGGGGAAAGACACTTTCCTTGGTAAATGGTGTGTAGCAACACTCCAGGAATTGGGCAGCTGGGTCAGCACTAGCATGCAGAGGCACAGAGCAATGATGTCATCAGCCTGTGCTGGGAGCTGCTTGTCAGTCAGCAGTCCTCTGCCTCTGTGCTACCACACATCTGCCCCTGGTGGCTGCTGCCACCACTTACTACCCTCTGAACCACATCACTGGCCGCCATTGCTTTAGTTATGGGCACTTAGAGTATAGAGACTCAGGTAGCCCAATCTTTTCCATGCAAAGACATGAGTTACCTGATAAAGTAAGCCAATACAGAGAGAGTAGGCCTTTTTCTAATACAAAGGGTTCTCTTTTAGCTGTTGCCACTGATTTAATACACCTTGTTCATCCAATGCATTTTCTATGTAGTAATTTTTTTTTTAATAAATACAAAAAGTGGCACCATGATAACAGAAGAACTAGGGTGACCAAATAAAATCCAGGTCAGGGCTCATGTAACTTTTGTGGAGAAAAGGGAATTTCAGCCAGTGTCATTTGTATGCAATTACTTCCTGGTGAAATTCCCTCTTCATCACAACTGTTAAAGTTGCAGGGGCCCTGCCTTCTTTTGTATATGGTCACTCTAGTATAGTGCCTGCACCTTTAACTGTTGTGATGAAGAGGGAATTTCACCAGGAACTAATTGCATACAAATGACACTGGCTGAAATTCCCTTTTCTCTACAACTGTTAAAGTTACATGGACCCTGACCTGGATTTTATCTGGTCACCCTA
Organism: Anniella stebbinsi; assembly: GCA_029215795.1. Lineage (NCBI taxonomy): Eukaryota > Metazoa > Chordata > Lepidosauria > Squamata > Anniellidae > Anniella > Anniella stebbinsi. The sequence continues at coordinate 97,029,484 of JARDYH010000004.1, read as the reverse complement.
AGAAGAACTGTCTGTGGATTGTCTTCATTTACAAACCAAGTTGTGTGGGGAAAAACCCTCTAGTCCACATGCTTTAACTGTATGTTAGCTACTATATGAGACAGGCAATGGCAAGGGTGTTGCCACCCAAAGTTTCGCATCAGAAGAGTTTATGCATATCTTATACTCTCCACATAACTTGCCTAAAATGATATTCAAAGTAACTCTGTAGGTTCCTTGTCAAGTGAAACAATTCCGAGTGAAGCCCAAAGAGTTTTCAGGAGACTGACATTTCTTAAGGGACACTTGCACATCTCGGCCCTTACTTTAATATTTATAGGTTTTCAAATGCGGCCACCAAGGCACCAGTTTGCTTCATTGAGTTCTATGGGATATGACTGCATTAGGACTGTAGTTATGGCCACCACTCATATTCTCTGGCAACCTCTGTGCTCACAAATAACACCAAGCTACAGAATGAATTCATAATGTTTATAACATCCTTCAGAGATATTGATAGGTGCTGGACTGTAACTTAGGAACCATTGGTACCTGAACACCGGGATATTCATAAACAGGAACATGCAAGAGGGCCACAATATATTAAATACCTGATATTGTATGCTTTAGGGGAATATTTCCCCACAAATAATGATGAGAAATATTAATTATTTATAGATGATTTGCATAACTGCATAATGCATCTCTCTATAAATAACCAATTATTTGCATAACGGCATAATGCCACTAATCATGGAAAAGAGCGCAAAATAATTTGATATTTCTAGCATTTGACCATGCCTTGTCATATATGCTCTGCCTGTTTGTTCTCAGACGGTGCCATTGTGCCTGGATAGTGGCATGATGGCTCTCCTGTCCCTTTCCTGCCCTTTTCCAAAGAGGGGAAAGGCCATAGCTCAATGGCAGATTTGATGCCTGGCATCTTCAGGTAGGGCTTGCAAAGACTCCTGACTGAGACCCTGGAGAGACCCTGCCAGTCGCTGCAGCAGACAGTTCTGAGTTAGATGGAACAAGGGTCTGACTTGTTATAAAGCAGCTTCCTATGCTCCTAAGAGTGAAAAAAGGGCAGCTAACATTGCCATCTCAGTCTTGGTACTCTCAGTACTAGCAAAATGTGCATTTCACTTTGCACTAGAGCGAATAGACCTCCTCTATTCAATCACCCCTCTATTCATCCTCTGTTCCTCTATTCAATCATCCATTTTCAAATCCATTTAGGGTGCCATAACAATCATGAGTCATGATCTGTGGGTTCACTGAGGCTTTCTTGTTGGCCTAGTTCACACATAACACCAAGCCCAGGTCCCGTTATTGGTGTTCTATTACTAGCATGTAGAGCAGATGGGTGATTTATTTATTTATTTATTTATTTATTTATTTATTTATTTATTTATTACCACTCTTGCATCCCAGCTCATTAGCCTAGTGAAACAACCCATGAACAATCCACAGTTCTGGGTTCAAACAAAATGACAACCCATAGTTTAAACAATCTACAATTCACAACCCAAAAGCCAACCATGGGTTTTCTTTCTGGGCCATTCATGGTTAACAATCCATGGTTTGTTAGTGTGGCCACATCATAACAACCCAGATTTCCACAACCCATACCATGTATTAACATTATGTGTGAACTAGTGTTAAATTTATGCCCCAAACCCAACCATTGATACTGAATTAAATCTGGTTCAATGGATGCTTACTTCCTGAAAAAACGTTCTTAGGATTTCAGATATAGGATGGCTTATCTGATCATCAGTCTCATAGTAAGACTGCCTGATGATCAGTCATGGGTACTTGTAGCCTCTGTCACAGTATTGAAGCTAGAAGCAGGAATCTATTGGGATGACTGGCTGCTAACTTTAAGTGACCAGGAGAAGCCAGGCAACTTTATTTCTTTACTTAAGTATTTTTATCCTACTCCTCAGCCAAAAAGGCTCCTGGAGTGGCTTACAAATAATCAATACAAAAGATAGTTCCTGTCCACAGGTTTACATTTAAAGGTACAACACATAAAGGAAAAAGGAATGGGGAGGAAAGAGGGATAGAAAATATCTTTCAGCAGGGCTGGTAGAACGGCCCTGTTTCCCCCCTCCCATTTTGGTACAGCCTGTTGGAATGGCTGATGGTGGGGATAGCTAAAGGAGGAGCACCTTTCATGTGACAGGTCTTCAGCAGGGCTGGTGGAATGACAAAGAGCAGCAGAGCATCCCAACTGACTGCTCCAACCATCCCTTTCACCATGGTACCCTTTGGCGACTGTTTGTTTGTTTGCTAGATTTGGATGCTGCCCAACTGGAAAATGCCCTTGGGGCAGTTTACAGTCATAAAAAGCCAACACAACAACTACAAAATATACAACAGTAAAAATATCACAGTAACACAATATTAAGCATTAAAAATATTAAAAGCATTATGGAGACAGCTGTAAAACTCATACTCAAAGAAACAGATTAAGATCCAATGCCTGCTGGAAGATGAGGTCTTAACCTGGTGTCTAAGAACGCAATCCTATGCATGTTTAGACAGGGGGAAAGCTCCTAAAACTCCCAGCATTCCCTAACCTGCCATACTGGCTTGGGAATGCTGGGAGTTGTAGGAGTTTTTCTGTCAAAACATGCATAGGATTGCTCTTTAAGTGCATACAATGAAGATGCAAGGCAGATCATCCTGGAAAGGGCATTCCAAAGATGGGGAACCACTGCAGAGAAGGCATGGTCTCTGGTACCCATCCATTGTACCATTCTGGGTTTCAGCACCTGTAGAAGAGCTTCCAAAGATGATCTTAACAACTGGGCCAAAATATATAGGAAAAGGCACTCCCTCAGGAAGATTGCTCCTAAGCCATTTTTCCTTTTACATTTCTCAGTGAGGCTGGTGAGGCATAGTTTGGGAGGTAAGAACAGACTAGCAGCACTGTGGTAAATTTTTCCACCTCGTAACTGGTTGTGTGAATCAGCCCACAGAGGAAGAGAAGAATGAAAGGTAGGCAAATGGAAAGAAGGAAGCTAGAGGGGGCACACCAAAAGATAAAGGAATCAGCAGAGGAGAAAAGGAGTGAAGGCGTTCTTTAAAAGCAAAAGAGAGCAAGGCATGAATGGCAGAGAGGGAAATAAGAGAGAGACTATGAAAGAAAGTGAGAACTGAACTTGAAGATGGAAAGGGAGTAGAGATGAATTATTGCATGAGAAAATGCAAGCAAACAAAAAGTCAAGAAAATGGAGGCCAAGGGGCACCTGCAAAAAGAATAATGATCTCCCAATAACTGGGAGAAGAAGGATAAGTAGAGAATGAAGTAAGGTCAGAAGCACATTAAAGATGAAAAATAGCATTATCCTTTGGGATATTTCCCCTCACATTGTTCCTTTTTTATCAGAAGTCACATTTCCTACATCACCCAAAATAAAAATGAAGAAAGTATTAGATGAAAAACACAACACAATAAAGACTATGCACACACACACACTCTCATGCATACACACACACAACTCTGACATAAAGCCAAACTTCCCAAATGTTCATGAAAGGTTATCTCCTTAGACTATGCATATCTTCTGCTATCTAATGCAGGCTGGAAATTGTGTTTACATTTCTCATATATTTTTTCAATCTGGGTATGTGGCAATACAGATTAATGGCTCTACTAAAGTTTGACCTTCCATTCATTTTGCGTTAAGCTCTCAGCTCGTGGGTGGCGCTTTGTAGTTAATGTAGCCAAAATCTTCTCTCCCTCTTTCCCAGGAGGAGGAAAAAAGATACTCCGAAAACAGCCTTTTTTAGGCATTCCAGCTTCAAATGTTTACTTTTTGTGAGTTAATAGCAAAGATAATGCAAGCCGAAAATTTGGGTCATGGTTTATAAACCAGGGACACATTCAAGTGAACCTCGACTTATTTATGGACTGAGGTGGAAACTGTGTGAGATCCAGTAGTTATAGCCTGCGATGGGATAAACTGGATATGTATCTGACTTCTCTTTCAGCCTGTGAGTTATTAAAACATTAAACTATAACCAGATCTATGAAGTGTTCAAGTCCCAGGTGAATCAAAGCAATAAAATTTACTCCACACGAAAGCTGCTGCACACTCCAAACCACAACTGCTAAGTTAGTTGGCAACAAACACAGGACTAGTCTCTAGAACAAGACATTTAGATTTTTGTTATACTGGCAACCCTGGGTTTTTTGAGCCAGATTACAGAAGCAGATAAAGGTACCATAGCATTTTGTTCCTAATAATTGAGGTAGCAGTGCTAGCCCAATTCATGTTGCTGCCGGAAGTAGAGGCCAGAAGGCATCCTTCCTGTCCCACCAGAGCCAACCCTTTGAAAAGTCTCACTCCACCATTCAGACAACCACTTGCTACCTTCACTTATCCCACTCAGTCCACCATCATGGTGCTGCCTGCAACAGGTTGCTATGGAACAGAGAAGGAAAGCTCTCTATTACTGGAGGATGGAGTAACAGTGGACTAGTTTTGCATGAACCAGTGAAACAAAATGGCTTCAAGTGTAGAAAGTGGCATGGTCATTGGCTACCCCTGCTCTGCTCTTATTCCAACATTGAACCATTCAGTGATGGGGGCACCCACCTGTCAGCACTGAGGCTGGTGCCAACACCCAACGATTGTGTCACCAATCTTGAGTCCCTGTACTCCGATTCTGTGCCCATGAAATGCCGCTGCTAAAATGAAGCATTATGACTATTTAAGGTTTCAGTTAGTGCTGTGCACCCAAAAAATGATTCTTCCATTTTTGGCATTTTGTGTGGGGGGGGGGGGGGATGAAAACTCTGGTGAAAGAGGTTGTGACGGGTGAAAATTTCAAATATCTTTCTCCCTGTGGATGAGGACAGGACTTCAGTTTACCTTTTTAAGTGTAGGTGATGGCTGAATGGGTCTTTCTAATTTTTATTTTTTAAAAATACCCCCTGTACTTGCAGGAGCCTATCTTCTTTAGTCTAGCAGCTCTTTCTGAACTCCCAGGAGACCACATGAACCTATCCTCGCCAATAGGCATTCAGGAAAGGCTCTGGGACTGCAGAAGCTTCTTTGCAAAGCAGGAGCAATCGGGTTTTTAAAGCTTTAGAAAAAATCTGTTATTTGCAACAATCTGTTATTTGCAAGCAAGATAAACATTTTTCTAAAGCTCCAAAAGTCCAATTTGTCCTTTGCAAAGAAGCATTTTTGCAAAGAAGCTTCTGCAACCTGGGAGTTCTTCCTGAATTCAAGAAGTGCTGCCAGGCTGGAGAGAAACTTATGCTAGGGGTGTTTTTCAAGTAAAAAAAAAAACACAGACAGAAGATCCTTTAGCCACCTCCCAAATGCAAAAGAGTTTGTGGAAACCCTGTCCCCCTACTCAAGGTGAAAATTCTCCAAAATTCTCCCCTTCCCTGCGAAAGAGGCAGTAAAAATGCCTCTTTTGAGGGAGAGGGGGAAAAATCCCAAAAATTGGGGCAGGATTCAGCACTAATTTCAATATAATAGTGATACCCTATATATGTAACCTCGAATATCGGAGGTGATACGTCCCTCAATACCAGTTGCTGGGAAACATGAGCAGAAGATGCTATTGCACTCATGTCCTCTTTAGGACCTTCCCATAGATATCTGATGTGTAGGGTGCCCATGTGTCTTCTTTTATTGAGGACCATCCTCTGTTTGAAGGGCTGCCCTGTCCCATTCCAGTTTAAAGATAAAGAACCATAAGACCTGTTGCCCATCAACAGTAGGCACCTGGGCAACAGACTAAACGGGAAGGCAAATAGGTCACCTGGGTTCTTCCACACCATGGTGACATTTACTGTATTTCAATTTGGATAATAATAATCAATAATTATTATTATAAATGTGCAACTATACAGATAAATTAGCATATGCAAATTATATACAAATCTGTATCCTCTCTTTTGGGTGATGCATGTCCTCTTTTTGGCAACTCATAAGTGGCTCCCCTGCTGGTTGGCCACAATAGGAACAAGCTGCTGGACTAGATACGGCTTGTTTTGTCCACTGTCTTGGGGGCTGTCTAAATGCATGGAAAGCCCTGGGGTGGATACATGGTGGCAATGCTTCGATTATATGACGCAGCAGTCACCGTGCAGCCACCCCAGGACTTTCCAGCAAAGCTGTGGAGAAAAAAGGTCAGGGAGTCGCAGTGGAAGTGTAGATGGGTGGATGGCGACCCATGATTGGTCACTGTCCACCCGTGCAAGGGGCAGGCCCGGCGAGCCTCCCTATATCCAGGCTATTCGCCACCACCTTGCACCAGCAATACCATGGGGTTTGGCAATGGAGCAGCACCAACTCAGTGCCATGAAGACTGGCCCTTGGCTGTTATCCCATTTCTCCTACATCAATTCCAGAGCTTTGTTCTTCACATATTTTTCTTTTTCCATGCTCAGTTTCCATCCAGCCATCCAATGCAACATCTTCTTCTCTGCTGCCATATTCTTTTCTCAGAGCATCAAGCTAGTAAGTCAATTGGTGATGGGGGGATTTACAGAAAGCTTCTGCCTTGGGGCATATTACTTTGTAAACGAATGGCAATATTAATCTGCATCTCAACTTCAGATTCAAATAGTTGCAGTAGTGCAGTTAAACGAGTTTAAAGACTAAAGTAAAAATGTAACTCACAGAAGCTATTAAGTGATTGATCATACTGATACAAGTGCCTCCGAACATAAGTTTACAGTGACACATCTTATCTGGGATGAAGAGTTTGCTGTGTGCATTATGTAGAAATGATTGATATCATGCATTTTTTTTCTTTCTTTTTAAGAGAGAAACAACTTCTATTGTCTCATACACCTCAATTTTGAAAACAAGGTATATGAAAAGAATTTTTCAACAAGGATGTTATCACTGCAGATCAAAATAAGTCTCCAACAGCTCCAGTCTCCCTCTACTGTTAAATGCTATACTTCTTTCATTTAGAAACAAACAAGTCACATTTAACGGAATAACAGAAATAATGGCTAAATGATATAGTCCCCTATGCTAGTACCATGTTGCTGGTTTAATGGTGCATCCAAAGACAGAAGTCAGCTCTGTAACTTCCTTCGATGTAGCAATGAGTATGTATGGGGGGTGGGGAGATATAGCTGGCTCATATTCCCAAAATATGACAAAGATTAGACGCTACAGTTACACTATTACAGTTACACGAAAAGGAAAACCCCATTATCTGAATAACATAAGGAGCCTAGAAGCCTGTTGCCATCTGAATTTATTGAGGACTTGATGCAAATGTAGACAAATGAGATTGTTAAGCGACCCCTTAACTGGAGGCCATTTGAGTTTGAAGAGCAGCGTGTCATGATTGCCTCTACAAATCCATGTGAAATTCTCCCCAGTACAAATTCTCTTCTACCCAGCTTACAGCAAAAGCAGTCCTTTGGCTGTAAGAGGAATATGTATGCCTTTTGGGACTGAGGTTAGGTGATTATCATCCCTTACCCCATTGCAATGATGCATCGTTATGTTTCACCCCTAGCCAAAATTCTTTCCTGGGGAGGGGCACTAGTGTGTGTGTGTGTGTGTGTTGTGTGTATATATATACTGCAAATATGTTGTGACACTGGAATTCCCTTCTATTATCTTAAGTATATAGAAAGTGAATCTATCACTACCTTTTTGGCATTAAATACAAGTGTTACACATTTTAATTAGTTCTTTCCTTTTTTAAAAAAAAAAACACACACACAGGGTCAGGATGAACACCCTATTAGAGGTCAGCAAAGGCTTGCACCAACAAAGATAAAACTGGCTGATGGGTGAACGCTAGAGGATTTCTGCCTTCCCCTGCCATATGTGATGTGGCCCAAATGCTTCTGTCATCTGGGTCAGTGTTATCAAGCATCAAATTACCCTCTGAGTTAGATGCTTTCATGTATTGGGCAACCAGATCAGATGATTAAGGCCATTTAAACCAATGCAGAACTGAATTTTTTCTAACTGGACTTGAGTAGGATCTCAAAATGGTCCTTTTTCAAGCCAATCTTGGTTGATGTCTAACTTGTGGTATGAAGCATTGCTAAATCAACTTGCTTTGTTTAACATCCCAAAGGTATTCTATTGCAATATTTTGAAACAGAACCTGCAGCTGCGGGGCTCTTAATCTGGATTGGCCCCTTAGCAGGAGGGAAGGGTTAGAATCCTTTACCACCACCACTGCCGCCACTCCCCGCCCATGCTAGTAGCTTGATCCATATTTGGGGCCTTGCATTTATTCTTGCGTAGATATGTAAAGACATAGCTCCCAGCTACATCTTTTAAGTAATCTCTGTTTTGGCCCTGAGAGCACCTTCAAAGATTACAAGGGAACAGCTTCAGTGCCGATGACTACTGCATTCTCCATTTGCACTTCCTGGTGTTTTATTGGTCTTTTAATGATGTACTGGTTTTATCTGCTTTTAATCAGTTTTTGTATTTTGTGTTTGGTGTTGTTCCCCGCCTCGATCCGTTGGGAGAGGCGGGTGATAAATAAATATATTATTATTATTATTATTATTATTATTATTATTATTATTATCTGCCCTTGAAATAATTTGGTATTTCTGCTATTCTATTTTCAGTCTTATCTCAGACACCATATAAGGGTTATAAATCCTAGAAGCCATTGTTTCAAGTGAGCAGCTCCTCATTTCGCCAAACGGTAGGAGGTTCCAGGGTCAGCCACTACAGGTTTGTTTCTTTAGGAGGAGGTCTGTGGCATCTTTGTGACATCTGATTACTTACAAATATATCCTGACAGCCAGGCCCAGTCTTTAAAGCAGAGGTGGGCAATTTGTGGCTCTACAGATACTTTGGCCTAAAACTCCTATCAGCCGTAACCCATGGTGAGAAATAATGGTTGTTGTACACCAAAACATCTGGAGGACCATAAGTTGCCCCTCCCCTGCAGTAAAGCAGCACCATTTCCCACAAAAGTTTTTTTTTTAAGGTATCTACTTGGAGTCTTCCAAGTAGAGATGGGCATAAAAGAATGAGCTGCCATTTTTATACAAAATGGCAGTTCAGCAGACCAGCAGGGACCGCTGCGCTTTCCTAGCTTGACGCGTACTGAGTCAGGTAAGTGTGGCAGTCTGCGGACTAGAGTCTGGGAGGCAGAGTGGAGGGCCACTGAACTCACTCCCTCAGACTCCCATGACATCCCTACCCCCAATCTTTTCCCCCCACACACTTCACCCGCTACTTGCAAGACTCAGATTGGCGGTACCCTGGAGTAGTTATTCAAGAAGTTAGATGAGCCTTGCATACCCAAGCAAAATGAAACAGTAGAACACATTTTTTGTTTTGTTTTTTCTTCTGAGGCAGCAGGGTGCTGACAAAGGGTTAGATGCTTATGTTGCTGTATTAAGGACTCTTAACTATGGTCCCCTCTACAAGGATTCGCTTTTGCGCCTGGTTAGGCGATTATGCGCATAATCGCTGAAGCGCATTTACGCCTATTACCTCTGCACGAGAGGCGGCGAGAGGCGGTGAAGCGCATTAAGGGATGACCAAAATGCGCTTTACAAGTAGTTAATGTGCATAAGCGCTTGTTCACATAGGCAAAATGCGCTTTAACGGCCGGAGCAAAATAAAACTCGCTGTTTAACGCGCATTTGATAATGCGCATAATCGGAGAGATAACACACCTCTACGCCCGATTTGCGCTCCGTTCTTGTAGAGGTCAATTTTTTAAAGCACCTTGAAAGAGCATTAAACCTCTCTTGTAGAGGCAGCCTACAACATACTATTTCTCCATCTTGTCAGTAGAGGCTGGTGGCTGTGAATCCATTCTGGATTTCAGTCAGAACCAGCCAGAAATATGAGTGTGCTATCCAAGGTGCTGAACCTATTTTGTGGGGTAGGATTTGGCACCTTGGATAGCTCCATTAGATTTCTGGGTGGTTTTGACCAAAAGCCAGAATGGATTCTCAGCCCCACTGAAAACTGGGCCACCAACTTCCACTGCATCTAGTCCAGTACTATCTATTCTGACTGGCTGCAGAGGAAGGATTTCCCCATCACCAGCTACCTGATCCTTCTAACTGGAGATGCTGGATTGAACCTGAGTCCATCTGCATGCAAAGCATGAATTCTGGTGCTGAGCTGCAGCCCATCCCCAATCAAACGAACATCGGTACTCATTAGCAAACAGTCAACCTAAACAAAAGATTATAATATCTCCACTTGCTGGCATTTCTGTTGGGTTCTCCATTGTATGGCATATGAATGTATCTATTCTAAGGAAGAATAGTCTCTGTACACCCATTGGAAGAAGTGGAAAGTATTTTCATTTATATAATTATTTATTGACCTATTATTCCAGATATGAATGTGTTAATTGAAAGCCTTGCATACATCTTTTTTTAAAAAGTAAGGGCACAGCAATTTTATATGGCAACTGTTAAAAATATTTTTCCCCTTTAATTTCACAAGGGAAACTGAGACTTTTTAGAGTTTTCCCTCCTTGCAAGAGGGAATAATTTAGATTTTCTTCCATCCCTGTCAGAAGTTGAACAGACGAACAAAACAGATTCTTCAGAGACAATTTTACACAGAGTTACATCCATCCAATTCAATTATAAATTAAATTGACTAACGAACCATAGCTCATTATGGGAATCAATTACTCAGAACTGTCTTTGGACCAAAAACGTGGAAAATAAAAAATAATGGTCATACTTCAATATACCAGATTGTCAGTGTTTGAAAGCTCTGTTTTTCTCTGGCTTGGCATAGGCAACTGCCAAATAGGAATGATAATCATTTGTTTTACTGCTTGTAGAGCTATTCCTGTTTTATAAAGACTAGTTAATTGTTGAGTTTGATCTCTTTCAGACCAGCACCTTAGGCTTTTTTTCCTCTTGAGGTAACAGGGCAGCCCTAGAGTAATATCATCACATGGAGATCTTTCAGATCAGCTTATGCAAATATGTTATTAAAAGAAGCCACATTTTAGCCTCTGGTAAAGACCAAACAATAGTAGTGGCAAATGCTATGAGGTAGCACTAAAGGCATTTGATTAATAAAAATCATTCTTGTGACAGAGGAGCAAGCCAGCACACCCCTCTGGAGCATGTTTTTATGAGATGTTTAGTACATGTAATAAGGTGAAATAATATTAGTTTAAGGTTAGTATGAAATCAGTTACTAGTTTTTTTTAAAAAAAAAATCCCCCATCCCCATTCTCAGTTTAAAATAAACAAGGCATTTTGTACTTTGTTTTTAGGAGTAACTGTACAATAATAAATACAGTTTTGGGAGTGGGCTTTAAAAATAAGAAAGAGGGCCTAGGAAGCTTCTGTTCTATGGACAAAAACTAATGTCATGCAGGCAGAGTTTTGTTCACACAATTGGACTTTTTCCTTCTCCCTTCGCCCTGTAGCCCCCTGTGCCCACCCACCCCAATCTGCTATTTAGTATCCCCTCAGTAACTGGAGCAGATTTTGAGGGTGTGAGGCAGTTACAGGAAATCACCCATTTCTATTCTACTGACAGAACCATTTCATTAGCAGGAGGGGCTAATTAGACACAATCCTATATCTTTCAAACTTACCCCTCATTTCAACAGAAAGTTGACAAAGTGCCATTTTTAAAGCAGGCTGACCACCTTAAGGTCTTTTTTTTTTTTTTTAAGGAAAGGGATCAACTTCAATACCAAATAATAGAAGAATAAGTGAAGGCCCACATCTAGCATTAATGCTTTTGTGTCCCAGCTCTGTCCCTGGAATCTCAGAATAGGGCTACACCTCTACTTGAAAGTCTAGAAAACTGCTTCCATTCAGAGTTGATATTACTGAACTAGATAGACCATTGGTCTACAGTACTAAAGCAACCGTAAGGTTTCCCAAGTTCTAATGTGAATTATTTAATGTAAGCAAATTGGAAATGTCTCTCTGTGTAGTTTTACTTCTATGACAGAGGAGACAACAATGAGCAACGGCATTCTGAAATGGTATTACAAGTTAGATTTGCATCATATAGTGATATGTATATATACAGATCTGTTGTATTTAAATGTGAAAAATAAAACGTTTCCATAAGTCTTCTGTATGATATATTAGAACTAATGCTGTGCACAAATGGAAGCAGCCTGCTGACACGAGTTTCTTACTATGGTACAATTTCTCAGATCTGCTCATTCAGAAATGTAAATGTCCAAAAGTGAATCCATACCTGACTCCGCATTTTGAACCCTTTCAAAGTTACATCATTCCAGAAAGCATTATTATACAAAAAGGGGTATGTATTCGATTCCATAGTTAATTTATGGAATTCATTACCACAACATGTGGTGAAGAAGGGTACTACCTTAGATGGCTGTAAAACGAAATATGATGAAGTCATGTAAGCTGTCATGGCCATTAGCCAAGATAGTCAATAAAACCTCCATGTTTAGAGGATGTTTACCTCATAATAATAATAATAATAATAATATATTTATTTCTTGCCCCCTCTGGATCGAGTCGGGGAACAACAATAAAACAAATTATTTAAAATACTTAAAACTGATTAAAAACATATAAAAATGAATACATTATTAAAATACCAATAAAACTCTTAAAATTCAACTGGGTAGGCCTACCGGAAGAGATCAGTCTTTAATTCCAGATGCTGAGTACCACAAAGTCTAGCAACTTCATAACTTGATTGTTAGTGCTCAGAAACTATAGATAGCCATGGTAGAAGCAAAATGATGAACAAAATGGCCCTTTTGTCTGGTTCAACAAGACTCTTCTATCTTCTTATATGTGTTTAATAAATGTGTGTGTGTGTTATTGTACATATACCAAAACATAAGACTATTTACAAATACTTGTGTTTTTAACAATACTCTTAATACTTACAGAGCCTGTGTACAGCTCACAGTGTATCTCAACTTTATTGGCTCTTAATAAAATTCACTGGTGCTTATTATTTTGAAAGCTAGAGAAGTAAACACTCAGGCTCAAGTGTTCATGCTCCACTATCTGAAGTCTCATATAAGTCTCCTTTGGTAACTAATTTTGTTCCAGCAGTGTGAAAGGCAAAATTGTTCACTGGCAACAAACCTTCAAAAAGCATCTACTATCAAGTTAATCCTAATCCGTTACTCCTATGTTATTTGAAAATCTTTTAAAGGTGCACTTTCCCTTAGCAGAGGAAAGGAACTCCATCATTAACTGAGTCTATTTTTGAAAACGGGGATTTTAAAAAAATAAAAAATAAATCTGTAGCCAGAATTGTTTCCATAAATGGGAATAGAAATTGAGAATATGTAATAAGGTTCAGCAATTTGAAGAGCAAGGTTTGAAGATAAAGATTGAGGAATAAGTGAGAAGTTCTATTTACTATTGCTTAAAATGAATAGTTAAAAACATGGGTATGCTTTCCATTCCAATTATGACTTCATTCTTTCCCCCTTTCCCTGTCTCTTCTTTCTCTGCCTCTTTCTCTCATTTCCATTTATAAATCCAAATATTTTTCCTCACAATGTATCAGTATTTCTAAAGCCAGATTTCTAGTATATATCCAATGATGAATATTAATGAGTTGCATAAATATTTTGGCATTAAAATGTGCTCCATAAAATATCAGTATTATCAGATGGAGGACTTTTTCACTGTGGTAATTTCCCCCCTTTTCTTTTTCATACCATTCTTCCTGTAGATATGCAAAGAATTCTAGTTTGGGAGTTTGAAAAGAGACTTGCATTACATTACTGTAGTTCTTGGCAAACTCTTCTGCTATTTTAATTTTAACCAATTAGAACAGCCAATCTTTTTTTTTTTTTACTTCAGAAGTATATTAAAAGATATCACATTCAAAGGCTGGCCATGCACTCAATTAATTACTGGTGTCCAGCTAAAGGTCTACCATTAGCTATCACCATGACAACCTTTGGGAGACCTCTGCCCACCTGTTGCAAGATAGAAACAGCATTAGGCAGTTGGTTCCCGCACTAGGGCCTCCTTCTGGCCTGTGGGGAATTTGTACTAATTAGAATTAGTTGTCCTTCTGTAGTCCAGCTCCTGACACAAATTGCATTCTGTAGCTTTTTGTTCCACTCGAGTTCACAGACAAAATAGCCTATGCCATGTTTGAAATGAAGCAAGGCAATATGAAAAGATTTTGCATAATTGGTTAATATACTTTAACATTTTAACTAATATCCTCTGCGTTGATTTTTTGCAAAGAAATATTGTTTGCTTTCTTCTCTTCGGGTTTTTTTCCCCCCGTCTTGATAATTATTTATGATCACACACAGAGGGTAATTTTAATGTCGCTTGTTCAGGTGTCGTTAAATCTTGGTCAGACTCAACTGCATTTGGAACAAAACAAGTGACCTTTAAAAATGATAGTTTGAAAATGGGCCCTGTGGTGATGGTGAACTGAAAAAAGTACAAATCGTGGAGGGGTGAAGAGAATAAAAGCTCCTTCACGCATATCAGGAGAATATCTCTTTATTTATTGAGACCACTAAAGAAGCTGCAAGAAAGTGGAATGATTAAGCAAGCCAGGTAAAGGGGAAGCATGTACTGATAGAAAATGAAGAGTCTGTTTCAGAGAGTCTGTTTCAGTACAGTCATAATATTTAAGCAGGGGGTTCTTTTTCATTTAACCATGCTTAAGCATAACTTCTGAATATCTAAACCATGATTAATGATCCGAAGTGAATTTGTGAATCATGAGTTTGTGTGAATCATGGTTAAGTGTCACATGTGACCATAGCAAAACAAGGTTAAGGCAATTTCCTATCTCCCTTTACAAGAGCTCCAGGTGTAGGGCTTTGAAAGTAACATTACACCTTAGTTTCACTGGATGTTTAGGATGGGTTGCAGTTAATGCTAGCCATGTTTAAAATTATGGCATCAGGCCATAGGAAGTGATTGCCTTTTCTTATGATCCACACATGTATACATGTAGCAGTTACAATCAGTAAGATGGACCGTGTTCAGCGCAACATATCAAAGGAGATATAGTCAACAACACCAGTGCCTTTCCATTGCTAGCCCCAATGGTCTGGATTGAACTTTCTAAGGAGGTGCATTATTGAGCATCCTTTCTGAGATTTGGGGACTCTTTAAAGCTCAGCCTTTAAAGTAGGGATGTGCACGGCCGAAATTATCATATTGTATCATTATCAGAAATTCCAATATAATTTTTTTTTGTATCCGATCATATCGGGCATACCCAGATTTGATTGGATCACAAATCTGATAAATATTGGAAGTTCCAACACGATAACAGTGGCAGGATCTACACGTCGTTGTGATATCGCCTCATTTCGCTGGATGTGCGTTCTGAACCCTGTCGATTCACATGACGTTTGTGTTAAAGCGTTATGTTGTGCATTTTATTGGCTCCTTTTTTTTCTCCCAAAAGAATCCTTTAATCCATTTTAAATCGCTCTGAATGTCTTAGTGTGCCTCGTTCTAGCGTTATTTCCTGCTACTCCTTATTCCCTTCTTTGTGATAACTTCCGTTTCTGGTCTCCCTTCTTTTCCCTCTTAGCCAATCATTTTGAAAGTTCATTTTAGGCGCGCAGAGCAACCCTCTCCGTGCTTCCCGAGCCTCCCTGCGAGCGCTGCTCCCCGCTCAGTGTGGACCAAGCTCTGCTTGCCCCCTCGCTGCAGCCGCAGCCCTTTAATCCCGGCGGTCCTGGGGAGGGAGGAGGGAGGGGTATAAACAAAAGCCAGCGATCTGGAGAGGGATTTCCCAATCGCTGGGTTTTGTTTACAGCTCTCCCCCCTCCCCCTCCCCCCGGGACCAGCCAGGATTAAAGGGCTGCGGCGAGGGCGAGAGCAGAGCCTCCGAGGTTTGGTATGCATCACTGATACGCAAAGTACCGCACAAAACACTTAGAAGAAACGAACGGGAAACAACAGTGTGGCGCGTGATGTAATATTGCGGGGGGGGGGAAAATCGAGAGAACACGCATCCACAACAACGTGTAGTTAGGCCCAGTGTTTTCCCCATGGGTTTGCATTGGGGGAAAGAAAACTTTCCCTCAGTGCAAGTCTATGGGGAAAACACTGGGCCGGCACTCCCTCCCTCCCCCACTCGTGCACCTTCCCCCCACTTGCGCTCCTTACCCACCGGCACCACAACCGGCGCTGGTCCGTATCACTGCTAAACAGGCTTTGTGGCCTGTTTGTCAGTGCAGAGAGGCGCTGAGTGACGATGTCATCACTCAGCACCTCTCTGTACTGACGAACAGGCCGCAAAGCCTGTTTAGCAGTACTACGGACCAGTGGGGCGGGGAAGGCCACAGGTAAAGAGCATGAGGGGGGAGGGAGGGGTCCCCAGGGGTCCCCCTTTACCTGCGGCCTTCCAGGCTGCTGTCCGCTGTCCTCCGCTACTCCGGACTACTGAGAACTAGGCTTTGCGGCCTAGTTCTCAGTAAAGCGACGACGCGCCAGGTGATGACATCACCCAGAGCATCATCGCTGTACTGAGAACTAGGCCGCAGAGGCTAGTTCTCAGTAGTCCGGAACAGCGGAGTGCAGCAGACGGCAGCCCGAAAGGCCGCAGGTAAGGAATGCAAGGAGGGAGGGAGGGCCGGCCCTAAACTGGTGGTCCGATAATCCGATATGCCCAATAGTTATTGGACATATGGATTTCGGATCAGATCAGATAGGGCCTCCTGGAATGTTTATCGTTATCGTTAATCGGATGTCCGATAACGACCTTATCGAATCATTATCGGCCATCGTAACGATATGATACACATCCCTACTTTAAAGCAAGTCATTATAGATAGATATTGGAGACAGGGAGGCTTATCTGTTTCTTTTTGCTAAAAGTGATGGTGTTTCGATACTGTTGGGTTTAAATTGTGTGTGTGTGTTTAATGGCTACAGTGTTATATGTTATAAATCTTGTTGCTATGATTTTCTATAACTAGTCTAGAGTTTTGTTTTGTCTTTTATTGCATTTGTTCTTGGTTTTTGATGTTGTGTACAATGCCCTGGGATCCTGTGGGGGAAAGGTGTTGTATATTTTTTAAATAAATAAATAAATAAAGTCAATGGTGGAAGAAGCAAGATAAAATGTTGGAAATCATTGCATTCAAGAAATAAACATTTACTAGGCAAGTGTTTCACAGCTCTGTCATGAATTTACTTGGATGTATGTCCCTGAAACAAAAGCTTCCATGTTCATATTGGAGGTGTTTTCTTTTAGAGAAAAGAATAATAAGATGACACGCTACAGAAGTGTATAAAATCATGCCAGTGTGGACAAAGAGAAGATTTTCTTCCTCCCCCTTAATACTAGAAACCTGGGCAGGATCTACACTGCTGCTTTAAAGCATTTTAAAGCGGTTTATAACAGCACTGACAACTGTTGGGGCCCAGGAACACTCCAAAAACAGTTGTCACTACTGTTATAAACCGCTTTAAAGCAGCAGTGTAGATCTGCCCCAGGTTCATCCAATGAAGCCAAATGGCGGGAGATTCAGAAAAGACAGAAGGAAGGACATCTTCACACAGCTCACAGTTAAACTATGTAATTTACCACCAACATAAATGGCTTTGAAAGAAGTTTAGACAGATTCATGAAGGAGAAGGCCATCAGTAGTACTATCATGATGGCTATATACTACCTTCAGGGTGCCTCTGAATACCTGACACTGGGAAACAGTGGTGGGGAGAGTCACCAGCCTTCATGTACAGATTTTGGAAACCTGGTTGGCCACAGTGGCAGACAGGATGCTGGATTAGATAAGACTTTGGTCTGGTCTAACAGGGCTCTATTTATGTTCTGAAGTGATTTGATCCTGCCCTATAGTTGCAACTGCTTTGGCACATTAGAAGCTTGTACCACACCAACCAAGGAAATATAATGTGCTGTTCATAGCATACAGATCTCTTGCACTGGTGGTTATATTTCCAAAGCATCACTTCCTGCAAGAAACTAACAGTGAGCCACCTCTGGAATATCTGGGCCTTTGAGATCCTATATAAGGGGTTGTTGGAAGTTCAGCTTCCGTCTCCCTTCCCACTTGGGAAAAAAAGCCTTTGTGTGGCTCAACTGATGGTGTCTGGTACAAAATGCCCCTTTGCACTGGCATTGTTTCCTAGGATCAGGTTGTGTGTCTCAATGGTATCTTTCATTGTAGAGTCCTATTCAGGTGTTCTGCTTCAAGTGGAGCAAGTGAGTGGAGGTCACACCTGCTGGTCCCGCCTCTCATACAGCATCACCTACTGGTAGGGTGACCAGATTTTGGAAAGCAAAATCCAGGTCCAAAATGCCCCCCCACCAAAGCAGCCCCCCCCCGAACATAAAATAAAAAAATTAAAAAGGCTGCCTGCCATGCGGCCAACAGACACTCCTGCCACCCCCCACCAGAAACAACCCACCACCACCAAGCCACCCGCCTCCCCAAAAAACCCAACCCGGACCTACCAGGTCCTCCGCTGCCACTGCCGATCTCCTCCACGGCCACGTGACCCCCTGCAGCCCCCTCACCCTTCTTGCCCTGCTCCTGGGCTCCCTGGAGGTACCTGAGGAACAGCAGCAGCACGCAAAGGAGGAGGAAGAGCCTGCTTTAAAATGCCTGCGCTGCTCCCCGGCCTCTGCAGGAAACAAGTGCTCAGCATTAGGGAGCGTCAACAAATTCCTTGTCTGGCGGCTAAAGCAGTTAGCCACCAGACAAGGAATTTGTTGACACTCCCTAACGCTGAGCACTTGTTTCCTGCTGAGGCTGGGGAGCAGCACTGGCAGGAAAGAAGTGCTCAGTGTTAGGGAGCATCAACAAATTCCTTGTCTGGTGGCTAAAGCAGTTAGCCACCAGACAAGGAATTTGTTGACGCTCCCTAATGCTGAGCACTTGTTTCTTGCAGAGGCATGGGAGCAGCGTGGGCATTTTAGGGCGGGAGGAGAGCTGATCCTTTCCCCAGTTTGCCCCCGCAGTCCCCCTGTTGGCCCGGATTGCACCAGTTTTCCCAGTTAGGACCGGGAAATCCAGGGCGATCTGGGTACCCTACCTACTGGCCCCTCCTCCCTGTTCACCATTTGTTGCAGTGAGATTTGACAAAACCAGCCTGCTCCATACATATAGGCTCGCACAGTGATTTAGAATGTGCACAATTAGCATTCAAAATCATAGGGATGGGAAATTGTACACAAAGAACAGGAGGATATTATTATTATTATTATTATTATTATTATTATTATTGGAGCTGAATCTCTGTATCATATGCTTTGACATACTCAAGGCAAGTCCAGAATGACGGAGTTGAAAATAACATAGTCTTGCAGCTTCCTACAGGCTAACACATTTATTATGGCATAAGATTCCTTGGTCTAGAAATCACTTCATCAGATGTGGGAAGTGTTATCCTGTGTTGGCAGCTCTACTATATACCCATGGTTTTAGAGAGAGAGAAAGTGTCATCAGAAGGACATGAAAATAATAATAATAATAATAATAATAATAATAATAATAATAGGAAATTAAGGGAAAGCTTACATGTGTGTTAAATAAGTTCAGTGGCCATTCATATAATACTGCTAATAATAACACAAACATGTAATCTATATAAGCCAGGCACCAGCTTTTGCAATCTCTCTGGTGAAAACATGAAATCAATTAGGGATGGATGAATCTGTCAGGTTCACTTTCAAATCTCACATTTTAATGTTTAAAATCTCAATTTCTTTCTCTATGGAATATGAAGAACTTTTAGAATTTTGGTAAATTCTTAAAAATGAACTGAAACTAAATTCTCAGCCATTTGCACTGGTCAAATTCAACTGCTATACCTATTCCCAGCATGAAGAGAACTAGGATGTACCGCCTGCTGTATAGCTATTAAAGATGAGGAACTGGGGGGGGGGGGGGAGAAGTGGCAACCATAATTAAGCACTAACATAACTACAGTCGGCCAGGACTAGGCTGACAACCGTCACCCAGAGGACCTTCTCTTCTGCCGCTCCCAGACTGTGGAACGACCTGCCGGAGGAGATCTGCCAATTTACCAGTTTTCTAGAATTTAAGAGAGCGATAAAGACTGATCTCTTCCGACAGGCTTACCCAGTCGAATTTTAAGACTTTGTTGATTTTAATAATGTTTTAATTTTATATGATTTTAATCAGTTTTATGTATTTTTGTTGTACTGATGTTATTCCCCGCCTCGATCTGGAAGGAGAGGCGGGTAAGAAATAAATAAATATATTATTATTATTATTATTATTATTATTATTATTATTATCATTATCCATGGACTTTTGAGAATTAAGCACTCAAAGCCCTGGCCCTGGATGGATGGATCTGTTAGTTTTGATTTCTCCCACATTTTTTTAATCTCAAATTCTTGTTATAATCAAACTGAAATGAAATTCTCACCATGAAATTCTAGAAATCATGTTGCATTTTAACAGAAATCACATTTACAGTAAATGCTGCATTCTCCATTCCAGTCAGAATAGAGGACAGGCAGAATGTGATCCTTGCTCACATCCCTGTTCTGAAGATTGAGATTCCATTTCAATGGGTGCATCACTTAATGAGTGAGTCTAGTGAAACAGGAGAGCAAGATATTTATACCGGATGTGCTTACGTGGCATGTACACAGTTGCTAGCTGAGGATTGAAATTTCACTTTGTTGCTTCCTCACACACACGCACGCACGCACGCACACACACCGTTCATGCACAAGAACTACTTGAAAAGCAATAAGAAGCAGAATGCAAAATGAGGCCACAAAAATACCAGATATAAAACAGCAGATGAAATCCATAACCCTGACGTCTGTTCCAAGGGCATATTTCTCTACATGAAGTGGTTTCACACAAGTTGTCTCTTCTTGGTGCTATGAATATTGAGGCAAGATACCGGCAGAAGCAGAAGCATGATTCATAAGATTCAAGACCTTCTGAAGCAGGGGAAGCTTTTTGTCTCATTCCTAGGTTGGAATAAGTAGCTGCTAATTGTTTCAAAGGATACTGACAGATACAAAATGTACTAGCACATGGCCAACTTTCTGGGACTGTAAAGCTGTCATCCTACACCACTTTCCTGGGGAAAACATCCTGCAGTGTTTATGTTAAAGTAAATGCATTTAAGCTAGATATGTAAGACTACACACTTGGAATAAGTTCTCTTGGCCCCAGTTGCCACATGGAACAGGCTGTGTGCAGGAGTGAACGGGCTAACGAGTCTCTGTTTTATGTGCCGCAAAACAATGCTACCATGGGATATCCATTTATCAACCTGGTTCCCTCCAGATAGTTTGGGCTTCAACTCTCATCATCCCAAAACAGCATGGCCAATGATGAGGAATGCTGGGAGTTGTAGTCCAAAATATCTGAATAGCATCAGCTTGGGGAAAGCTGCCATATAACAACCCCACCACATGCACATGAACATACACACATACACACACACACACCATCAATACTTCTTCTGCTCCTTGGCAAATGCTTGTATTCAATTTCAGGTTCTGTTGATTTTATGTGTCCATTGACAGCTTTCCCCCATATAATATACTTAATGTGCATTTTACCATACAGTAACTCTCCTTATAGGATATAGAGAGGGGTGTGTGTGTGTGTGTGTGTATACACACACACACACACACACACCTCTATAGGATTTATATATGTGTGTACATGTCATATAGATATATAAACACACACACAAACACGACAAACACAACTCTATAGGATTTATATATGTGTGTACATGTCATATAGATATATAAACACACACACACACGACAAACACATTTTGGTAGTTTATTCAAAGAGGCCTCAAAGCCTGTGCAAAGAGAGTATGAAAATCATTTGTCAAAATTGTATGAATTTGTAATTCATAATTGGCATGAGGCAATTTGAGGAAATAGTTTTCTGCTGCTGACACTACTGTCAAAATAAATGTGGTGAAGATAATTATAGTAATTAACAAAATAGATAATTACACTTTGTCATAGGATAAGGTTCACTTTGATTTCTGATTAGGAGCAGATCAATAGTAAATGAAATGCCTTCCTATTCATATCTGATTAATAGCATTGTACAGACAAGAGTATCAGTTTTTCAAGTAGGGCAGAAGCAACAAGGAAGTATCTCACTGGCAGCCAGTTGCTCTGCAACTTGAATCCCTCTAATATGTATATTCAGCTGCTCTGCAAAGAAATCTTCTGATGTGTTTTGCCATTTGGCATATAAAGGTTTTTTTTCCTCCCCAATTAAAGAGCACTTTGTCAATTCAAAGTGCTTCTTACATTCTCTGCTCCTTTTAAGTAGATGCCTTCGAAGAGCAACATGTGGAATTAAAGGAACGGCTTTTGGATCCAATCATTTGAATCCAAACCGGAGTTTTGTCGTTGCTTTAAAAATTATGCACTGGATCCAAAGAATATGATTAGTTGGAGGTTCAGGACAGATAAAAGGAAGCACTTCTTCACACAGTGCACTATGGAATTCACTACCACAAGATGTAGTGATGGCCACCAATTTGGATGGCTTTAAAAGGGGGTTAGATAAATTCCTTGAGGAGAAGGCTATCACCGGCTGCTAATCCTGATGGCTATGTGCTACCTCCAGTATCAGAGGGAGTAAGCCTATACACATCAGTTGCTGGGGAACATGGGTGGGAGGATCCTGTTGCACCCATGTTCTGTTTGTGGGTTTCTGGTTGGCAGCTGGATGACCGCTGTGTAAACTGAGTACTGGACCAGATGGACCCTTGGTCTGGTCAAGCATGGCTCTTCTTAGGTTCTTATGAATAATATGCACTACTCTGTGCATGGATTGGCATGCACATACATAGATCTTACATGTAAAGCTAGTGTAGATTAGTGGCAAAGAGACAGAGCTATGAATTAGGAAGTTTCCAATTTGAATCTTGCCTCTGCCATGGACACACTAGGTGGCCTTAAGCAAACCACTCTGCCTCAGTCTCACTCCCTCTACCTGCAATTTGGAGGCTAGACCTTTTGGGGTGTCCTCCCCTCACATGATGATTGATTGATTGATTGATCAATTGTATTTTTATTCCAACCAATAACAAACATTCTCTCGGCCAACTACAAAAAAGAAAAGACTAAAATACATTAGAGCTCTTGTTCTCTATCTCATTGATATTTCCTTTCACTCTGTTACCTTTTATTTCCATCCCTTTCTTTCTACTAGGTTTGAAGGGCAAGAATCATATTTTACATGCCTTTTGCAGCTGCCTTATTTATTGCTAGTAGGGTCATGATTCAGCAAAAACAAATTAACACATATGAAACTTTTGATACACTCGGGGCAGTGGCTTTTCCGAAAATGAAGATCGGGAGCCAGCAATGCCATGAAGCCCTGTGAGGTTTTCTTGGAATTAGTCCTGATCTACACAAAGCACTCGGCTAACTCGGTGCTGTAAAAATAACCGTCGACCCAAGGTGAATTGAGAATGTGCTCAAGTAGACCACAAATGGAAATTACTTCTGATATTTCAGAACACCACCACCACACAGCAAAAAAAGGTGAACCACTCAACAAGATGCCATGTTTTGAGTTAAGAGGGAAAGTTCTTGCTCTTCTGGGGTCTTAAAGAATCATTCCCTCCCTCTCTCGGCTTAATGAGTAGGCTTTAAATGGGATGGAAAGAGGAGGCCAAGACCAGTTTTTATTTGGAGAATTATTAATATCAAAGGCAGTGCCTATGTAAACTCAGATACCATGATTGTGCCTCATTCACCATCAGAACATTTGATGCCCCAATACCATTTTCTTCCCCTGTACAGGACAGGAAAAACATCACTACTCAAATGCTTTATAGAGGCCAGTTCATTAAACCTTGCCTTGTATGAAGATGCTTCCAGACCCACTGGGCTCCTAGCGCTACGAATTAGAAAGCATTGTGTATTTGTTCCATCTTTTTCTCCTTAACAGTTGTCAACAACTGAGACCACACTGATGTATCATATATTCTGTAGCCATTTTTCTGAAGGCAAGTCTAGCATCAGCGGGTTAGCATCATTGTCAACTGCCAGTCCTTGAAGCCTCCAGGTCCTGCTACGCAGTCTCCTTGCTTTTGCTGCCTGTTCACCTGTCCTCTCAGGTGAACAGGCAGCAGTGAGAGGGGAAAAAAGAAGGAGTCGCTTCATAGGGATGGACAGTTCAGTCTATTTTCTTTCTGTGCTGGTTTCACATGTGTTCATTCATAAATCTGTTCCATTCCATTTCCGAATCAATCTGCAATTAAAAACAAACAAGCGCATGAGGCCTTGCATTATTCTTGAAAGTATCTTTTTCATAAAATACAAATTTTACCTCCTCAATGTATTTTTATGCATTTTAATCTGAAATACTTCTTCGTATATGCATTTTGGTAAATTTTCTGAGCCAAGAACTGGATTACAAAATTCAAACAAGTGCAAAACCTAAAGGGATAACTACTTTCCAATCTGTCTAATAATCTGGGAAGTGCAAATGAGGATGGTACACTTTAAAATGTGAACTGAGTGAAATCTTTGAGAATCCTTAGTTCTGCACACCTTTTCTCTCTCTCTCTCTCTCTTGGAAGCAGTGCCAGTGGGACCCAGAGGGATAGGCTAGTAGATGGACAGGGTCAACAATGGTGAGAAGAACGTGGGTCCACTCAGGAAAGCATCTTGCCCAAGAGTCCTCCAAAACCTATAACCAACTGTGTCTGGAAGTGTATAAATATAGGGTTGGTGCCAAGGTTCAATGTTCTACCACTTGCCATCATTGAAACTTAGTGACTTCACATATTGCTGGTACAACAACTTTTATTGCAGTCAATAGACCATTCCAGCACACCAAAAGTTACATTAAAAATGGCTGAACATACATTTAGCTATTAAAGTCTATGCTTTGGACTTAAGACTAGAGGGATCTGGATTCAAATCCTTTTTCAATCATAATACTCACTGAGGCACTTGGGTAGAGTATTTATTTCTCTCTCTTACCTCATAGCGTTGTTGAAAGAAAATGGAATATCTCCATGTATGCTACCTACGCTCTTTGCAGAATGGAGATATGAATAGGTAAAATTAAAAAAAATTAAATTGTCCTGGACCAGTGCCCCAAAGGACCTGGAATGTCTTGATTTATCAAGCACTTCTATATTTGTGCATTCTTATGGCCTATAACAGGGGTGAACAGAAGGTGGATCAGAATCTACTGGCTTTGCCAAGGATTTCTGACTCCCAACTGTTAAACAATGGTGCTACAAAATTACTTTCCTTACCTAAATTATATTGTCAAAATGAAGAAAATTTGGGGTAAGCAGGAGTGGGATTTTGTATTAAAGGACTGTGAGCTCTGTGCTGTTCTGCTACTCAAAAACAAATTCCTAAGCTCAGAATTATTTAATTGTAAACATATATCTTTTGCACCAGGCTCCAGTTGGTGGATCTTGGACACCCCGGGCTATAATGTATGTGCTATATGATTAATAGATTTAGTTATTTACTTATTTCCAGCAAATCTTAAGCCAGCATTGGGGAAAAACAGAGGGGGGGGCTTACTATGAGGTAGCCACCCCCTATGATGGGTCACCTGTAAAAGGGGACAGACTTTATATATTGAAAACAGTTTTTCAGTGCCTCCAAGAGGGCACTGGGAATATGCCTTGGGAGCCCATTATTTCTGAGAGTGGTTATCTTAGGGTAGCGCCATCTTAAATGGGACAACTTCACCCTAAAAGCTTTCAGAGACCACAAGGTGCAGGAAGTGGGATAGAGGAGGCAAGGAAGCCTGCTGAGCACAGAGTGGTGAAAAGACCATGAAAAGAATTGGAAGCCACCTTTAATAACAACACCCAGAAACAATGCAAAGACATTCAGGTTGCCTGAGAAGACAATGTTCATGCTGGAATACCATCGTAAAAACAAAATTGCCTTCTTAAAATTGACAACCTAACAAAGAACAATTGAGAGGCATAAATGAATGCAGACCTCGCAGAACACAACAAAACTTTCTAAAGGGGGGGGGGGAAACCTGTCATGGGGCAGCCAATAATTTTATTTACACTTCTTTAAAAAAAAAATAATAATAAAAAAAAAAACCCACTGCCAATCCCAATTTATCAGTTACTGTCTTGTGACAATTTATTCATTGTTCCCTGTTAGAAGCCAGAACTTACATAGGAAGCATGATTGGTGATAGCTTCTCTATTTCAATATGGTATAATAGAGATAACACATAGTGCCCAAAAGCTGTACAGCCGCCTTTTTGTCTGCCTTTGTCTCTTTTCATTAATCTATCAGAATCTTCATTTAATATAATCCAAAAAAGCAAGGTAATTGCTTCACTTATCAGTTATCATCGCATTCGTATACTTATCATGTCAAAATTATTTATGTGGATGGCCAGGTTGATCTTGCCGCGTTTAAAAGCTTAAAAAATTTGAATAACTGCTCTGCCAGTTAGGTTATCAAAATTGCAGCATACGCAATGAGCTTCCGCTTTCAAGAACTTTGAGGCGGGGGGACAGAAGGGGGTGGAAAGAACCCTCTCGCTCTTGGGCTTGCAGTTAAGTACAGCTCCAAGGAACTGCAGCAATTCCATTGCTTGCCAGCTGCTCAAAAGTGGGGAAGGAGGGCTACTTTGCCACTTGCTGGGCTGAAGTCAACTGAGCTCTCAAACCACAAGAGGCACTGAACGCCCATTGCAAGAAAGGGCTACTGCAAGCGTTGGAGCAGGAGCAGCTAGGGGTGCAAGGTGGGCTAAAATGGGGTACGATCAGTGGGAGCTGGTGGTTCCGTTTTTGGTGAGGCTGTGAATCCATCCGGGGTTTCAGTCAGAACCAGAAAGAACTCTAAAGGAGCTGTCCAAAGTGCTGCACCCTATCCCCAAAATAGGTTTTGAAAGTTTTGTCGTGTTCCACAAGGTCTGCACTCATTTATGCCTCTCAATTGTTCTTTGTTAGGCTGTCAGTTTTAAGAAGTCAATTTTGTTTCGACGACAGTATTCCAGCACTAACGTTGTCTTCTCGTTGGCATGGGACTCGAGTTCAGAGAGATGCAATGAAGGTTTTATAAAGGCTCCGGGCCAAGCTAGGAAGGCTGGTGCAGGCAGACTGTGAGAAAGCAAGAAAGCTGGAAATAATGTGGGTTGGAGAAGAACCGGCAGAACTTTATGGGCAAGGCCAGAATCTGGTTGCTGCCCACCCAAAGACCAAGGCTGACCTGAGAACACTGTGGTTTGTTGACGCTCCCAGTGGCAGATAGGAAGGGGTATCCAGAAGGGAATGAATATTGGCGAGCATTCACAGGCACTGTTGTGGTGACTGGTAATACCTGAGGCTCCCAGATTTGGGAGATAAGGGTTACCTTTGAGACCAACCCTTCTCACCTACCCAGAGCCATCCGGCCTGGGGGAGGTGATACCGGAAGGTCTTCCTACCCCAATAGGGGCAGCCTGTGGGGAGACGAAGTAATAGCACCTACTCACGGGGCAAGAATGGCTCGCCCAATTCGGGGGAAATTAGGGGCCTGTGGATAGGCCTATACAGGATGCCCCATAGAATTCCCTTTGCAGATCTTTAAATAAAATGTGGCCCTTGTTTAAACCCATTTTCTGTGTCTCATCTCTTTATTATTTCCCTCCATCCGCAAGTGACTTGCTACAGGGAAGATAGATCAGGATACCCCTGTTCTAAATCCCACTCACTTCTGACACAAAGGGAAGGGCCAGCTCCTTGATTCCTGCCTGTTCCTACTACACCAGTATCCCAATACATCTATTTTCAGTGCCACTGGAAGCTGTCTCCAGCTCTTAGCAAACCAGGATATCACGCTACAGTTTGATCCTGGCTTACTTAAACTAACTTTGGCTACAAGAAATTGCAGTTTCCAAAGTTCAGATGTAATATGTAACTCTGGTATTTTTTTCTCCAATGGAAATGGAAATGTTAATGTTTACTCTCTTGCATAATAAAGGAAGAGTGAGAGGGTCCAAGCCCAATCAACTGAGCCCAGGTTTAAGTCAAGGGTGGTCAACTTGTAGCCTTTGTTGGCCTACAACTCCCAGCAGCCCTAGCCAGCATAGCCAATAGTGGGAGATGATGGAATTGCAGTCCAACAACTGGAGGGCCACAAGTTGTCAACTCCTAGTTTAAGTGATAGTCTGAACAAGACCAATGCCTTGCCAAGAACTAGTAAGTGAGCTTCATGTTTATGCATGGATTTGAGCATATTCACTTATTGGCCTGAACTAAAACCCACTGAATCACATTAGTAATTAAGTGCCTGAGACTTGGGGTTTTAGAGAAATGAGTGTGTGCGTATTTTGAAATCATGTAGAAATAGAGATAATTTAGAAGATGTTTGGTACATGAGAAGATGAGAACAATGTACTAAATAATCTGGCTCTACAGTGTCCTTTTGAGATCTTATTGATCACCCACATCCCATATGTTTTTAAAATATTTATCCTGTTAATAATTGAACAGGTGGCCCGTTAGCTAAGGGTGTACCCACCTTACAACTGTGCCTCTGTATAAACCATCAAGTCGAACTGCATCTTTGCTTTTTGCCCTGCTATGCAAGGCGCTGCATTGAATTAGCAAGTCATGATATAGTTTTGAAATGAAAGGCTCTGAAGCCTGAGGGCAATTCCTTTTTAATGTTTGGGACCAGAGCTGTTAAATTTGGATTATCAAGATTATCAAACTATACGTTAATTATCTGTTAACATCCATAACTACTATGCGAGAGCTCTGTAGTTTCAAAGACAATGGAGGGTAATGATGCATCACAGCCACTCTGTGGAAGCCAATGGAAATGCGTCTAAATGGTGGGGGTTCTACATGGTGCTAATAATGTTTGAGAGTTGCTCACCATATGGATGGCCTGTGCCAGTATCAGCTGCTATCAGGAATCAGTTATGCTGGTGTAAAACCTGTCACAAGCACCACCATATAGAACTGCATCTAGCATCTTCCACATGGCAAAAGTAATGGCCCAAAGCCACTTTACTGACCACGTTCATTTTTTGAGTAACTACAATTAGGAAGCTAGGTGGGCAATTTACACTATCCTGAGGCAAATCACCCTTTTGCTTTGAAAGAAAGACTTGTACAATCGCTTTCCGCAAGCACGCGTGGATCTGTACTTCCCACCCCACAAAAGGATTGTCATACACCTAAGGGTCAAGTGAGAGCAGCCATTTCTTTTGACAACTACTGTTTTAAAGACTGATATATGAAATAGAACTCAAAAGCAGGGACCCTGGAATTGTGTTCAAGGTGGGAGGGGACTCAAGATGATTCAATATGAAATTTAAAAAAATAAATTCAAGTGATCCCAACTGGACTAAAAGGAAAAAGGGGAGAAGGCACAGTTCATGAATACTACAGAACTGTAGAAGAGCTGGAAGCTCACTGTTCAGGACTTGGCCTCTTCACTTTCAGCCTCAACTCATCCCCCACCACTCTACCTCTACTTTCCACCATCTCTCACTTCTTCTCCACACATTAGTTAAGCCCAGCTTGGCTCCTCCATACATAGTGAAGCTCTGCTCCCAAAGCAGAGCAAGCAAGACAGTTGGGCTGTTATCTATTGCATCTTTTCAATCACTCTATGACCTGCATGTGTTCAACTCTACTATCTGGTCGTGACTTTGCACCCGATTGTTACAAGTGTACAGAGATGAAACTAAGGCCCTGCCTCCCAGAAGGCGGGCTTGAATTTTGTCACTACACTAGATTAACTGATTCATACCTTCCAGTGGCTGTTAAACAAGGAAATGCAGTGTTATATGGGGACTGATCTATGAGCTAGTCAGCTGCATATGGTCTGATGATTGAAACATGTAACTATGGCCAGACCTACAACAAGCAGGATATAACACTTTGAAAGCACTTTGAAAATGGCATATGGAGTGTGTCCTGGGCCCCAACAGTTGTCAGTGCACTTCAATACCGTTGTAAAGCAGTAGTGTAGTTCCTGCCTATGATATGCATATTCTCAGGCCCGCCCAATGCTAAGCTTGTGGAGGTGAAACTAAAAGAATGTGGATCCATTCCCTCCATCATTTTTTTTGTTTGTTTTAAACCACCCAGTAAATGAAGTTTCCTGGGGGATGTACATTGCATTAAAATATACAGTATAAACATTCAAACTAAAACTAAAACAGTACAACATAAAACCAAGGGGCTGTCTTCACAGCAACGGGTAGGCATCGCCTCCCTCTGAAACCTCGCGCTTTCCCTCTCTCAGGATGGCATCAGGTAACCCCAACACCAAGCAGAGATTGTGGGGTTTCTGGGCAGCCATCCAGGTACCAGAGCCACTCCCGCCCTCTTCCTGGTGGAAGGCAACCAATCGCCAGTCACTTTCCACCAGGAACCACCCCTGGATTGGCCCTGGAGTGACTCACGTCAGATGGCGGAAGAACCGTACTGATGTCATTCTGATTGAAAAAGCTGGAGTAAATCCCCAACTTTTTCAATCTGCCGTAGCAGAGATCCACAGTCACTGCGAGGCTTTCCCGGCATATTGACAGCCCCAAAGATAAAACCAGCAGCAAAGAATAAAGTCGTCACAACATCATTAAATCGACAGTGGGATACACTACTAAAAGCTCTACAACAGTTCTTAAATTGCCTGAGAGAATAAAAAGGTCTTCACCTGGTGCCCGAAAGACTATAACATAGCTGCCCGGTGAGCCTCTCTGGGGAAAGCATTTCACAAATGGGGGTTTCACCACTGAAAAGGCCCTCTCTGTTGTAGCTACCACCTCACCTCATTTGGCAGGAGCACCTGGAGCGGAGCCTCAGATGATGATCCTAATGAAATATAGGGGAGATGTTACTTCAGGTAACTTTAAACTTTAAAAGTTAACTTAAAAGTTAAAACTTTAAACTTTAAAAGTTAAAACTAGTACTTTGAATTTGGCTGGGAAATGGACTGGCAGCCAGTGCAGAGGGAGAAGTCCTTGTTTCAAAGCTGGTGGATTGAACCCCACAGAACCAAGCAGGCTCTGCTTTATAAACAAATCTCCAAGTTTTATGTAAATAAAGGCCCCTCTACAGAGCTTTCTCAGGCTGTGGCCTCTGTCTCCTCAGACCAGAAGCAGTGGGTGTCACCCTCAACTATTTCCTGGCTCCTCCCAGGGAGCACACCCCAACCTGGCCAAATCCAGCAGTTCTTTGATATTGTTACAGTACTGCCATAATAGGAGCACATTGGCCAATCCCTTGAAAACAGTCGAAGCCTGTATAAGTTGCTGCATTGGCTTCAATGGGAATAATATCTTTGTAGAGGGAGCTAATGTAAATCATGAATACTGGCTTCCATCCAGACCAGTTCTCTCCCCAGTCCTAAACATAGTAGCATCAAGGAGACTACTATCCCCCCCTCTTGCTCCTTTTAGCATCAAGGAGATGCAAGTTAATCAAATCTCGCAATCAACTCCTCACTTGTGTTGGTTTCATCATTGGAATCTTTAGTCCACAATAGATCCCGACCCAGTTATCTTGTACCTATGGGCAGGTTTATTTACCATATACCATTCCACAGATTTTGCATTTAATACTTGCTGTAATAAAATTATTGTTCATTCCATTAACGACAAACAACAAAGCACAAGAGATATGGAGTGGTTGGAACCCCAGTTCTTTTCTCTGGGGTATATGTGTGTGTGTGTGTGTGTGTGTGTGTGTAGTGCTCCTGCACAGTCATTACCCAGATTATGATATGGGTTTTGTGACTTCACAATGCATTTGATTGAGACCTCATAACTCTTTCCATGACAAAGGCTTGCGATATTACAGATGCAGGCAGCAGGTCAGGTCACTGGTTGATAGCTACAAGTTGAAGATGCAGAATCACAATATTCCACCCAAGTTATTACAGAAATGCTTAGCTGAACAATAAAGAGTACAGCCATCAGAGGGCCTGGTAAATATTAAAAGTAAACATAATTGTTGCAAATGTAATGAAATGCTCTGCACTCTTTGATGTGACAGCTGATTTGAAAGTCTTTCCATTTCTCTGCTTTAATATCAGCATTTCCTCATCCTAAACCTTTCTGAACCAGCGGCAGTTTATCTCAATTATTGCTTTTCTTCCATCAGTCTTTAAATATAATTTCATTTGCCTTTATGGATACTGTAACCCTTCAGAATAGCTTTTAACCTTTTGCAAAAGTCGCCTTGACCTGACTTGGATCAAAGGTTTTTTTTGTTGTTGTTGCTTTTTTTTCTTTCTTTCAAAAAAGCAATATTGGATAATAGAACCTGAACATCTGAATGCACTCCCTCAGCCCCATTCTAACCAGGGGTCTAAAACTCAGAAGATGCAAGACAGCTTTCATTTGAATAATAATAACAAAAATGTAAACTATTTCTTCATTGCTTTATGCTTGCAGCAACGACAACAACAACAAAGAAAACACAACCCTTCAAATCTGACCTCCATTTCAGTGGCAGCATTGTTACTTTGTGACACTACCACCACAATATATAAGCTTTATCTTTTGAAAAGGAAAAAGAGGGGGAAGCTTCCTTTGTACAGTAGCACATTAACTATAAAGAGCACTTACCTAAAGAGTCCAGATCATTCTTCCGGTAAATTTAAGAAAAGTTCATCTTGCGATTGTCTGTTTCAGTCGTGTATAATGTAGATAATTCCATGTCTAAATGTTACAAACGGTAGGAATTGGGAAAGGGAAGGGGTTGCCACTGCAGACCTCATACAGCATCCTATCCATTGCCTTTTCTCACTTTTCCTTTAATTAGGATGCAAGCTAATGAAGGGATGATACATGAGGACGATTAGTTCTTTCTGACAAACTTTCATTACTAGAATTTGATTACAAATTTAGAATTGAGAAGTGGCTGTTCAATAAAGCTTAGTGGTTTCTCGAGTTGCAGCTGAGCAGGGCTCAAGCATCAAAGAACACCCTATTGTGTTACCAGTATACTCCTTGATAGTAGATGCTGCATTGAGATAGGTGGAGTTTTGGTGTGTGTGTTTTTAAAAAAAAGAAACGATCTATTTCCAGGGCTGGCGGTGTTATGTACTCCCCTTCGGCATACAACTGAACCCGTAACTTCATACTAGTGAAGTTGAGGCCTAGCTTGTTTAACTTCCTGGGATAGTGTATGCTCAAGACTGGAGGCCATCTCAAGCTGTTAAAGGGAATAGGGGTGTGAAACATTGGTCCCTACAATTGGCAGGCAGTATCAAGCTTCTAGATTGGCTGAGTCTGAAAAAATATTATTATTATTATTAATATCCTGCCTTTTTCCCAACAATGGAGTCTGATCTTCTACCTTTGCCTGATCCAGACAGTATTTTCTACTGCTCCACATCAGGCTCCTGTTCCCAGATACTTATCACCATTTTGGTCTAGATTTGGGTAAGGCCACCACCATGTGCTCACCCTGTACATGTGTGCGCGCATGCACATGCACACATGAAATGCAAGTTGTGTATCTAGTAAATTCACACCCTGTGGTAGAAACAACTAATGCAGTTCATACAATTTCATGCACGGTAATTCAATGACCTTATGCCTTTTGACAATAACCTTTGAATTTCTGAGGGTCAAATGTGACTTGCCAGCTATGACTGAATGGCAGTACAGGCAATTGCACTATTTGTTAGTATCTAGGTTTGGCTCAGCCACTTTTACAGCATCAGAATCTCTGTCATTATTGGAAGCATTTATTGAGGCTGGTCAGGCAAAGCGACCTATGATCCATTTCTATAAATACTTGTTATTGGTGAATAAATATGATATATAGGATTGTAAGCAGCAACGGAATAGGAAATTGGATTGTCCCATTCTGCCAAATCAGTGGATCGCTGCTTTGGCACCTATATCTATCACATCTGTAGATCTCAGGCTAGGTTGTATTCAGCAAAAACTTTTGTTTCATGCAAATTCGAGACAACAATATATTTTTAATAAGGGATTGTCTAATTTGGCTAATTGATGGTGGTGCAGTGCAGCTAATGTTTCTTTTAAATGTATGTTTTGGCAATGCCCAGTGGTTGTTTCTTTCTAGAAAGAGGTTATTATACAGGTAAATTTTGTTCTGAAACAGTCTTTAATATTCACTGATATACACACTGGCTGAATTTGGACAACACGATAGTCAATGGTGGGGTAATAATCAACTTTACAGTAGTTCATCTAGGGGGTACTCCCCACACAACATGGTAATAAATAATCAACTGTGGTGTGGATTAGGATCAGCGCTGAGTTGACTATGGCAGCATTCGGATGACACAATAGTCAATACACTGACGATTGTTTCCCCCCCACCAGTTGCTTATTGGGTAGTCCGAATTCAGCCACTCTTTAAAATTACTTATTTGTTTCATGAAAATCAATGAATGGTCAGCTTAAATGGATTCTCCGTATCCTCTTGACAGATAAAGGATTGACATTACAACATTGGAAGGATCAACCCTCACCTCATATAATGCAATGGATTGAGGTTCTTACAACGCTTTCAATGTTTGAACAGGTGACGTATAGAGGCCACCTTTGAATGGATACTTAGTTGAATATCTGGTCTGCTGTTATGTGTAATTGCTAATACGTTGCATTTTGATATATATGCATTACATATGTAAAGTTTAAAAAAGAAAAGGAAAAAAAGGATGTGAGGGTCTGCACAATTAATTTTTTTAGTATTACTTTTCAAGTCCACCTAATAACTAATGTTCACTAAGGTGCCCCAGGTTCCCCTTCTCTGGTATATCAGCTTGTGCCACATGGGCGCCTGCAATCCTTTGTTTTGGGGCTTGGGGCTCAAGAGTATTCACTCAGCCATGTAAGCCCTCTGTGGTAGTATAAGGTGAGAGATAAGAGTTCCCACCTTATCCCAACTCATGGCCATTAGGAATAGCTGGGGAAGGTATATGAAGTGTTCCTCCTTGTTTTGTCTTTCCCAACAGAAGACAACCAGTGATGGGCACAACAATGCCGTACAGTTATTCCAGTTCTCCTTTTGTTTACAGCCAAATAATTGCTGCTTTTCCATGGAATATTTTGTCAGTTTTTTATGGTAGAAAAGGGCAAGGAAATAGGAAAATTTGTGAATAGGTGGGGCTGCAGAACCTTTGGCCTGTGGGACTAATCCGGCTCCCTCTGTCCTGCAAGCCACACCCTCTCCCCAAGCCCTGCCCTCCCAGGAACTGTGGAGAGTACAGGGAGAGGAATCCTCACTAGAGGGACAGTCCAGTCTGGGGCACAGAGTCTGGAACTACCCAGACGGAGAGAAAAAATGCTGAGCCACAAGTAAAATTTTGTTTGTTTGTTTGTTTGTTTCTGAATATTCATCAGACGTTGCCTGCAGATTTTCAAACGTCTTTTTATATCACGAGGACTAGAACATTTAGTGATAGTTTGCAAAGCCAATTTCCATGCCAAAGGTTAACCTCCAAATTGCACTGGATGTGTGGGTATGAGCAACAGCTGAGCCACTCCTTGTAATGTCAGTCAACTGGCAATTACTAGCTTATGTCAGAGTTAGGAATTTATATTTTCTGAACTAGCTGTCAAGAATCTTAGGCTGACCATATGAAAAAGATGACAGAGCTCATGTAACTTTAACAGTTGTAGAGCAAAGCGAATTTCAGCCAGTGTCATTTGTATGCAATTAATTCCTGGTGAAATTCCCTCTTCATCACAACTGTTAAAGTTGCAGGCACTATACTAGAGTGACCATATACAAAAGAAGGTGGGGCCCCTGCAACTTTAACTGTTGTGACGAAGAGAGAATTTCACCAGGAACTAGTTGCATACAAATGACACTGGCTGAAATTCGCTTTGCTCTACAACTCTACTAGTCTTCAGGAATTTAAAAGATCTATAAAGACTGATCTCTTCCGGCAGGCCTACCTAGATGAATTTTAAAGTGTTTTATTGGTGTTTTATTGGTATTTTAATGATGTACTGGTTTTATCTGCTTTTAATCAGTTTTTGTATTTTGTGTTTGGTGTTGTTCCCCGCCTCGATCCGTTGGGAGAGGCGGGTGATAAATAATATATTATTATTATTATTATTATTATTATTATTATTACTAGTATTATTATTATTATTATTATTGAAGTTACATGAGCCCTGTCCTCCTTTTCATATGGTCAGCCTAGCAAGAATCTCTAACAGAACAGTGCCACACAGTCAAAGCCTACAGTTTGGGCCAGCTTCCAGTAAATCTTTTCATCTTTTCCCCCTCTATCCTCCTATATATGCAAGTGTTTTGAACAACAAAACTTTGGGAGAACTCTTTCTCATTAGGGTTACAATTATCTTTTCCAGCCAGTGATGCTTTACACTGAACCGTGGTTCATGAGAGCAGTAGGCGATACCTGTAAGCACCCTAATGTGTTAAATGACCATGCCAGGTAGTATTAGATATCTCTAGCAGTGGCTCCGTACAGAGACCATCTGCCAAGAAAGGTTAGTTTGTGTCTTTAAATTATTGCACTTTTAGTTTAAGGAAAAACAATGCATTTAAGAAGCCTGTGATTACATTCGAGTTACCATGCCTCAGCTGTAAGCCATATTAAAGGAAGTTTATACTGAATTGTAGGGAAGGTTTGTAGTTTTGGGAGCAGAGAAGTTAAAACCTGGGCAAAAATAAAATAAAAATACAGACTTGCACAAATAGTTTTACTTCTTTGCAGGTGGATTTACATGCACACCTCCTTGTTCTGTTTCTGGATCATTTAACTTGAATTGTGATTGCTTTGAATGATATATAATATATTTCAAAGAGCAAGCCTGCAAAAGTAAACTTGAACAAAAAGATATTTATTCTTGAGATTTAAAATTAATTTCCTGTATTCCTCGGGGAAATACCCCCCTCCTATCTAAGCTGTAACCTTATGAGAAGAAAAATGAAATGCTATTTCCTTACACCATGGCTGATATGTGATGCCGTCTAAATGCAATTGTTCCTGGAAGAGCACACACACACCCCGAAGACACACAGAAAAGCTGTGGGCCAGAAGAAGAGATCTGATGACTGTTTTAGGTTAAGTTTGCTGCTCTTCTCCATGTTAGGTAATCAGATGTCATTTAGGCAAAATAAATTGGAACTACTCAAGGAATAAAAAAAAGAGGTGAAAGTGCAGAATCTGGTTTGGATAAAAGTTTAATTCTACCATTCCAAGTGACACAGCCCTTTACAGGAAGCAGAGCATACTCAGACAGGAGTGGCCAACTAATGAAGATGGATTCGTCTTGTTATCAGCAAGTCATTTACAAGGGCTTGAGGTAACCTTAAACATAGCAGATAGCTCAATGGCACTTGCCACTAAGCCTCTAATTAATGAATAGCAGGCTCTAAATTAACAATGTACATTTACAGATGAATTCTGAGCATTCGTTAAAACAATGGCCCAGGATCGGGTGGTTGGATCTGTTACTCCTAAAAATATGCCTGCTGGAAGTGTGCACTGGAGGCCGATGGAGTCCAGCAGCTGCATGTCCAGGTGCACAGATGGGATGGGGTTAGTTCGGCAGAGGGCAAACCAGCATAGTTTAAATTATGCCCTGCAACACCTGGGAAGGCAATTGAGGTGGAATCTGCATGATCCCCTTTATAACTGCAAATAGAAAGATTTGATTTCCTGAAGACATTCTAAAACTTCAATTTGATATGACACTCCTCTCCCAACACCCACACTAATATATATTTAGGGCTGGCCCAGATCGCTCTCTTGGGCTTTGGGGAATGTGCTGTTTCGTTCGTAGGCAATTAAAATATTGCTGGAGGTGCCTGCAGCATGATAGAGCACCCTCAAATACCATCGCTGTGGAGATGTAAGCTGGTAGAATGAGCTCCGCCTGTACTGAGATATTTATGTGCCAATTAAGATGTATTTTTTAACAACAACAGCACTAAGTATCTGATTTGTCCTTGTGCATTTTCAAGATGAAAAACTGTTAACAAGAAAGGGCATGTGGTGACTCTATTCTTACAGTAACAGACCACTATAATATCAGTAATAGTTTAATTTCTATAAAGCACACTCCCCATATTCCATATCTGGTACAGATAACCAAACTACCTCAGTGTAAGTTCTCTCAGTCCTAGGTAGCTTGGTCATCTGTATCATTGCATGGAGTGATCTGCAGAAGTTTACCACATGTGAACGGTTCCTTTCAGATGTTCAATGAGTGAATTTGGAAAAAGAAGAGGGGATCGCAGTGGAAGCTTGTTCATTTCAAAGGTTTCATAGCAGATCCGATGCACATGCCAATATATGTGCATAGGTCTCTCTCCACACTGACAGGAACCCTTCTTTTTCAGGCATCTCATTTACAAAGGAAGAGCCCTACTTGCAGACAGATGTGCACCATGTAGAGTCTCCCCAGAGCTTCACAATGAACATACAGAGGTGAGGAGTGGGCGATGTTGCCATAATCCTGGCTCCTCCCACCCTCCATGTTCATTCTGTCCTGACCTTGTACATTTTGCTGCCTGAGGTGGAGCAGAAAATCCACCCCTCCCCCATGTCAAGGTACATAGTACCCAAAGCCAGCCAAGGTGTGCCTCTCCCTATCCCTGGCAGGAAAAATACGATCATAACAAATTAAATAACTAACGAGATGTCCTTTCTTGCCACTTAAATTCTGCTGCCAGAGGCGGCTGCCTCACTCTACCTTATTGTAGGCCACGCATACCTTAATGGCTGGCTATGTAATAAAAGGAATTTCAGCAGGTGTCATTTCACACATGATAATACGTGCCTGCCATTGAGCTACAGGAAATTGGAATTTTTAAGTATTAATTAACGAGACACATGGGCCTCCTCCACACGAGACGTTTAATGAGCCTTGAAGGCTCATTATAAATTTTACCTCCACACCAGCGGAGCGCAAAACGGGCGTACAGGCACGTTATCTCCCCGATAATGCGCATTTTCGAATGCGCGTTAAATAGCGACTTTTATTTTTCTCCGGCCGTTAAAGCGCATTTTCGCCGTGTGAACAAGCGATTATGCGCATTAACGTCTTCTAAAGCGCTTTTTGGACATCAATTAATGCGCTTCGCCGCCTCTCGCCGCCTCCCGTGCAGAGGGATTAGGCGTAAATGCGCCTCCGCGATAATGCGCATAATCCCCGAACCGGGTGCAAAAGCGCATCCTTGTGGAGAGGGCCATGGTGCATAGATAGTAAGAAAAGCTCGAACACGCTTACAACATGCTTAGGACTCGAGGGAAAGTATTACTTATTCTATAGAGTTTGCTGAATATTCAAAACTTACTTAGCCTGCATTTTAACTTATAAGTTTTTGTTTAAATCGCAGTTGTACGGTCTGTGGACTTTTAACAATAAAGTAGTAGTAACTCTTTCAAGAATGACCTCACCTTAAGTTTTAAAGTAGTCATACCACTATCACTATTTTTCTCAATGTGGCCAGGTTTTAGATTTATTGGAATTTTATTTGGGGATCGTAAAACTCCTGGTGGTATTAACTATTTATAAAATGTGATGTATAATTGGTCTGTTGACTGTAAATAAAGAATTGATTGATGCACGTGCCTGCCAAAATTCCACCTTCTACACAACATTTGAAGATAGAGTAGTCTTGTCCTCCTTTGTCTCTGGTCATCCTAACTACAGAAAGAAGCCTACCCCATTCCTTCCTTTTTCTGTCTCACTCCATTCCAGTTTCTAAACCAGGCAACATCATTCAACTGTGCAGCGGAACTATAGAGCTGCAGCCCAATGTCTGCCTGGTTATTTCAAATCAATATATGATCCCTCACTTCCATTGCTGAAGTGCAGAAGTGAGCAGATGGTAGATCTCCAGATGTTTGGGACCAACTTCCATAAATCCCTGTCAGCATGGCCAATGGTCAGGAATGCTGGGAGCTGAGGGCAAAACACCTGCAGCTCTACTTTCTGCCCACAGCTCCGGATATATTTTTCAGAGCACAAGTGATCTGAAGTCAGAGAATAAGGAAAATAATTGAGTGGAGACTGAATGCTTCTTTCCTTTTCCTTGACAGGGTTTCTACTTCACGCTAGCAGTTTAAATGGTAACACTGTGTTGTAGATTATTTGCATTTCTAATTAAAAACTAAAGGTTGCATTTCAGCTGGCTGATGATCTTTCACTAAAGCTCAATGTGTTTTACAAGTTTAACCTATGCCATCAGAACAATGCACCAGAGTTCAATCAAGCTTACTTCCAGGTAACTCTGGGCAGGATTGCTGTTGTGTCCCTTAAACTTAATTGCGAGGTTTTATTAGTGGTTTGTTTGGAGTGTCTGTGCTTTATGATGGAGGTTTTGACCAGAGTGTTGATTGAGTATAAATAAATGTGTGCGTCCATCCATCTGTCCCCTGGGGCCGTGACTATGGATTCTCCTTGAGGTTCTCATGATAAGCTTCTGCACTTCAAAATTTACCACTACATCACTGCTTGTGTTTGCTGTCCATCTGTCTAGGACTTGAACATCTCTGATATGCCCACCAACGACCCTGTACCTGTAAACTCCTGGGTTCTGTCCTGACTGCTGCTTATCTTGTGACAGTTGGAACAAAACTGGATCCCGAGGAAGGAATTTCATTAGGCTATTTGGCCAAATGGATATATATGAAATTGTTTAATGGTTGCCCAGTTTTCATATATGACAATGGGTGGTGTCCATCCCACTGATGAAACAGCTTCTATTGGCAGATCAGTGAGTGAGGGGCAATTCCTTCTGCATGCCCTCACAATCTGCTCTAGGAGATAGAGTGCAGGGGGCTTCCAGGGGGAGGGGAGGAGGAGCAGAAGTCCTCTTGCACCACATTGGAGTCTGGCAAAAATGAGCATGTAAAAGGAGTAAAATACATAATGTGATAATATAAATGAATTTCATGAGGGTTCAGTTTATGGGCATTGGCTCAATCAAACTTTAAAATAAAAATATCTGAACCATTTTCTGTCCGAAGGCAAAGAGAACAATGTTTTTTCGAGAGATGGGGTCTTCTGGAATTAAATGGGTCTGCTGGAATTATAAGGGAGTCAGAGGAGACTATCTCCACAATAACTTCATCAGCAGGAATTGTGTAGGGAAAGAAATTGCACAACCTAACAGACCTTTTCTTGCAGACATCCTGTGAAACATGAGCATTCTTCCATCCCAGAAGAAAAGTGTATATAATTTAATTACTTGATCAGCTATCATGCATAATTGCTAATCAGGCTCAGACATTCTTGCAGAATTACAAAGGGAAACATCCACTCGGGTCAGAGCTTGCAAGCATCAAGGGCTGCTGAACATCATTGCGTATGATCCCATGCTCATAGTACATAATAAAGTGTGCATGTCGTTCCATTTATGGGCAAAATCATGTGTTGTCCTTGCTTCTAGGGTTTGTTCCCACATTAGCCTTTACAACACTTGGTTGCATATCAGTTTAAAGGACTGGAGATGTCTTATAGGAACAGTTCTCCAAAAAACAGTCTGTTGCATGATTGCAGTCATACAGAAGCACACATTTCTATTTA
Organism: Anniella stebbinsi; assembly: GCA_029215795.1. Classification (NCBI taxonomy): domain Eukaryota; kingdom Metazoa; phylum Chordata; class Lepidosauria; order Squamata; family Anniellidae; genus Anniella; species Anniella stebbinsi. The sequence continues at coordinate 96,988,081 of JARDYH010000004.1, read as the reverse complement.
AAATCCTGATGGGCAAATAAGGTTGTCTCCTAGTTCCTTCCCCTTATGTAATAGGAACTCACTGAAAACAGAAAATGTTCACTTTGTTGCCAGCCGTAATTCTCATCCATACCCCCCTTTATATTTTATCATATTAAACAGACATATATTTGTGAATAGAGGGCGTCATCAGATGAGTGTTTTATGGCAAGTTAACGACTAGCAGTGCACGGATCTTCAAGGGACATTTTGACAATACTGCAATCCTCCTGTGCATCTCCCACTCCTTCTGTTGTTTTTCCCGCTTCAAAATACCACCCAGAAAATCCAATTCTTCTGGCTGTAATGCTAATTGGCACCATTTGCTGCTGCGTGCAGGAGAAGCAGCGCAATAAAAACGCCCACTGAACGGGCCACGTGGTCGTTGCTTGCTTCCTCTTTCTTCCCCGTGTGAAGAAAGAGGAAGCTGCTCATCCCTACTGTGGGACAGAAGCAGGAGGCAAAGCGACGGTAGGGAAATGCGATTCCCCTGCCCCCCGTCTGATGATCCTCATAGGGTGCATTCTGCAAGCGTATGCACATCCCTGACTGTAACATGAAATCCTCCTCTCCCTGTGAATGATGAACTCCAGCACCTCCCCTCCGTTTTGTCACGAGCCACTTACTTTGGCTCCCCATTTGCGTTGTTGCTTTAAGAGTGGGTGGAGGGCAGTGGCTGGAATCTCATTCTCATGGGCTAGTTAGTCAACATTGCTCTTTGGTTCCTGGGAGTAGAGCTTGAGAGCGGACCTAGGAGAGGGAGCTCCCTCTCTACTCCATTCCTGGGGAACAAATAGGGGGGACTTCTGCATCCAAAGGAATTCTGCTCACTTGTGCAGTAGGGGAGTTTTGCTTTCCTTCTAGTAATTACAGTTGATTCTGTAATTTACCTGCCTTTATCATCCATGTCTCAACTTGTCCTTTGTAGGCACTGGAGACAATGGGCAGGATCCATTTCAGGGAGTGAGCAAGGGTTGGGACATCTCCATAAAGGAACTTGGGTAAAATCTCAAGGGCCCAGCCCAGCTCATGGGCTGGAATGACAGCCATAAAACCAGGTTTCAGGAGGGACCCAACACAACACAACTCTATCCCATGGGCTGTGGCGCTGAATCAGCCAACAGTCAGGCTGCCTATGACTGCATCCTTGCCCTATGCCACGCCAAAGTGTATTAGCTGTAACCAGTAAAGGTTGTAGCCAATTTGTAACCCAACTCCAGATGATGTTTGATTTTTTCCCTGCCCCTTTCCCCCATCCCAAGTCCCCAATTGGCACTGTCAGCACATGTGTGGCTTGTCACATGATGACACATTCCCCTCCCAAAATGTGTGAAGGGGGAAAAACCCTACCCCTGTGTTCTGGCTTGCTATCTCCTGTACAGCTGGAGTGCTTGCCATATTATAAATCAGAATTCATGTCTCAAGTTTTGACTAATCTAAGAAGCAGGGCATATGCTTTGCCTGCACCAAATTCCAGGTTCAGTCCTTAGCATTTCTAGTAGGGTTAGAGAGCAAATGATAGATAGATGAGAGAGAGAGAGAGAGAGAGAGAGAGAGAGAGAGAGAGAGAGAGAGAGATGAGAAAGACCCTTGCCTTCCTGAGACCTTGAAGAGCTGCTGCCAACCCGAGTAGTCAATACTCTGCTATATGGACATATATTCTGACCTGATATAAGGCAGCTTCCAAGGTTACCTATCATGGTAATTGTATACCAAGGGCTTTCCTACATGAGGCATTTTATCATGCACTCTTCATTCCCTACTCCCAGTTATTTACAGGTTCTTTAGATGATGATATGACCCTCCAGTTTCATTTTAAACTAGCACTCTTGGCATCTGTGTGTGTGTGTGTGTGTGTGTGTGTGTGTGTGTGCGTTTTTAGAGAATGGAAAATATGGCATTTAATTGTGAAAGGACAAAAAAAGGAGAAAAGCAGGTTCTCCGGATGCTAAAATACTTTATTTCAAAGCCCAACATGTTTCAGCCTATATTGTTTTTAAGGTCTTCTTCAGGGATTTGATAAGAGATGTCTGCAGAAATACTCCTAACAAGATTATAGTCTCCTACAATAATTACAGTTGCCAGTAATTATTGTAGGAGCCTATAATCTTGTTAGGAGTATTTCTGCAGACATCTCTTATCAACCCCCTGAAGAAGGCCTTAAAAAACAACACAGGCCGAAACGCATTGGGCTTGGAAATGATGTATCCTCTTAGCATCCTGAGAACCTACTTCTTCCTTTTTTTCTTTTTTCTTTTTTTGTCCTGATTTGGATGCTCTCTTCCTTTTGGTTTTTCATTTAATTGTGAAAGCAAAAGAAAGTGCAGTTTCCTCTTGTGTATTTGTGCTATTCCACCATACCACAGTGCCATCTAGAAGTTGTGTAGTGGAAAAACAGGAAAGGAAATGTTCTTCATTTAGTTCTCGGATCTCAATTCTGTGACAAATCGAAAGCAGATACAGTGGATTAACAGCAGATTAATAGTGTTGTGTAGAAAAGCTCTAAATGTCGGCAATCTGTTATGAAAGAACTTTTCTAAATTTCAGGTTATGCATGTCAATAGATTTTCATGATGATGTCATTTTTGGATGGAAAACAAAATTCCCTCTCCTTTAGGAGACTTCCTTTATTGATTTGATTTGATTTAAACCGCACCTTTCCAGACAAACAAACAATGGTGCTCATGGCAGTTAGCAATCATAAGAGCCAAGATTAAAATAAGACTTCGTTAAAAAAAAAATTTTTTTTAATTAAAAATATAATTAAAAAAACACAACAAAGAAATAAAGATGGCACCCAACCCAATCTACAAGGATTCGCTTTTGCGCCCGGTTAGGTGATTATGCGCATAATCGCTGAAGCGCATTTACACCTAATACTTCTGCACAAGAGGCGGCGAGAGGTGGCGAAGCGCATTAATGGATGACCAAAATGCGCTTTACAAGTAGTTAATTCGCATAAGCACTTGTTCACATAGTTAAAATGCGCTTTAACGGCCGGAGCAAAATAAAACTCGCGATTTAACGCACATTCGATAATGCGCATAATCGGAGAGATAACGCGCCTCTACGCCCAATTTGCGCTCCGTTCTTGTAGAGGTAAAAAAATTTAAGCGCCTTGAAAGAGCTTTAAACCTCTCTTGTAGAGGCAGCCTCAGTTTACATGGCAAAGTCTTACTTGAATAAAAATGTATTTGTCTGCCACCAGAAAGAAGGCAGAGAGTGGCTGAATTCAGACAACACGATAGTCAATGGTGGGGTAATAATCAATTTTACAGTTGTTCATCTAGGGGGTACTCCCCACACAACATGGTAATAAATAATCAACTGTGGTGTGGATTAGGATCAGCACTGAGTTGACTATGGCAGCATTCAGACAACACGATAGTCAATACAACTGATGATTGTCCCCCCCCCCCCAGTTAATTACTGTGTCGTCCGAATTCAGCCAGTGAGTCAAGTTAGCCAACTTTTGGCAGGGAATTCCAGAACCTGGGAGGAGCCATCAAGAAGGACTTCTCTCGTCCCCACCAGATGTGCCTCAGATGGTGGTGGCACTGTTAGAAGGGCATCACCTGGAGATCTTAAAAGCCAGGCAGGCTCATATGGGAACAGGTAGTCTTTCCATATCTGATCATCTCTTCCCACATAATAGAACCATATTACTGTGAAGGCTTTTTCCTGTAATAGCCATGAACTGAAACGGGTTTCTTGGTGGTGTCTATGTTCAGATGCCTTATGTCATTAAGATTGTCACCATGAAACTTTAAATCAGTATGTGATCATATCTTTGTGGCTACCGAAGCTCCCATGCGGAACTCATTTTTATCCTGACATTCAACTCCTTTCACTTTTCCTCCATCTCATAAAACACCTGAAAACTTTAACCAGTTTGTGTGACAGTGGTTTCAACAATTCCTGATCGCATTGGTAGGGGAGTGGGGAGGATTTCTATAAAAATCAAAGTAGCATTGCTATTATTTTATTGTTTTCTGGAACGTTGCCTTTGGGACAGGACAGCGCTTCAATACCTTTCCAAGTATACTGAAAGATTACGACAAATTATCTGGAGAACAAGCCAAACGGGAAATTAAAATCCCTAGAAACATGAGCCCCAAACCAACTGGCGTTAGATAAGATCACAATATAAGCCAAGATAGAAAAGGGGTGGGGGGAAGGAATATCAAAAGTAGAACAAAGAAAGTAACGGAGGGAGTGGGGTTGGTTAAACTAGAAAAGGCCAGGTAATAGCAGCATCTAATAGAAGCTCTTCTGTCCTCGGAGGCAGCGTATCGTTTACTGTAGCAGGACCAAGATACTTTAAGAAAGGCATTCATTTATCATAAAAACGATATGGGGTATCATGCAGACCAGCTGTGAGTCTCGCCAAGGGTAAAATAGGCAGTATAAATTGTGTCCAAGTGTCAGGGGAGAGAGGGTCACGACTCTTCCAGTGCAGCAAAACAGTCCACAAAGCATCAAGAAAAAAAAAGAGGGTAAAAAAGCAGTTGGCGAATGGAGAGCTTCGTATAATCCAATCTAATTCATGTGTATCTGACTGCACACACTAGAAGTCAAATTCAGAAGTGCTCAAAATAGGATGCACTGAAAGAATGCAGGGGTGTACAGTACACATTTGCCGACAATATTTTCAAAGGACATTTGAATGGGCTTTAAGTTTTCTGCAAGCATAATAATAACATCACTCGATGCCTACTGAAAAATCCTACTCAGGATGTTTCTCATATTTCCGCCCATGGTTCCCAAGCCCCATGTTGTTTTCAGTAAATGCTTTGAAACCTACAGATGTTGTTTTGCTTCCATCAAACAAGCACTTAGATGGACATGGAACTGTAGGATTGCTCATGCGAACAAAGCTTCAGGCAATGCTCTTAAAAAAACACATACAAAATGTTGTAACGCCAAATGTGTGTGTCTCAGGTGCCAGCTGATAGACCCTGGTTGCAAGTTTATGGAGTCTTGACCTTTATGTTTCTCCTCTTGGTTAATTCTGATTTAGGCCAAACACACCATCGAGTAAGACTCCACTGAACTCAGAAGATACTTACTTCTGAGTAAAACATGAACAGGGCTGTGCATTTCAAACAATTATGTAGATTCAGGCCAAACTAATAATAGTAATTGGAGGAAAGTAAATGGGTTGGTAACATTTCTTTTTCCTGCTTGATCTTTAGATCCAGATTAATCCCCCTCATTTTTAAGTTTGACAACTCTCTATCCAAAGAGTAGTATAGTGAAGAAACAACACTAGGAAAATGATCCATTTGCTGTATTGATATTGGTAACACCTCATCCAAAAACTTAGTCAATACAGACTAGAATATTGTGTTCAAATTCTTTTTCCTGCTGTTCAGTCCCAGGGAGTAGGAAGTTTGTGGACCTTCAAATGTTTTGGCCTACATTTCTCATCAATCCTTGCCAGCATACCTAATGGTGGTGAATCATGGGAGTTGTAGGCCAAAACATTTGGAGGGCAACAAGTTGCCCATCCCTGATCTAGCCATTGTGGGGGAAATGAGATCTTGTCAAATAGCTGTTAATATTGTTTTGCCCCACTTCCATTCTTGATGGCCATCCTAAGAAGAGCTGCTGGGAGAGACAAAGGATCTATATCATAGGGTGACCAGATAAAATCCAGGTCAGGGCTCATGTAACTGTAACAGTTGTAGAGAAAAGGGGATTTCAGCCAGTGTCATTTGTATGCAATTAGTTCCTGGTGAAATTCCCTCTTCATCACAACAGTTAAAGGTGCATGCACTATACTAGAGTGACCATATACAAAAGAAGGCAGGGCCCCTGCAACTTTAACTGTTGTGATGAAGAGGGAATTTCACCAGGAACTAATTGCATACAGATGACACTGGCTGAAATTCCCTTTTCTCTACAACTGTTAAAGTTACATGAGCCCTGACCTGGATTTTATCTGGTCACCCTAATCTATGTAGTCCAGTTTCCTGTTTCCAACTGTGGGCAACAAGATACCCATAGGAAGCAAAAGAGGTATCAGATCTTCCAACTTGGTAAGTTTTGGAATCTTCTTGTCTGGTTCCTCTCTCTAAATGGATGGCATTAGGTTCTAGACATACAAGAATTCATAGGGTTCTTCCCACTGTTTCTACAGTTAGAGATGTGTAGCCTGCAATGTCACGTCTATTACCCTTTGATAAATTTTCTCATGCTAAATTGACTTTTATGAGGCAATCCAAATCTAAAAGCTGGTAAGAAAATATTTTTGTGGCAGACATGGGCAGAAAAGGTGATTTTTACTTTGGATCAACTGGTGGTGGGTGCCAATGATGAGATTTGTCATTTTTTATCTTGCATGCCAAATATCATTTGCCAAATATGGCTGAAGATCAATACTTCCAATTGCAGCATTTGTGAGTATCTAGATGGCATGGGAATCTTTGTCATGATTGGAAGCTGGTCAGACAAAGCGACCTACCATGTCTATAAATATTTACTATTGGTGAATAAATACGATATGCAAGGTTTAAGCAGGAATGGAATAGGGAAATGGATTCTGCCTAATCAGTGGATCACTTTGGCATCTATACTCATTGTGTCAATGGATCTTAGGCTGTGCCTTATTCAGCAAAAACTTTTGTTTCTTGTCTATTCGACACTGCAATGTCTTTTTAATAAGGGATTAGCTAACTGAGCTAATAAGCAAGAGAGAGAAGCATGGAATTGTTTGTGATTTAATCATCATCGTCATCATCATCATCGGTGTTTAGTTACAAATATAGAGATGTGGGGGAAGCCTGATGAGGTGCTACAGTCAAAACAGGCAGTGATAGGCCCAGAATAATAATCAATGAAAGCCACTTTCCCCCATCCTGCAGTGCTCAGTTTCACTTCCAGTAAAGTCCTGTGAGTTCTAGAAAAAGACGCCCCCTTCAATGAAATTGGCCATTTCACCTGAATTGTTCCTATTAGCCACTGGGACCCACACTACACAAGTGAGAAAATTGATCTTCAGCATTATCCCTGACAGATGTCACTTGGCCCTTTCGTCATTGTTCCATTGCATTAAATTATCTGTTTTGGTTTTTTTAAGTGGTCATTATTAGGGATGTGTATGGAACCCCCGGATCGGATCGGGACCCAGATCAGAACCTCTGAGATTGTCCAGGATCGGCTGCCTGATTGTCTGATTTTCAGATCGGCAGCCATTTTCACCATAGGCTTGCATTGGGGGAAAGAAAGAAAATGGCATTGGGGGAAAGAAAGAACTCACCCCTTCCTGTCTCCCCCCCCCATGCTCCTCCTTACCTGCCAGGGCACCCTCTTCCTTCCGCAGCCATAGATCTACTGAGAACTAGGCCGCAAAGCCTAGTTCTCAGTAGATCTACAGCTGCGGAAGGAAGAGGGTGCCTCGGCAGGTAAGTGGGGCCCTCCCCTCCCCCCCTCGCATTTCTTACATATCGGGGCCGTCCGCTTCCATCCACTACCACCCAAGGGGGGCAGCGGATGGAAGCGGACGGCCCCGGCAGGTAAGCCCCCCCCTCGCGCTCCTCCTTACCTGCCGGGGCGCCCTCTTCCTTCTGCAGCCATAGATCTACTGAGAACTAGGCTGCGAAGCTTAGTTTTCAGTAGATCTACGGCTATGGAAGGAAGAGGGCACCCCAGCAGGTAAGTGGGGCCCTCCCCCTTCCCCCTCGCGCTCCTCCTTCCCTGCCGGGGCCATCTGCTGCCATCCGCTGCAGCAGATGGCAGCAGATGACCCCAGCAGATAAGCCCCTCTCATGCTCCTCCTTACCTGCTGGGGTGCCCTCTTCCTTCCGCAGCCATAGATCTACTGAGAACTAGGTAGCCTAGTTCTCAGTAGATCTATGGCTGTGGAAGGAAGAGGGCACTCCAGCAGGTAAGTGGGGCCTTCCCCCCACTCCCCCCACTCACGCTTCTTACATGTCGGGGCGGTCCGCTTCCATCCGCTGCCGCCCACGGGCGGCAGTGGATGGAAGCAGATGGCCCTGGCAGGTAAGCCCCCTCCTTAGGGGCGCGAGTGAGGGGAGGGGTCTGATCCTTCAATCCAATACAATCCGGATTGGGTCCTTTTCGGATCGGATCGGCCGATCCAGGTGCTGGGGATCGGGATCGGATAATTACATCCAATCCAGGCCAGATCGGGTCCGGATCATGGATTGGACACGATCTGGTGCACACCACTAGTCATTATTGCCTCAGGTAGGATACAGTTCTGCAACTGTTCTGATATTTAAAAAAACCCAAATATTGTAGCTTACAGACCTTACTGCCAAAACTAAGGGCTGATCTACACCTGCAGGCATTTTGGCACAGAGGAGGGATGCTTCTGAATGTTTCGTGCTTCTGCGATCAGCATTCACAGGGCACACGGCACTGACGTGTCGTGCAATTTCAGGAGTGCCGTTGCAGGAGCATGTATGGTAGTGGGTGGTGCTGGACAGATGTTGCGGCTATGGGGAAGAAGGTTTTTTTAATGACTCGAGAGGCATACACATGAGTGATGTGCAGCAACACATGGGGCGATAGAGACTCCATCGAATATGTGCTTCTGCGCTGAGATATGTTTGTATTAAAAAAACTGAACACACTCGGCGATAAAACACGCCAATACGCATCCAAAACATGTGGCAGAAATGGCAGACAGGTCTACTCTCACTCACCATGCACACACCCCTCACAGCTGATTGGCTGTCCACTGAACCTGGAACTTCCAGTGAACAGCAACGACCTCACAAAGGGGGCGCACACTGCAAATCCTCTTCGGAATGGAAGTGAGAGAGATGGAAAAACCGCAACAAAAGCAGTCAGGGATATTCTAGGAAAACTGAGAGGTGGAGTCAAGATCACTGTGGGAGCAGGTGAATGTCATGTGTCCCATTAGTGATGACTGCAATACAATCCTGCAGTAAATGGCTGGTGTAAACTCCCCCTAAGTCTTTCAACCTTTTAGAATAGGGGAAAAGGTGCACAAAAGATGGGAAACCACCAAGTGAGGAATGGGTGGGGCCAGGAGAAAGGGGGGTGGCCAATTGGGGAATCCCAGACAACTGGATTGATACCCCAGAATGACTAGATTTGACCCCTGGGCCCGAGGTTTCCCACCACTGAAATAAACAAACATACCTTCTGATGGCAGATTTAGTGTCCTGTATAGTGATGACTGATGGAGAGAAGTGTTTCACACTTGGCTACCCGTGCTCCTGACTTCACTTCTTCGTAACCGCTAATGGAGGAGGCAGCTTACTGGTGGAGCACATGCTTTGCCTGCAAATGGCCCATGCTTCAATCCCCATGATCTCCAGGTAGGGGACTGGGAAAAGCCCCTGTCTGGAAGCCTGGGGAGCCACGACCAGACACTGTAGACAATACTGAGCTAGGTGGACCAATGGGTTGACTCAGGAGAAGGCAGCTTCCCGTGTTTTCTGTGTTCATCAAGAAGTAAGGCTCCCCTCCTCCTTGGCTACTACTTCGTAGCAGGGATGTCCATTGCTGGGAAATCCCGCTGAAAGGATCTTCAGTTTGCTGATTTGGCAACCCACTGAGCTTTCGGATGTGTTAGAAAGGGAACAGGGACACTCCTTTGTAAAAGAGAAGTATTGTGGCACCATTGCGGTGATGTTTGTTCAGTTAAAGGCATCAGATACACTTGTCTGTAGCCCTCTAAGAACCACATGACTGACTGACTCTCTCTCTCTCTTTCTCTGTTTTTTTTTAATGAAACCTAAATAATGGTACTGCTGCAGTGAAAGACACCTTGCTTTGTGAGCATTTGATCTGGTGCACTTAACTAACCTCCATGCGGGCCATAGCCGACCGGTTTTATTCCAGCTGGTCAAATGTTGATGTTGAATATCTGACCATTTGTACATTCAGAGGATATCTGACATCAAAATGCTCCATTTTGAGATCTGTTGGAGGAGCCCTTCTCTGTGTCTCACCAAAGTGAGACATAAATTATGGTGGGACATGGGAGAGGGCTTTTTCTGTTGTGGCACCATGGTTATGGAATGCCCTCCCCTTGGAGGCCCCGACTGGTGCCAACGCTGGCTTCATTTCAGCACCAAGTTAAAACATGGCTTTTTTATCAAAGCCTTTGAGGGCTAAAGCTGCACATAGTTTTAATTGTTTTTAATTAAAATTTTCTACTGGTTTTAGCTTGTTAATGCTTTAATATGTTTTTAGCGGTGTACATTATTCATTGCTTTACACTGTTTGATTTCATCTGTAAGCTGCCCTGAGATCCCAACGACATAGGACAGGTTACAAATGATTTAATAAGCAAACAAACAAATAAAATGTTCAGGGAAAGATCTGGGGGAGAATTGGTGTGGAGGGGAGGTATTTCAGCTCTAGGAAATTTCAGTTTACCTGTGGACTATGTTGACCCATTGCAGTAGGGTATGTTACAATGGAAGATGCCCTGGTAGAAAGCAATAACGTTCTCATTCATTCCACTTACCTTGCAGATGGGAGGGATCCAGCCTGAAGAATCTGAACTGTGCAAGAACAAATTCAAACAGAATTTAAACAAATTTAAACAGAATTTTCAAAATTAGTTTAGAACAGCAGCCCAAGCACAGAGCAGGCAGGATTTGGCAAGAATCAAAGGAGCATGGAGCTGGTATTCTGTGCAGACACACATATACATCTTCCCTACTTTCCACTGCATCCTTTCTAGCCACACAAGCCATCAGAGCCAAGCTCTTGTATCAGGGGAAAGCAACTTATGGCCCTCCAGATGTTTCAGCCTACAACTACAATCATCCCTCACCACTGTCTCTGCATCTGATTGGAATTGAAGGCCAAACATTGGGAGGGCCACAGGTTGCCTACTCTTGTCTTTTATGATTACCAGTCGCTACTCCCTTAAAACATGGTGCTTAAGATGTTTCACAGTGGGATTTTTTATATATATAAGCAGTGATTCAGCAGCCAGCTTATCCTTTATGGGACAATTCTTTGTCGTAGTAATTTTCAGGATTGGTTCTGTTATGTCCCAGCATGGCATATGGGGCTCAGGATGTTGCAGAACTGCTCTTTGATCATCAGTTGCTCAGCAGGCTTCCAGATAGGATCCCATTTTGAGTGCCCCTATTGCTTCTTCCTTAGGACACCTGCCTGTGAGATTTTTCTCTCTTTTTCCCCAGGGTTCTAGGCCAATGTAGCATTTCCTGAGCCCTGAGGAACGGTTATTGCCTTGCATCCCTTCTTGTAGTAGCATGTCTCTTGCAACAGTCTGTGGATTTACATTGGTGAAATAATGCCAATTTATTCCTGCAGAAATCCGGGTGTAGATTCAAGCCATTTTATACAGATTATATATATATATATATATATATATATATATATATATATATATATGATTCAAGGCAAAGACAGGTTTATGAAGCCAAGACAACAGCCGCTGAATTGGGCCCTCTAAGTCTTTATCTCCGGTGACGCGCCTTCCCTGTTAGCTTCTGACAGGATGAAGATTCAGAGTGTGAATATGCAATAACTGTATCTCAATCTGTTACAGGTAGTTCAAGGCCATTCTGCATAAATGGTTTACATTATTGCCTCTTGTCTTAATCTTTAAAACTCCCAAATATCTCGCACGCAGGCGTGGGTTAAGGTTTAATGCATCCTCCTGCCATAAATGCATTGCTCAAGATGAACAAACAAGTGGATATTTGCTTAAACCCCTTTGTGAAAAAAATCAAACCAGCTTTCAACAACTATTCGTGTCTTTATGGGCCAATGTGAATCATTCCTTCGGTTTTCTGCTCTGAACGATTAGCAGCTAATGCTCATCAATGCCTTCAGTCCGCTTGGTTTTCTTTCCTTTTCTCATATATATGTATTTATATATATATATATGTTTTGTTTCTCCCCAGTACCAACTTGAGAAAAAATCACCCTGGAGAGTCCTGACGTTGCGATGGCGCAAGTGGGTCGTCTGCTGTTCAGTCTTGGCAGTAATGATCACCATTCCTTTTCTGGTCTATCAAATGATGGTTGCTTTTAAGGATCCTCCTCCCACCCTCGTTTTCCACATAGCAGCTATCTGCTTTGGAGCGCTCACTGAGATACTTCTGACCAAGTGAGTGAAAACAGACTCTGAATTTCCTCCTGCCTCTCCTCTCATGCCAACTACCAGGGCTTGATGGTTTCTTTTTTCTCCCTGAGGGCATTTAGAAAAGGCAATAGATCAGGGTCTACTCATAGATCCCTGTGGGTGCATCTATACGAGGTCGCATTGGCGCCTCATTATCCAAAATCCCACAATTGCGCTCCTCCAGGTAATAACCCATGGAAAGGAGCGCAAATGTGGGTTTTGGAGGCTGATGGGGCCGCTGCCAGTCCTAGCGCCCCTGTTCCTGCACACACATGCCTTTGTTTCCCTCTTCATCATCCTCCCAGCATCCAAAAACAAATGAGTTGTGGAAGTCAGCCCCTCGCCCCATTCTTTTCCCTGGAGTTCTTTTTAAATTTTATTTTTAGTCCTCTAGTTGCGCAATTGCGCGATTCTAGAGAGGCGCAGAGATGAACCGCCACCTCCCCACTTTCCAGGTGTGCCCATGGTCCATTTGTATTTAATTTTTTGGTATTATTTACTTATTTATGGAAGGTAAGATCCCCAAGGTCCCTGGAGGAGCAGAGCCGGTCCAGAGGCCATTCTGCTTGCTGGACCACCCCCCTCCCTGGTGAATGGCACCCAATCAGGGGGCGCCATAAGCTGGGAGACGCCTCCAACGCAGCTCTGAAGCAAGGTGACAGACGGCAGATGCCATTGTCCCCTCGCTCCAAGAGAAAAAGGTTGTGGTAAGACCTCGACCTTTTTAACGCCGAGCTTTGGGGGTTTGCCCCTGGATGGCCTCGCGATGGCGGCTGCGTAATATACGCAAGCTGCCACCACTGCGGATCCGCCCCAGGGCGAACCCCTCATCAAGACAAGCTGCTGGGTGATTTGCTGTCAATCTCTTTCGGACTCTGACAGGAGCAAGTAAAGCTGCAAGAGAGAGGGAAAAAATCTTTGCCATGACTGGCCTTAGACTAATTCCTTATCTCCCAGCCTCAGTGTTCTTCATCTGCAACATCGGAGTGCTAATTGGTTGCTTTTGAGCTTTTTTAAAAAAAATCACTACTGACCAGTAGCTGATAGATCTGGTGTAGGGTTGATAGGGTGCAACAGAGAACTGGTTCCGCTCCCTCAGCCACCATTTTGTGTCTAGCTCAGGTTGGTAGACCTCAGTGCTCTGGTACAAAACAAACTAGATCCTGCCAGCCATAATTCTGCCCATCCCTAATTTAGAGCATCCCTGCAGAGATTTAGCCATTAGAACAGATCATAGGTCTCTTAACCGTAGTGTTTCAGCGTACAATTAAGGTTGTACATCTATGCTTGTTTCATGTTTGTTTCTTCAGTATACAAACCCAATGCTCAACTCCCCCCACCTTGACCCTCATCTCATTAGGGTCCACCCAGAAAAGAAGAGAGAATAATATTTCAGGGTTATGTAAATATTAAGGATTTCTTATTTTCTTTTTCTTTCCTTTTCTAGTTATTGTTGTTAATGGTTTCATTATGAGGAAGAAATTAAGAAAACCCTCCCAGTCCAAGCCATTGTTTCATCATGCCAATGAGTCACTGCAAAACTAATTAAGTTGCACAGTGAAGTGCCATTGCATGGGATGCAGATGGTCTGAACTTTTCTGGTGCATGGTCGCATAAATACTTCAGGTTGAGCAGAAATATGGATCTGTATTTCGAAATCCTAATTAGTATTGTTTCCCTTCCTCTTTATGTGCGTTATCTCTTTAGCTTGGGCTGAATCCCATTTTGGTGTGATGACATCATCAAGAAGTGATTTTATCATATCAGTTTCATGTGGTGAACATGAATGTACCCTAAGGTGGAGACAGCTGATATTTTCTGTGCCAGGTGGTGAGCGTGAGAATGAGCAGGCTCCCTAACTTAGCAAATACAAACTGTCTCCTTGGGAAAGACCTAAGAATTGAGCCCCAGATGGCTTTACCAAGTCAGCACAGAATGTGGAACTGAGATATTCATCTTCTGTTAAGGGGGCAATGTGTTCCCATAGGGTGACCATATGGAAAGTAGAACAGGACTCCTGTATCTTTAACAGTTGTATAGAAAAGGGAATTCTAGCAAGTGTCATTTCTATGCATGCACCACCTGGTAAAATTCCCTCTTTATCTCAACAGTTAAAGCTACAGGAGCTATACTAGAGCGACCAGATACAAAAGAGGAGCTGGGAAGGAGGAGAAAAAGAGCATCTTCAGACGGGGGAAATCAAAGCTGGAGGAGCCCTGCCTTTTTTTGTATCTGGTCATGCTAGGCAGTGCTCCTGCAGCTTTGATTTCCCCCGTCTGAAGGTACTCTTTTTCTCCCCCTTCCCAGCTCCTTCTCTGGTTCTTCATACGCACGCACGCACGCACGCACACAGACAGACAGAGCACCTTCCCAGACAGGGATACTGGGGGCAGAAGAGGAGGTAGGAGTGCCAAATGGAAAACAAAGTAGCTGAGCCTGGGGCTGAGGTAGGGAAAACCTTTCCTTTCTTTTTGGAGGGATTTTCCGGTCCTTTGCGAAAGGAAAGACTGGTTAAAGGTGTGTGTGTGGACAGGATGAGCAGAGCAATCCCACATAAGTCTACTCCAAAGGAATTCCCAATGAGTTCTATGTAAGCATGCATTGGATTGCAACCTTTAACGGATATTTTGTTGTGCGCCTCTAGGGTCAAACAAACGGATTTGCTTTGGAGTTCAGACCCTTCCTCTACTTGTACTCAGTTCCTTGAGTGAATTTCTTGTCTTTTGATTAGCCAGGCCACTACAGCAGCCATTTTGTGGTGCTGCCCAAAGCTAGGCTGACCATATGAAAAGGAGGACAGGGCTCATGTCACTTTAACAGTGGTAGAGAAAAGGGAATTTCATTTGTATGCAATTCGTTCCTGGTGAAATTCCCTCTTCATCACAACAGTTAAAGCTGCAGGGGCCCTGCCTTCTTTTGTATCTGGTCACTCTAGTATAGCGCCTGCAACTAACTGTTGTGATAAAGAGGGGATTTCACCAGGTACTAATTGCATAGAAATGACACTGGCTGAAATTCCCTTTTCTCTACAACTGTTAAAGTTACATGAGCCCTGTCCTCCTTTTCATATGGTCAGCCTACCCAAAGCAGTTTCTCAAATTCCCAAATGTGCCCACAGGTCCAAAAGGGTTGGAGACCCCCTGTACACGCAGCCTTTTTTAATTCAGTTTCCACACAGAGAAAACGGAAAGTCCAATTTTAGCAGCACTTCTGAAAACAACTTCTTTAAATTGATTCCTGTCACACTCGAAATTTCGTTTCTCAAAATTTCAATTTGTCTTGAAGATTTTCCTTACAAAAATCTAAACTTGTAAATCCCCCTCTCTAATTATAAGTACATTTACGTCTGTATTTTTTCTCGTGGGGTGGGAGGTTATGTTTGTTGCGTGAACTCTAGAATTTACTTTGTTTTAACCCTTGGTCAGCATAATGGTCTGATAGAGGATATAAACTTACTGAACGGCAAACAAAGCGCTGCAAAAATGACAAGGACATTCTGGAAAATATTATCTGTAATCAAATACTGGCAGTTCTAGCATCTGACATCAAACATACAAAATTGGTTTAATACAGAGACGAGCAAACCAATTCACAGGTGATGAATTTGCTACACAGATATCAAGTGTAGGCACATTGTCAAATATATCAATGTATCAAGGCTCTAGGTATGGACCATACACCACCACTGCACAAAACCTCACTCTCTTTCACAGCTTGATGTTCTTTACCAGCCAGAGCTTAAAACTGAACCTGAGAACTGATGTTTATCCTTGAGGAAATCCTGGCTTAATTTTACTTTTGGGTTTTACCAGACAATGATCTATTGAGGAATCGCCATAATGCTTTCACTCACATTTCATGGGTGAGCTGCACAATGACATCGTCCTTTTCTAATCTGCCCATGTTTTCCCATCAATTCTCCCAACTTGTTGGTTAACTCAGGACTCCATCACACCAATGCCATCACACCCCTGGGTTTTTTACCTCCATTTCAGAAGCGTTGCAAGCGCTCCTCCCTTTCACTATCGTAGCTATTCTGGTGAACTCTGTTTTTGCTCTCCCGGTGCTATTGCACCTGTCGAACCCCACCCCACCCCATCTCCTTCCCCCTCCAGTTCATTGGTTCCTGACATTGTGATGGACATAGCAGCCTTCCCCCCATGCTCATTGGAGCTCCTATTAGGATGTACAAAAATGCTTGCATCTGGGTAATTGTTAAAGCTAAAGTGATGAAACTTGGGATCTTGAGAGCTCTTAATTGAGCTTTCCGCATGTCAAGTTTGAATCAGATAGGTCCACGCCTTGATTTTTAGGATTTTTTAAAATGCAAATTAACCAAAATGCTTACATCTGCGTAATTTATATAGATAAAGAGATGAAACGTAGCATGGTGATAGGTCTCTAGGAGAGCTTTCGGCATGCCAAGTTTGAACCAGGTCAGTTCATCCCTTGATTTTTAAAGATTTTTTTTTTAATTTCCTTGCTCTTTAAACCTTTTGCTGAAAGTTCATCAGTACACTCTTCCACCTCTTTGCATTTGTGAAAGATTGCTTTTCCTTTCCTTTGATCATGTGAAGCAGTTCCAGTTCATAAAATAGAGATGGCTGGTTCCCTTACTCCAAAGTAAATCCCATTGTCTTCAACTGTATTTACATCCAAGTCATACTACATTTGCACCCCCACCCTCACCATAGCTCCATTTTTCTTCAAAGTTACATTGCGGTCTCTTCCTGTCAGATCTAAAGATCGCTCCTGCGTTCTTTCTAGTCATGACTCACTGGAAAGGATAGCCTTTTGTCTTGCAAATCGGGTCTCCTTGGAAACATCCTGTGGGCTTGATTTTGTATTAAACTGCTTTGCCGAAGAAGATTTCAGGCAGTAAAAGGAACTAGAACATGAAATTCACGAGCACCAGGAAATGTTTTCTCCAGCCCTATGGGATAATATAGGATAAGATAAGATAGGACAATATAGGAGGAAGAATAATTACACAAAACGGAAGAGAACCACTAGGAAGATTTATAAGGCACGTGGAGGGGTGATGGAAGCAACAGAAATGGTTGCATGAGGAAGGATCAGAGTGGTTTGAAAGGTTAGGGTGGATAGGTGCCAGGGTGAAGTTCTGCGATTTGAACAGCGCAGGGGTTCAGCAAAACAAGGAAGGAAACCAAAAAAAAAGAGGGAGTTGGAGCACTGAAACCTTCCTTCCAACACCTAACGTGTCCAAAGATGAAAAGGAGGAAGTACGTTGTAAAACTGCCCTGGCCAATTAAAAGCACGGCCTATTCTTTCATCACTGAAAACTGCCTTCAACACACACACCCAAACACACACCCAAACACAGAAGCAGATTTACTGGTTTACATTTGGGTTTTTATTGCACTCTTCCAAGATGAAACGGACTTTCTCAGGTGCAAAATAAGCCGGGAGAACGGAGGGAAAAAGCGAGAATAGTGCAGGACAAGGGCGACGTCATGCGAGTCCATAGCACCAAAAGCAGAAAGGGCGGACTACGAGAGTGCCATAACCCTAAATGTGATGGAGCCCTCAGATAATCCTTTAAGAAGGGAAACTGTACAACAGATGCACATTTTCTTTGATGGTGTAGACAGGAAAATTTGGAATGGAAGCAAGATGGGAGGAGTTGTCCCTGGGGAAGGTGGATGACGTTTTGGAAGTGCCCGTGCTTTCTTGATGGCTTGCCATGTATTTCCTGTTGTAGAGTCATGTCCATACAGTCCTTTCCAGCTCTTCAAAATGGCATCAGCAGCCACTGAATTGTTTCTTTATTGCTCCTGGAACCTGATGTGTTTAGCACCAGAGCCGAACTTGCTGGTTAAACCTTGTAT
The DNA here is from genome assembly GCA_029215795.1 of Anniella stebbinsi. Classification (NCBI taxonomy): domain Eukaryota; kingdom Metazoa; phylum Chordata; class Lepidosauria; order Squamata; family Anniellidae; genus Anniella; species Anniella stebbinsi. The sequence goes on along the minus strand of JARDYH010000004.1, from coordinate 96,970,105 downwards.
TTCGTTTGGTGCTTCTTTTTTCAAATGTATGTTAGTGGTATTCCAGAAGAACAGACTTGTGCAAAGACTATAAATAAAAATTAAACCGTTTTAAATTGCATGAGACGTCTTTGCAATGGTGGCGATGGAGCTGGCAGTGGGGGGGGGGGGGGCGAGGCTTTCTTTTTACATGGCAACGCTGTACTGCCAATGGGGAGGGTGAATCTGTTCAGTCCTTTAAAAAGGAAACTGGTGCAGTCTCCTTTCAGCTCTTACAAACAGCATTAGCAGCCACTTAATCATTAGTTTCTTTTGCTGCTTTACTCCTGCAACGCGATACTGAGATCACCTGCTTAACTTTGCGGTTGTTCTTTTTAAAATAAATATAAATGTATGCCAGTGGTATTCCAGAAGAACAGACTTGCACAAGGACTATAAATTAAAATAAAGAAACAAATTGTGTGAGACAACTTTGTTGGGGTGGAGTGCTGAAGCTATTATTATTATTATTATTTTACAAAGCAGGGAGAGGGGAATCTGTTTGGTCTGCTTTCAGTTGTCTGCCAGTAGGCCTCCTTTTTAGCAGTCATGTTTGTTGGGAAACTGAGCAGGAAGTTAGCAGACGTAAGAGAGCTGTGTGCTCCATATTTCTAAATTGAGGAATTCTGAAATGCCACACTTCCGGCAAAAGTAATTTCTAGAAAAGCAGCATGTTATGCAATTTATAGGGCGACCATATGAAAAGGAGGACAGGCTCCTGTATCTTAACAGTTGTATTGAAATTGGAATTTCAGCAAGTGTCCTTTGTTATAGGCTGACCATATGAAAAGGAGGACAGGGCTCATGTAACTTTAACAGTTGTAGAGAAAGGGAATTTCAGCCGGTGTTATTTATATGCAATTAGTTCCTGATGAAATTCCCTCTTCATCACAACAGGTAAAGTTGCAGGCACTATACTAGAGTGACCATATACAAAAGAAGGCAGGGCCCCTGCAACTTTAACAGTTGTGATGAAAAGGGAATTTCACCAGGTGCCGCATGCATACAAATGTCACTGGCTGAAATTCCCTTTTCTCTACAACTGTAAAAGTTACATGAGCCCTGTCCTCCTTTTCATATGGTCAGCCTACCTTTGCATACATGCAGCACCTGGTGAAATTCCCTCTTCCTCACAACAGTTAAAGCTGCAGGGGCATTGTCCTCTTGACCAGTTACAAAAGAGAGCAGGGCTCCTGCAGCTTTAACTGTTATGAGGAAGAGGGACTTTCACCAGGTGCTGAATGCATACAAAGGACAACTGCTGAAATTTCCTTTTCTATGCAACTGTTAAAGATACAGGAGCCCTGTCCTCCTTTCCATATAGTCACCCTAATTTACATTTACTAATATGTATGCCCAGAATGGAGAAAAGGTATTGTGGGAGGGGTAAAGATTAAGGGGAGGGACAGGGAAGCAACATCTGGACCCATTCTGTCATCAGCCATCCCTCTTGTGTGGATGCAGAATCCTGCTATGCCCACCGAGGAAAAGGGACTTCAGTGTGGATCATGGGTTGTAAAACTGCAGGCAACAAACCTGCCTAACTGCAAAAAAACACACAAAAAAACAAGAGGACCTCCATGTGGAAAACCCCTTTATTTTAAATCAATAGGCCCCACACTGACATGATTATCTTGAAGCTGTGATGGTCACCATTAAAATGTTGACATTTACTGTTTGAAACTAATTTGCGTTACTGCGACATTGAAGGTATGCCCTGTAAATAGGTGTCGCTAACATGAATTATCTTCAGACGCTTAATGTCAGCATTTTAATGATGGCCAGTCTCTGTTGTAGGTGGCTATAATTTGGAAGCTCAGGAGCTGGAGAAGGAGTATGGTCGTGCTTTAATGAAGTAACTGAACAAGTGAAGAAAATGGAACAAAAAAAAGTTTAAAACCGTGGAGGGAGGAAAAAATGAAATCCTAGTGACCCAGTCTTCAGAAACAAGTTGGAATTTAAATACATATTTGAAATATTATGTATTCATCCTGGAAGGCACAAAAGCAGGAAAATGCTAATAGAATTTAATTCTCCTTGACTTCTAACCTTTCTAATCTGTTGTGTTGCTAGTTCAGTCCTGTAAATTGAGCTGTTTTGTATTACAAGGCAAGCATATGTATTGAGTCATTCCAGAGTGCCTGACATTTCTTTTTCTTTTCTTTTTTTTTAAAAAAAAACAGCTTGGGGTTGGGCTCCTCCCCCCACCCCCACACATTTTTCAGCAATTAGCTAGGCTGAGGCTCTGCATTCACTTTGGATTGCAAAATGGGAACAGAAAAGAATCAGAGTAGAAGCTGTATGTGAAACGTTAGGCCAAAGTATCAGGAGCATCTCTCTTCCCTTTTGTTTACCTTCTGTTTGGGATGTTATTATTCCTTTGGTTTGGTTTGGTGTTTTTATTTCCCTTCTCAAAATACAACAACAACCACAATTGGGGAATTATCTGGGGATTCCTAAATCATTAGTAAATGAAGGATCTGCTTTTAATAACATTGCACTTGTAAATAATGCATTAATTGACTAGCTTGAAAGTCAGCTTGAATGCTAGAAACTCCAGCTGTAAATGCATAGTGAAAGAACTATGCAGTTCGAGGAGGCTGCACAATGAACGGAACAAATTAAATATGACAGTTGATATTTGCAAAAATGGTGAGATAATTGGAGGACACCTGCAGCTGTTTTCCAACCAAAACAACAGAAGCTGAATGTGTATCCAATCGAAGTGTGTCACAATTTTATTTGGCCACCATTCTTTTCTTCCTCCTTGGGGTTTTGTGCAGCACATTGTGTTTGCTCGTGCCTACCTTTTGTCAGGTCATATGTCTAAACAACCAACAAGTTCCTCTTCGTCTGATTCTACAGTTTATTGGTTCTGTCAGTGTTACATCTTGCAATGTAAAGAATAAGAGCGTGGATCTTATTTACTAAGAGCTGGGAGTTCCTTCAGAGTATGACTCATGCTCAAACATATTTATAAACCGGAGGAGGCTTGAATACCTCAAAATATTTATCAGTGAGCTTTTTACCTGAATTGGTTTCTTGATTTGTCAATGAGATGTCTGTTAAGTTAAAAATCTGACTCACAACCTGCTCCAGGAACATCAATGAATATGTAATTCTGAAAGTGTAACCTGCTGTTTTGAATCGGGTTTTGAATTTTTCTTAGCCACAGTGCACAGGATAGCCTTGAACTCAAGGTTCATAGCTCAGTGCTAGAGCACATGCTTGAAATATAAAAGGTCCCAGTTCAATCCCTAGCATCTCCAGGTAGACGTAGGATAGACCCCTGTCTGAAACCCTGGGGAACTACTGCTAGTCAGTGTAGACCAGGGATAATCAACTTGTGGCCCTCCCAATACTTTGTCCTACCAGCCAGCATTGCTAATGGTGAGGCGATGCTGTGAGCTGTAGGCCAGAACATCTGGAGGGCCATCAGTTGACTACCCTTGGTGTAGACAATACTGAACTAGATGGACAAATGGTCTGACTCAGTATTCCTAACATGTCTTGGTAATATCACCTGTGCAAGCAGACCAGTGATGTCTTATCTTGCAGTGTTCTAATAAAGGGATTTGTAAATTGCATGGCACAGTTAGGCAGGTTTGTTGCCTGCTGTTTTACAACCCATGATCCACACTGAAGTCCCTTTTCCTCAGTGGGCATAGCAGGATTCCGCATCCACACAAGAGGGACGGTTGATGACAGAATGGGTCCAGGTGTTGCTTCCCTGTCCCTCCCCTTAATCTTTACCCCTCCCACAATACCTTTTCTCCATTCTGGGCATACATATTAGTAAATGTGAATTAGGGTGACCGTATGGAAAGGAGGACAGGGCTCCTGTATCTTTAACAGTTGCATAGAAAAGAGAATTTCAGCTGGTGTCCTTTGTATGCATTCAGCACCTGGTGAAATTCCCTCTTCCTCACAACAGTTAAAGCTGCAGGAGCTCTGCCCTCTTTTGTAACTGGTCAAGAGGACAATGCTCCTGCAGCTTTAACTGTTGTGAGGAAGAGGGAATTTCAGCCAGTGTCATTTGTATGCAATTGTATACAATTGTATGAAATTGTTCTCCGCTCAACTGTGAAGGGGGAGGGAGAGAGGGCACCCAAGCACCCCACGGAGGTGAGCATGCCCAGGACTCAGTCCCATTCAACTCTATGGTACTTACTCCTGAGTAGGCATGTCTAGGTTTCCTGATCAAAACAATGTTGACTTCCCCTTGCCATGCCAACATTGACCACAAACTTATCCAAAAACGAATTGTAATATTTTCTCTTCACTTATATTGTTTAATATGATCTTAGAGGAAAGGATAGTGTGTTGTTTTACCATAATTGCGCAGTTTCAGGCTGCTGTACCATTGTATTTGCACAGAAATAATTAACTGCAAGGGGAAAGAAAACCTAGGGGGCGGGGCGGAAGATTTCGCCAGCATAGTAGTGATACAGGTAGAAAGATACACTAGCTGAAATAACGCAACAATGCACAGATGTGAAAGTGCCCAGCATTCGACTCGCTAAGGAAATGGAGGGGGGAACCGTGGACGTTAACCGGGGGGGAAGTAGGTGCGATGGAGCCCAATGTCTCATTCCCATTGGGCTTCCATTACTTAGGGTAGTTTTTTTTCCCACCAGAGTACACAGAGGAAAGCTTTCTGTAGCAATTCCCATACTGCTATGTCTGCAAGCTAGGAATTCTGCAAGCCTTCCCTATGTCCTTGTCAGTCACCAAAAAGAAAGATATCATAAAGAGAGCCAACCTGGAATTTCACTCTAAAATAAAAGTTATGGATGCTTGCTTGGATAGAACGCATGTTAACAGGAGATATGAGGCATTTGAAATTAGCACTCCTTTTGGAGCAATTATACCTTTTTGACTAGATGATCTATTTATCTTGCTTAGTCCAGCAACAAGACACTCTGAGGGTGACTCTGATGATAGACAGCACTGTATCTCACATCATACCTACAGTGCAGACTGCCCCCAGATTTCACGGAGACAAACAGATGGGGAAAACATTACAACTTTTTTGTTGAATATTCAATTCTTCCTCTGAGATACAAATACAGAAAATGTATGTATTTTAAAATAATTTCTCCTGTGTAGAAAGACTTACTATTTTGTTGGGGAAGTATTTACCAATTGTCATAATCTATCACTTCAAAACAAGGGATACCATTTAAGAATATTTTTGCATGAGCAAAGCCAGTTCTGAACTGGTCCACCTCTTTGGGATAAATTTCATACCAGGCATATTCACCAGCCACACAGCAACCATGCAACAAAATGTTGGATAGCTATTGGATGAATAACTGATGGCTCACATCCATCTACAACCTAATGGCTGAATTCGGACGACACAATAAGCAACTGGGTGGGGGGGAAACAATTGTCAGTTGTATTGACTGTCGTGTCGTCCAAATGCTGCCATAGTCAACTCAGCGCTGATCCTAATCCACACCACAGTTGATTATTTATTACCATGTTGTGTGGGGAGTACCCCCTAGATGAACAACTGCAAAGTTGATTATTACCCCACCATTGACTATCGTGTTGTCTGAATTCAGCCACTGACTATCTTGCTACATGGTTGGAATTTGGCATGTGTTCTGCTCCAGTTGAATCCAATGTGGGGTTGTCTGACAATGGTTTCTGTTGCTTTCTGGCAGTGACAGAAGCATAGTCCCAGCTTCAAATGTATGTCTTTCACATTTGTTGGACGTGTTTCTCTCCACTTCCAGCCTCTAAGCCTAACTTCACCAGCAACCAGACCTAACTTTAACTTCTCCAAAGAACAATACATTTGCAGCTGTATTGTTTGATAATCAGTTACTATCAGCTGTACCATGAATCAGGAGCCAGGTCCTCCTGGAATCAATAATGCAATATTTGCACTCAATATTTTTCCCTACTCCCTTAAGTCAACATTAGCATTCACAAGTTTCTTGTTCCACTGGACTTTAAAATCTCTTGCTTGTCTCTTTAGCCAGAGCTCCAAGGGACCATTGCTTTCAAGTGAAATGTAAAATGTGGCCCAGTAACCCAACCACATGATTATGTCCTTAGGGATTCCTGAGTGGAGTTTTCTTCAATGCCAGTGCTAAATCAAGCATCCTGTATTTTTAAAATATGTAATAAATACTGAAAGTATATATACATACATACATGCACACACATACATTTTTCAAGGGTGCATTAATATGAATTGTAACTTGGAGCCTTTGGGGGGTTATATTATACGTTTATTGATGGTATATATTCGGATTAGAAAGTCAATAAAAGCAAATTATAATACTCAAAATAGATTTTCATAGTATTTTGATATAATTAAAATTATGAGTAGTTTGCTGGGCATATCTAAACTGGAAGTGGAAGACTTCTTTCACAAGTAGGTACAAAGTAGTGGTGGGCAACAATGGCCCACAAACTGCATGTGGCTCTCAGAGACTGACTGTGCAGTCCATGGTGGTGCCCTGGCCCCACAATTCCTCTTCCACCTGTGTTGCTGCTGCCACCTCCACCACAAAGTGCATGCAAGAAGAGTCATCCCTGTGTACTCCATGTGTGTAGATACATGTACGTATATCTGTATGCATGTCTCTGGGTGCTTACATGCATGCGCAGCCCATGCCCTAAATTCTATGTGCCTGAGCTACTTCTTCTTTTTGTATTTATTCTTTGTGCTTTCCATTTTTGTTTCCAGCTTTTTTGATTTGGGTATCTGTTGAATTCTCTTTTCATCAAAAACAAGGTGGGAGGCAAAGTTTTTGTTAACAGATGTACTGTAATATACAAATGTTTATGTGGTGGTGGGAAGACTATTTGATCAGGTTTACTTAGGAGTTGCATATAGGGAAGGGGAATTCTATGGCAGATACAATTTCAAAGCTAAATGTAGGTACGCTGTCTTATATGAACTTTTCAGTAGTTCCTAAGTAGTGCTGGGGCACATGTCCCACTAAAAATTCAAGATGTTGTTCATAATTATACAGAAATCCCTATACAGCCTTTTCCCATGTGAAGTGCAATCATTATGGCACAAAGGGGTACTTGATTGGTTGTGTGGTGCCAATTATGCAACTCTTCTGAAGCCCACCAAAAGTTGCCCCAGTATTCTCTTAATAAGTGGGGGTGGGGGTGGGGTTTATTTGTTGTAGATGGCACTTCATTTAATTTTATCATTAGATTTATGAGTTATATTCTGAAGTTTATGCTGTTATTTGATTATCTTTTGTTGTTGTTACTTGCATACATTGGACTTTCAATATATGTTATGGTTCTCCCCCTATGGGGAAATAGGAAGGTGGAAGAATGCACATTTGTTTTATTTATTTTCTGATATATTTCAAATTACTGAAGCCATTCTGAAAATCTGATCCCCTCAGCTTCATTAGCAGAGACGGGGGGCAACTCATCTCCCCTTTTCAATGGAGAGATTTCTGTAGTTCAGCAATTCTTAAATGAAGGGTCACTTCTCTCCAGTGAGTCATGGAAGACTTGTAGGTGGCTCACAGTGAGTGTTGAAAACAGTGCATTGCAAGGAACTAAAAGAGTCTAAATAGATATTTTCAGGTTGGGAATGACAGGTGGGTTCCACAAAAATTATTTGGTTGAATCCTGTTAGCTAAAAGTTTCTGAATGTCAGCTGCTGTAGGTCCCAACAAAGTTGTATTGTTAATTCTCACTACTTAATTAAGAGATGGGTGGTATTGAATCTTCAACAAAGGCATCTTTCTTTCCCAGCTATCAATTAGATGTTGGAATGAAGTCACTGTGAATAAAAACAAACAAAAAAAGTCTAACTAGACATCTCTTATCCACTCAAATGCCCGATGTTCTCATAATCCTGTCTTGTAGAATAATCATACTAAATCTTTAGGGCTACCGACTTATTTCAAAGAAAGGAAGGAAGAAATTATCCTTATTGGCAGACAATCTAACACAGTGGGTGTACTCAGTGATCATACAAGAACAAGACTCACGGCTACCTCTCCCTGCTCCTCCTCCCCTCTTGCCCATAGATTTAGAAACTTCTGATCCCAATTTGCAGCAAACCACAGTTAGCTGTTTATCCACACAAGCAAACTTTACTTTCCACTTGGCTGCAAAACAGGGACACAAACCAGAATTGGCCCTGGTTTGTGATCTTGGTTTGCAGGTGATCATGTCCCTTGCTTTGGTGTTAATATCTGATCGTAGTCATAGTTTCAGCATGCTTGGGCCCATTTATTTCACAAGGCGTAAGCAGGTTGCTTTCATTTTAAAAACTGTCAAACAGTGGGCCCCTGCTGGGGTGTGGGGCTCAACGGGTGTCCCACCTTTTTGTTGAGCTTTTGTTTTTTACTAATTTTTCTTCATCTAGGGCAGAGATGTACAGAAAGTAGATCTCTGGATGTTTGGACTTCACCTTCTGAAAGCCCCTGCCAGCATGACAAATGGTCAGGAAAGCTGGGAGTTGGTCCAGAACATCTGGAGCAGAACCTGCATCAAGAGTAGGCACATTTGGGCACCTGCTGAGCCCCACATCCCAGCAGGGTCCCACTGATAAGAGCCCCCTAGATTTGCTCCTCTTCAACAGCACTGTAACCTGCATGCTCACCTGCCTCTTGATCTGGAACAGACAATGGTGGCAGTAAGAAGGAACAGTAGATGCCATTGCTTATTTGCTCGCTGGCTCACTGTATATTAAGCAAGCAAGACCAAAAGAGGATGCGGAGCAACCACAGCTGATGACAATGATGATGAAAAAATAGATTCACCGAGAAGGAGGAGGTTCACTGAGGGTTAGGGTGACCAGATTTGAAAAATCAAAATCCCGGTCCCCCCCCGCCCCCCCCACCCAAAACAACCCCTCCACCAAGCCACCCCCCCCAAAAAAAACCAGCCTGGACCTACCGCTGGGTTCCTCCGCCACCCGCGCGGGGTCCTCCGTCGCCGCCCACGCGACTGCACCGGGTCCTTCGTCGCCCATGCGGCCGCGCCAGGTTCTCCGTCGCCCGCGCGGCCGCGCCGGATCCTCCGCCGCCCGCGCGGAAGAGGCGGGAGAGGGCCGGATCCGGAAGTGACATAACCGGCCCTCTCCCGTCTCTTCCGCGCGGCCTCTGGCCTTACGAGCCCGGCAGCGGCGGCGAAGGCGGCGGAGGAGCCCGGGAAGCGGCCGCCCCAGCAGGTAAGTGCCCCCCTTCGTGCTTACCTGCTGGGGCGGCCGCTTCCCGGGCTCCTCCACCGCCGGGTCTACCGCCGCTCCTTGCTTGCTGCCACCGCTGCGTGACCCCCCGCCACCCCGGTTTGCCCCCCCCACCTCCTGGTTGGGCCGGTTTGCCCCTGGATTCCCGGTTAGGACCGGGAAATCCCGAGCCACCTGGTCAGCCTACTGAGGGTGCCTTGTCCAAGAGCCTGCAAAAACCTGGAGCCAGCAGTGATCCGGAGATCTACTCTCTGCCAACTCCTGATCTAGAGCGCAATCCACCGGGAATTTCTCCTAGCAAGTTCTGTTCATTTCAAAAGGATTCTAGTGGAGACCTTTCCACTGGATTGTGCTGCTAGTTCCTTCACTTTGCACTGTGCCTCTCCAGGGCACATCTTCCCCAGAAAACAGCTACCTTCCCACAGTGAGCCTGCCGCCTCCTGTTCTTTACATCAGAATAGATCAGCATTAATGCGAGGGCAGCCCTGAAATAAAAAGTAGCCCTTTATTTTGTCATTAACATAGGGTTTAACCTGATCGCTTGCAGCTGTGAACCTATGCATACCTACCCCAAAATAAGCTCCATTGCACACAGTGGGATTCAAATGTAAGTACTATAATGTATCACGGGGGGGGGGGGGGGGGCAAATTGCGGCCTTTCAGACATTTTGACCTACAACTCCCATCAGCCCTAGGCAGCATAGTTGATGGTGAGAGATGTTTGGAGTTGTAGGCCAAAACATCCTGAGTGTCACACATTGCCCAGCTCCGATGTGTAGGACTGCAGCTTAAGACACTTACTTGCATTTTTAAAAATTAAAAAGATGCAACATAAATGGAAAGAAGATGTGCTGCCTTGGTTAAAGTGCAACAGGTATTATTTAGTTAAAATATGTTTTGCAGCTGTTATAGAGAATTCCTGCCAATTTCAGCTTAGAATAACTGTCCCTAAACTAAGTGCAACTCAATATCTTTAAGCATTTGTTGCTTAAACTGTAAGGCAAGAGGCAGCGTGGACATGTGTGTGTTTGTGTCATATTCCATTTAGAAGTGTGGCATTAAAGTACTGTGCAACACGCACTTTCCTCCATGACAGCAATATAACCACCCTCACTTTAGGAAAGGCTGAAACTAGAACTTATGGAGATTGCATAACCCTATTGCTGGAAGCAGCCTCCTAAAATCTCTTCACAGGGGTCAGTAGTAAATGCAAACATGATACCACCATGCTTTGACTTTCCCAGCATCCTCTCCACTTCATTACCTGCCAATAGTTGGGGCAGAGAAACTTACAATGCCACCACCACAATATGTATTTTAGGGCATAATCCTATGCATGTTTAGACAGAAAAATGTTCTTCAACTCCCGGCATTCTCTAGACAGGCATTGGCTGGGGAATGCTGGGAGTTATAGGCCATGTCTACACCGAGGATTTTTCCCAGGGTCGTCCCTGTGCATCTAAATGATGCACAGGGGATCCCGGGGGGAACTGGGGACGACCAAGGGACAACCCTGGGAGAACCCCAGGATAGCGGAAAATGGGGATATTCCAATTTCTCCGCCATCCCTGGTCCTAAAACGGGCACGGAGCTGTGCGAGGTGGCTCCGTCCCCATGGGTATGGGGAAGTAAGGGGGTAACCCACCACCAAATAAACCAGCCCACAGAATGCTGGGTGCCTGTTGGGTTATACAACAAAGAGGTGGAAAAGGTGGCAGAATTGAACACTGAAACAAAACAGGCTGGAACAAAACAGGCTGGCTGGCTGATGTGAGGCACCTCTTCCTGAGACCTTGGCGAGGCACTGGCAATCCATGTAGACAACATTGGGCTTGATGGACAAATACTCTGACATAGAACTATCTGCCACATTCAGAAGACTGGTCCATCTAGTTCAGTATCTTCTACACTGGCTGTCTCTTCCAGGGTTTTATAGATAGTGTGCTTTCCCCCTAGACCTACCTGGGGATGCCTAGGATTAAAACTGGGTCCCTTTGCATGGAAAGCAGGCCCTCTACCACAGAGCTACAACCCTCTGGGATTTACCAAGCCTGGTATAAGGCAGCTTACTATGTTCTTATCCTCCTACCCATCTTGGGAGCAATCTTGCAAAAGGGATGAAGAAATTAGTCCAGCCATTTATGGCAGAAATAAACCATCTCACCATGGCTTTACCTATCTGTTTTCACACCTTTCCAGCCACAGACATGATTTTATGCTCTTTATGCTTAAAGGGAATACATAATCAGCAGGATCAAGTTTCCTTTCCTGGTTGAACTCCAATGTCTCAAGCAGGTTGGATTTAGCTCTGGATGCCTGTGCAAACCATATGTACTCGTACGACAAATGAGAGGCACGGTAAATTGAGTTAAGGACAGAGAAGCAGTATGAAGTCTGGAAATTTCCTGGCTTTGGGGGGTTTAAATTAGACCCTCGCAATGTTATTGAAGGCATATTTTTATGCTAGGTTTTTTAAAATTTTATTTTGTTGTTGTTTTTAGGGGGGAGGAGGGTTGCTTCTGAAATATTCATACAGCTTTGCATTATTCGGGAAGCAATGTACAATTTTTCCCAGCTATAGTCCATGATCTGCTGGCCCCCTGCTGCCCGTTGTCATTGTGTCTCACAGTCACACCATGGCCTGAGGTACAGCTGGCACTCAAGGAACCCCCTCCAATGGCCATAACTCTGAAACTACATGACATCTTAACCTTTATAAAAAATTTCTTCACGACAGCATTTAAAAACACCCAAATCTTTCCTGACCTTTACATCTTAGTGGAAGGGGATTTTTTATTATTATTTTTAAATTGATGTTACAGTATTTCCACACACACACACACACACACCACCTTCAGCTGTGGCATTTTTAAGCTACTTCAAGAGGAACTTTGCTTTACCTTTCCCATCCTGTTTCAAACCAATCATTAATCATGAAGGAAAACCACTCCAGACGTATACCTGACTTTATAATGCTTTTTTATGTTTCTGACATTTTATATCTGTTGGCTGAAGGGACATTTGTGTTCCTTTTCCTTAGAATATGCTGGGCTGCTCTTTCATCCTAGGCCCGAATTCTTCTATAATGTTTGCTCTGCTGTTCTTTCTCAAGTGAGTAGTGATTTTATGTGAGATAGATGAACATTAACAAACCAGATGTCCAGGAGTACATTTGGACATGGGGCTCTGTTAGTTGGTTTGCACTCTATCATAAGACTTTGTCAGGGAGGTACTAGGTTTTGGGAGACAATGGCTTGCCTACAGAAGCTAGATCCCCATTCCGTCAACCCATTCTGGGAATACCCTGAACACATGGAGAGGGAGTAGCAGGATCACAGCTAATGGCCCTACCCTCAACCTACATCCATGAATGGGCTCTTCTCACAAGGCCTGGACCTGTATAAGCTATATATTGTAGGCTCTGTTCCATCTACAGTACGCAGATAAATGCACCAATGTTGGGGAAAGCCAACGAGTGCAATCCTGATCCCGTTCCCCCTCACACCTAATTTTGATTGCCTGAGGAGGGCTTTGGAGGGCTGACAGGGAGAATTTAAAGGTTAAGACTTTCATTTCCCAAGTATAACATTCTCTCCATTGCACACATTGGACTGACCTCTGTATTATGGGCCTTCCCTTAATTCTCAGAATTACTCACAATTTGGTTAAAATGACCAGTTAAAAGGGTCAGTTGGAAGGTGAAAAGCACACTGCTGGAGAATCTGGGGAGCTATTGCCAGTCAAAGTAAACAGTACTGGGCTGGATGGACAAATACTCTAATGATAGAAGGCAGATTCCTTTGCTCATTATTTATCTATAATATTTCTATTCTGTCCCTCTTCCATGGGATCTTCTCTACCACTATACTTTATTCTCACAGCAATTATGAGAGCTAGGTTAGGCTGGCACTTAGGGTACAATCCTATGGACTGCACCCTTGCTGATCGAAAGCCTCTGAACTCAGAGGCTTCTGTGATTTCTATGCCCTGCTGGGTTGAAGCTGAACAGGACAGGAGAAGCAGCGGAGTCGATCTTCACCTCTTTGTCCTGATTTTCACTAGATGGACTTTTCAGCCTACCTAGTGAGGGCATTTTGGAACGGGAAGGAAGGAGGCTAGAGGAGGCTCAGGATAACTCATATCCTGGCCTCTCCAGACTCCTCCCCTCCCTGCCCACTGGAATGCCCCCTTTCTCTCCAAGATTGTTTTTATCACCTCAAAGGGCTGCCAGTATGGTTCTTTTCACAATGGCTGTGAAAGGAATGGGGAGGAGGGATGGATCTCCAACCTGTCTTTCTGAGGTCAGAGTGCTGTCTCTACCTGAGAAGGTTTTTTCTATGCAATTTATGATTCCTGAGGTGCTCTCTTAGTGAAATCTGAAGCTGAAATCCTGTACACAATTACCTGGGACTAATAGGACTTACTTCTGAGGAGACATGTATAAGGTTCGGGTTGTGCTGTTAGCAAACAAAAATGAAAAATGCAGACATCCAAGGGATCTCTCTAAACTGGGGAACTGAGCACTAAGTGGCATATAGGGATGTTTCAGTTCATTAAAAGTAAAAGCTTACCCCATTCACAGTCCTGAATGTGAGTATATTTGGGGGGGGGGAAGCTTGCATATTCCTGAGCTTGTGATCTCATTCAGAAAATGAGTTTGTTGAGGTGGGAAATGTGTACTTTAAAAATGTGGCTTGGGGGGGGAGGGTGCATTTTCATGCTTTAATCAATGGGCGAAAAGTGCACATTTGGGTGAGCACTTTAAAATGTGTACATAAATGCACACTTTTCACATTCGAACACACAAAAAGCTTGCATTCAGGAATGGGAACAAGGTGGACCAAGTTTCAAGGTGGAACACAGAGAACCTTAGATGAGCTCGAGCCACACTGATTCTCTCTAATGGCAAATAATGGCAAGTTCTCTATAGTGGCAAATAATGGTATATAAAATTATGCCTCTTAAGGTACCACAAGCCAATGCATAATTTAATCCACTTCTTAATATAAGTCTAAACAAACAGCACTCCAGCACTAAAAACAAATAACCAAGATGGTGTTGAGGGCCCTTCCAGAAGGGAAGGATGCAGGAGCTAAAGGAGACGAATATTTAGGGTTCCTGCAGCCCAGAACTACACACCAAAACCAAAAGCTTTGCAGATTAAAAACTGTTTCTAATTTCCCCCACTTATGAAAAATCCCTGAGAATCTTTACCTCACTTTAATATTTGTAAATGTGTTAAAGTGTTTTTATTATTCATATGTTTACAGTTTGTGTCTGATAGCTTTATGGCACAATCCTATGCATATTTAGACAGGAAAAAAGGCCTACAACTCCCAGTATCCCTTCAGCTGCCTGAGGTAGCCATCCCACTCTGCCTAATTGTAGGGCTGATCACAAGTCTACCATTTTATAATTTGATACAGTAGTGTCTTTCTGTCAGGCCTGCCTGGCATTCAAAGCTTCTTCAGAGCAACTGCATGTCTTGAGTTGTCGTCGTATTCACATAACCACAGAAGCAAAACAATGTGTTTCTTTCAATAGCAAAATGTGTTCATCCTTTTCAAAAGTTAAGGTTAAAGCAACATTTCTTTTATGGAAGTACTAACTTCTGCAGACCTCTCGGCCATTATTTTTAAACTATATTATAGTCATGAAGTAGAACTTCTATGGGGAAAAACAAATGCTGCATTTATTACTGTAATTCTACATTCATAAAATATTTTTCGGTGGGGGGAGGAATTTACACAAGGGGTAATGTGATTTTCCCCTTTATCCATTATTTATAACAGCTTAATCCAGGTGGTGTGGGTTATTTTTTTATTCTTCAGTTTCACAGCTACAAAACACTTCAGTATTTCTAATTTATTTCTGCTTACAATACAGATGTTCTCAATTGTGTTCCTAACTACGTTTCAGCTGTTATGATTGTTTTTATTTGTTTGTGTCAGCGTGCGTGCAGAAGTCGAATGCACAATACACAGTTGTTAGAGTTTGAGAAGCCTGTAAAAAGCCTCTGATTATTTAGTTATCAATAAATTAAAGTATAATATCTGGATCATTAGTGGATTTAGTCTTCAAATGATTTCCCTGCAGCTTATATAGCTCCATGTATGAGAATCTCATATTGTCACATAAAAGTTTCATCTTGCATTTATTCAAGAAGGCCATTTAGAAACAACATTTGGAAGAATATTTGGGCTGCGTCCTGTAACTAAATTTCTGAGCTGATGAGAGAAGACTATGAAAACTCATAACTTTGGGCACAATCCACACCCTTCTGTGTGTAGAGATGGACAAAGGGCAAGGGCATAGTCAACTCCACACATCCCATGTTCAAATTGCATGTGTTATTCTTCAGGAACATGTCTCTGGTCATTATGAAGTATGATAAGGTAACCACAACAAATGTTCCTAAAGTACATAATCTTTAGTATATCTAGGAGCCATGGATATCACCTGTATTAATCCTGCCCATCTCCCCCCTCCAAAAAAAAAAATTATTCCCCACTACAGAAACCTAAAATTGCATCCCTGATGAAAGTGTTCCTCACAGAGCAGAGGTACAGACCCTCAGGCCTGGAACTGTATTCCATGTGCTTTTTGGACCAATGAGGTCATTTTCAATATTGGGAGGGGGGGACTTGAGGAGAGAAGCTCCTTGGTGGTAGTGAATAAGAAGTGGGTGGATTCTGTATTCCTCACTCATATAAATCTTTTTCCCCACCCTTCCATTTCTTTGTTTGGAACTGGGAGAGTTCACAGAACAGCTGCCATTGTATCTAGTTTGGAACTTTGGGTGGAAACCAACATCTCAGGAGTGATTGTTCATTCATGCAACAGGGCTTTTCCCCTTTCTCCTTCCTCCCCCCTTAAACCACAGAAATCTCCAGAGCAGATTTTGAGGGCATGCAGGAGGTTAAAGTGGGGGTGGAGGAATTGACCCGCTTCCAGTTCCACTGACAAAAGCAACTGAGAGATTTCACCCCATGCCCATACCTATATAGTTCCATTTCTTCCCATGCTGGGAGTAGCTTGCAGGCCTGCGGGAGCAATGGTCACTAGGTAATGTACCTGAGCTCCTCCACACTGTACTGAAGAGACTATTATGTCCTCATTCACTTAGTTTATGTATTCAAGTCAGCTCTTCATTAAAACTACAAAGAATTGAAACTCTTTGTAGCCTCCTACTGAAATCAAAACAGCACCCCTTGGCCACTGTGGTATAGTGTTGGGCTTAGACTGGGGAGCTCTGCTTCCTGCTCAGACCTTGGAGCTCACTGAGCGACCTTGATTCTCTCACTTTCTCTCTGCCTAATCCACCTCACAGGGTTGTTGTGAGCCACCTCACAGGGTGCATTTAAACTACCTTGCACTCTATGGATATAAATATGAGGTATGAATATGACAATGGGTTTACTCTTTAAACATATTTATACCCCTTATTGCCCATCAGGATCCTGCTCCAGGCAGTCTGCTCCTATGGCAGGTGCAACATTCCACCCCCCAAAAAACCTTCAAAACATTTGGCAATCTGCAACCCACCTTAAACTTTTGGTCAAGCTTGCCAAATCAAAGAGGCCCTTCATAGTGAGATTTGACTCGTTCCGATATGGTACATTCAATGGTTGGGAACATCATTATATGAGACACCTTGAACGTATAAGAAATGCAGGGCAACAATGAATAAATAAAGTTTGAATTTTATTTAATGCAGAAGCATCAAAATATTTGGGCTATTTTTCCCAAGGAAAAAGAGAATTGCTGGCGGGGAGAAATAGCACAAAAGTTCAACTAACAGAGTCTGTAATTAAGTGTGGGTGTTAGTTTATACAAACAGCATTTGTATATGCTAACTAATAAGATGTATACTGCACAGTTCTGTGATCTCAAGGCATGAAATATGAGGGCCCCACAGCATTCCCATTAAATTAAATGAGAACGCCATAAGATCTTTGCTATTTGCACCACAGAAGTGTTTCATGAATGGCACTACTGTCACGAAAATCCTTCCTTAATGGCTAGGGAATACATTAGCTTTCTCCCTGGACAATCTAACCTGAATAACCAACTCTGGCAGCAATTTTCCTAATGTATTTGTTTCCTCTTTTTTCATATTCGTCGTTCCTGCATGAAACCCAGCCATGCCTCTTGCTTCTGCTGGCTGCCTCTTATTCTCCTCTGGGGGTGAAATAGAGACTCTTTTATTTGCACACGTTAGAAGATGGATTTAATAAATAGCAGAATCATACATTAGAATGGAAAAATAATACTTTCATTGTGGTGGATGGAGGCTATGAAAGCTGCATAAAGATGGCCTATCTCTTCAACACAGAGAAGCCATTAAAACTTAGTAATAGGATGGCCTCTTGTTCCCGGAGTACCCGTCCTAACTTAGCGTAAAATCCACCATGATTAGGCCCACAGAAATGAATGGGACTTCAGTTAGTCATGACTAATTTAAGTCCCATTCATTTCAATGGGTCTAATCTAGGGATGTATGGATTTTGTTCAATCCGTACCATCTCTGTTTCATGGATTGTCTCATTCTATTATCTGCTCATTGGAAGAATCAGGTTTTTGTAAGCGAATTTCATCCTCTTTGCACTAATGCACACTAGAGGTAACGCACACTTGAAGAAATGCACAAATCTGCATTAACTAATACATGTTAGCTAATGTGAATTTGCGCAAATCGACCGCAAAAGTGAAAAGAAATGAAAAATGTGTAAATCACCCTCCAAAATCTGCATTTTCACTCTTTAGCCAATGCGAGAACATACACAGTTTTGGCCAATGTTTTTTTTTCCCCACCTTCATATTTTGTATGACAATTCCCAGAAAGTAAATAATAATAATAATAATAATAATAATAATAATAATAATAATAATGTCTGTAGACTCCTCACAGCTTGAAAAAGGCTGGTCTGCTGCACAATCCGTGGGTCAGATCCAGAAAAATCTGAATTCATCTGAAACTGTTATGGATGTCTCCGACATCCCTAGTCTACTCTAAGTAGGAATATGCTGGATTTACCCTTAGATCTGCTTTACTCATAAGCCTTCTTCAGGTGTTCAAAATCTGTAACTGAAGAGGGCATTAGTGTTACTGGCAAGGTCGCTGCTACCTCTTTGGTTGTACCTATGCCAGTCTCAGTGCCTATCCACATTGCCCTTAAAACGACTTATATTCTGTTTAAAAACATAGTTTTTAAGTCGTTTCATTATGTGATAGGACACACTGAGCAGTACTTACGTTTCATAGTGACCGCTTCCTCCGTGTAAAGTGGCGTCACACAGGGTTAATTCTGGGTCTCTTCTTCTTTCGCTTTTGTTTTGCAGGCTGCTTGACCCGCCCACTTCTGTCTCCCTAACTCAAGCAGCCTGCAAAACACAGAAATAACCCTTTGTGACACCAGTGATCGCTTTGAGAACGGAGGAAGCAGTAGCTATGAAACATAAGTACTGCTTAATGTGTCCTACCACGTAATGAAACAACTTTAAAAAACCCACGTTTTTAAACAGAATATAAGTCATTTTAAGGGCAATGTGGATAGGCTCAGTCTGCATCAAGAATTCCATCCATGTGGTTTTTCCTGATGGCATCTTCACATAACATTCTAATGACACACTTGGATAACCATGCCACTAGAGTTCAGATAAAGGGAATCTGCTTTTTTCTTGCTCCAGGGGTAGCTCAGAGCATTCCATCTACAGCAGACACTGATGTCCATGTCACAAATCTGCATTTTCGCAGGAGTTGGTCTATGAAGGAATGTAGCCACATTTGGGGCTTTTTCCTGGCCAACAAGGCACAGAATGGAATACTGCATGGCGTTAGCCATGAAATGCTCTCTGAGACATTGCTGGGATGAACCAGAATTAGTTCACTGAGTTCTCTTGAAGGTTCCAGAGCAAAATGTCAGAATAGAATCCAACACATGGCTGGTTGCAAATGTGTTTTGAGGCCTAGATCAACACTAAAGAAATTACGCAGCAAGTAACTCTTTTCTGAAAGCTCTGTGCTGCAAAATGAAAAGAAAGCTCAATAATTTACAAGGGCTTAAATACGACATTGTGCCATAAAGCAGTACTGTTGCAAAATACTGCAAGATAACAACAAGGAGCTACAATATAACTGAATTACTAGATCACTGTTTTCTTTTATTCTTAGAAGGGTAGGCAGCCCTGTGCTGTAATGGCTTAAACATCTGTGAGGCTTTCTTTCATTTGATTAGGAGAGGAGGAAAACAAATCCCTGAGCCAACTAAAATAAGGGTCAAGAGAGCATTATTTTCCCCTATTACCAATCACTGAAAGCCTATGGACAAAGATGTATGTACTAGGAATCCTTGGCAGTGAACTTCTTTGACAAGTACATAGCTCACGCCTAAGTCAGACATCACACATTTTGCAAGTTCCTCACAAATCCTTTTACTTGCTAATCATTATTGCCTTCATGTTATCTGGATAGAATTTCATTCATATGTCTTTCATCCCTATCTCATTTCTGCCAAGTACAAGGAAGCAGCAGTATAAGAGGACAATTAAAAGCCAATGTTTTGGCTTCGTAGGCCAAAGCAGATCCTGTAAGACTTCATATCTGATAGACCTTGAGAGCAAAATATGCTCTGCGGCATGGAAGGGCATTGTAGGATGCAATAATATTAGCAAGAACACATAACACCCCCCCCTATTTGCTTAAAAAGATTGTCAATACTATTATGATACAATGTCAGAGTCTGAAACTGGCCAGCCAGCTGGCCAGAAGAAGTTCAGAACATCAAGGGATGTTGAAAGGCGATTAAAAGCAACACTTTAATACTCTCTTGCAAAATGAAGGATCAGCCCATGGTGATTTTTAATATCAAGGAAAATATTTTTGAACTCCTTGTATGAAGATAAAAGTACTGCTGAGTGGTTGCCATTCATCAAAATGGCATGGACAGCTTCCCCAAAGGTAGGTCAAGATGAACATAATTAGTTTTTCTAAAGAACAGAAGACCAAGTACATAGGTAGAGAGAAAGCATCCAAAATGTCCTTAAATTTCCTGGGAAAACACTGAAGTATACAAGAAAACAAGCTGCCTTGAGTGCCGTTTCCTAGCTAGAAAGATGCAGTACAAATCAATTCAATAAAAATAATAATCCAGAAATCCACCAGTTTTCAGATTTTGGTGTGCTATCATAGTGGCAAGAATCTTGATTATGATTATTTTATTTTTTTCTTCAAAGAAGAAATTGACCTTTGAAAGAGATTCTAATGGACTTAATCCAAACCAAGTCAGAATATTTCCATTAATTTCAATGGGTCTACTCTAAGTATGACTGAGTTGGGATCCAAGCTGTTGTATTCATGGATGCAAGGCTTGCACACCATCAAGGAAACAACATCCATAATAAACTGTAATGAAAATTTTATCCTTTTAGTTCCTGTAGCAATGTGGTTATTGAACCTAGTAATATTAGCAATACTGTCAAGGCCTCTTTGATGTAGCACTAGTACTATGCTGTATTTAATACAGTGCATTAGAAATGATATGGATTAACTGTTCAGTGACATTGAACATGATTTAGGCACCTTTTAGCCAACCTCAGCAATACAAGTGTGTGGCATCTATACACTGTGCAGATATTTTGGCCTGATTCACACATACATGCACATTGCCTTATTTTGTCTACAGTTGATGAAGTGAAAGTGACATGTGTGAACTGACTCCACTGAAACACATGCAGGCAGCCCTCTTTTTGCATGTGCTCTTGCAACAGAGCACCAATATCCATATGCTTGTGTACTTTCCAATGGATATTTAGAGTTATCATAATAAGTTTGATTAACCCACATCAGGCATTTCTCTGTTCTGTAAAGCTTCTGCTACCACTTATAGGCATATATAATTATAGAAATGACAGAATCAACTGGTGTGGCTCTTGCTGGACAGCACCACTCCAGATTACAGATTTGTGTCCCCATCTATAATGGGAGAATAGCACATGTGTGTTTAGGAAGCAGCCTTATACTGAGTCAGACCATTGGTCCATCGATCCCAGTATTGTTGACACTGACCAGCAGCAGCTCTCCAGGGTATCAGGCAGGATTCTTTCTTCACCCTACCTGGAGTAACCGGAGATCAGATCTGAGAACTTCTGCATCATGTGCTCTATTACACTGAGCACATCTTCTTCCCTGCCACGGAAAACTGTCGTGTCCTGATGTCCTGAGTTTTTTGTGGGTTTGTTTTTTAAAACTAGCCTATCCCTTTTTTCTTACATGTTAATTTCTTAAGATGTAGGGAATTTGAAATGACTACATGTGGTAGCTGTCACCATGGGGTGCAGTATTTATGTACAGCATAGCACCATGCAGTTGGTCATAGTTATCCATATGACCACAGATGGCAAGAGAAAAGGAAATAGGATGGAATGGGGAAAATATTCACATAATAAATAGCAAAGTCTTCCCTCATAATGCCAGCTATCATGTGGGGAAATTTAAATCGACTTCCACACAGCAACCAAAGCAAGTGCCTTTCAGCACTACCATTTGTTTTATCTTCATAAACATATTGTATTTGTTCCAAAGTTAGACATATGAGTAGACCCATTGAATTCAATATGACTTATGTTAGTCCCATTAGCCATGACGAAGGCCTCATCTACACCAAGCAGGATATTGCACTATGAAAGTGGTCTATAAATGGCAGGATCCACACCAAGTAGGATATAGTGGTATGAAAGTGGTATATGGTATGTGTCAATGGGCCCCAACAGTTGTCAGTGCACTTCAATACCGCTATAAAGCAGTAGTGTGGCTCCTGCCTTTTATATACCGTTTTCATGATGCTTTCATAGTGCAATATCCAGCTTGGTGTAGATTAGGCCTTCAGTGAATCTGCTCTAAGTTTGCCTAAATCTCAACCCATTCCATTGGGAACTGCATATCTATTTCTAAAAAGTGTAGTACTATCCTGACAAATGGAGACTGAACTCTCCAAGTGAGGATGTGAAGCTCTTGCAGGTTTTGACATCTGATAATTACGGTGCAAAAATACTATCCTTGCAGTATCAAAGTGGCTTGAACTCTGGCTGCAGCGATAAGTGACACACATGAAGTGACACTGGCCACTGATGTGGCAAGCCTTGCTTCCAAGTGACACAAGTAATCAACAGAGCTCAAGGTGATATTGGTGTGAAGTTGATTGTGATGACAAGTTGTGTGGGACAATGTGCTGACAATAAATGAACTAGTGCCAAATAATTTAGACTCATCATCTGGTTAATGAGCAGATATGTCAGGTGTCTTTTTTTTCTTCAGTAATTTTGATATTCTGATTATTTGCTTAAAAAGTGCTAATACAATACAAGCTCAAGTACCTGAATAGCATGGAAGATATCAACATGCTCTTTAGATATTGAGGCCTGTTTCACACACGCATATCACTTGATTCCTATAGAGTTGATCAGTGTGAGCTGAATGTGTGAACAGACTTCACTGAAAAGCATTGCATTTGAGGTTGTGTATTTGTTGTATCTGTGGTATATTATCCATCATGGCAATTTTGACTCTTGAAGCCATTGCTTCATATTGAAGTTCTCAAGTAATTACTAGGCATGTGTGAACTGGTCCATAGAAGTTTGGGTAAAGGAGTGTTAGTGAATTTAGATTGTGCAGGGCTGTATGGGAAAGAAAAAAGGTGAAAATAAGATACTCTGGATATCTGGACAACCAGGTCAATGATGGAGGCTCTTCTCTAGTTACCAATCCCTATATTCACAACATATTGGGCCTGTTCAGACAACACTTCAGGCTCTGTGGTTAGCGAACCTGTGGTTCCCTGAGGTTAGCACTAACCACAAGCTGTGCTGTCGCACATAACACTTTAAGCCATGGTTAGAGCTGCTAACCCTGCTGCAGACGGTCCTACTGTGGTTGGTGAGTGAACAGGGTTTAGCAAAACATATCGCATAAGACACCTTAAACCCTGCTGCTTAACCAAAAACCTTCACCAGCAGGGTTCAAGGTATCTTCTGAAAAGGCCCAGTGGCCATTCTAAAGGGTCAATGTGTGAGATCATATACTGTTTCCCTACCACACACACACCCCTCAAAATTGTAGAAGTCTTGCAATTATTGTTTGAACCTGGTGATCAAGATTAAAATCTGCAGCGTGACTCTGTTTACTCCAGATAAGCTGGCTGCCTGCAATTGAACAACTGCAATGACATTTGCACAGATGGGCCTCTGGTGTCTAGGATATGTCTGGTTATGATGGAAGTGCCTAGCTCAGAAAGCTGTGCCACTGTGTGTGTATGCAAGGAGGTGGAGTTGCAGACTGGTTGACTTGCCAATAGGCAGGTTGATTCCCATAAAACAGAGTCCTCATTATCTGTCATGCTGGATATAATAGCAGCTAGGGATGCTTTTGCATCAGATATTAGTACAAAGTCCCTGAATCATTGGTATTGGAAAGATCTACTTGTCAAGACAGACCTTTCATGGTTCTATATGAAACAATATTTATGACACACTAGATCGGTGCACCTGAAGCTAGTAAAGCACCATGAGAGCCCCCCTCCTCTCTCTCCTAGCCCTGTTGAAAATGGTTGTGCAAGTGGAGCATGGGTTTGAACATGAAACATATCCTTGTGTTCTGAATGCACATTCCAAATCTCATTCTTAGTAGCTCAGTATTCGAGGCATATATTGTATTGCATTGTATTTTATATATTTTCTGGGGGTCCTGCTAATAAGTGTCGAAGTTCAGTAATAAAATGGAGAATACTGACCTGAAAATGCATGCCAGCTTTCATTCTGTCATCTCAGTCTCTTCAAAAGAAGTACATTATATTTGGGGTTTTCTTTCCTGCCCCATCTTCCTACACACACATACCTCCTGCCCCCTAAAAAACAGGTGCAAGATAGAGCTGGCAACTACAGGATAGAGCTGGCTACCCCAGATGCATGCATCAAGTTCTGTTTAGATACCTCAGTGCTCAACAAACTTATTGCATTACAAACAAATGGACAAATGAAAGGCCAGTCCAAAGGCCAAACCAAAGGCCTCTGTCCCTTCAGCCATTGATGGCATTAACCATGATGGCATCTTACCTAGGCCCTGTTCTTGTGTTCTCTTCACCTGCCATCAGGATCTTGTGAAGTGGGAGGAAGTGGCACTGTTCTCGCTAGCCCTGCACCCTCCCTCTCTAACCCAGTGCCCAGCCCCGATGCTCTCGATGTGTTGGGGGAGAAGGTCTGAATCAGGGCGCTTACTCTATGCCTGTAGGGTCCCCATATGATTTGGAACCTTGATTGTGTGGGATTCCAAATCACAAGGGAAGCCTACCTGTGTAGAGTAGACTCCCCACTTCAGGAAAAACAACCCTCAAACACACGGATAGGGTGGCCAGGTGGCTCTTTTACAACAGAAGCCCTTTGTTGGAAGTGGTGCCAGAGACTGTCCCTTAGGCTGACCATATGAAAAGGAGGACAGGGCTCATGTAACTTTAACAGTTGTAGAGAAAAGGGAATTTCAGTCAGTGTCATTTGTATGCAATTAGTTCCTGGTGAAATTCCCTCTTCATCACAACTGTTAAAGTTGCAGGGGCCCTGCCTTCTTTTGTATATGGTCACTCTAGTATAGTGCATGCACCTTTAACTGTTGTGATGAAGAGGGAATTTCACCAGGAACTAACTGCATACAAATGACTCTGGCTGAAATTCCCTTTTCTCTACAACTGTTAAAGTTACATGAACCCTGTCCTCCTTTTCATATGGTCAGCCTATTGCCCCTCCATTTGAAGGGCTGTCCTGTCCAAGTCTGGTAAAAATATAGCTGGCTGAGTAATGCTGGGAGTTGAAGGACTTTTTTCTGTCTAAACATGCATAAGATGGCACCCGTAAAACCATAACGATATTTAGACTAATATGGACAATTAAAAGTAAGGCAAAGCATACCAAACCCAACAAATCCTGGTTTCAGAATCCTGGTTTGAGAAAGGCTGAAATTAGCCATGCTGAGTATATGCAGGACCTGTAACAAAACGCTGCAACCCTGAGTGCTGCTGATCAGAGTGCCAGCCAGGCAGTCATGGTTTTTATTCCTCCGCCCCACATCAAGAGTCAGTCAGGCTTCTATGCCCACTGGGCACACCTCAGTCCTCATTGAGCTGTTGGTGGGGAGGGAACAGTGGTCTTCCTCTTAGGGATTTTTTCTGAACGTTTCTTTATACTTCTGAAAACCCAGAGGTTTCTCCAACCCTGCTGTGCGGAGAAGAAGGGTGCTTTAGCAGTACTACCTGCTGTTTGGGAAATGTGCTTCACCTGTGACCTATATACAAATGGTGCAATTTTGATCGATAAGCATCAGCACTTGGAGAATGAGTTCACTGTTCATATATAAGATGCAAATCAAGTATGTTTAGGCTGACCATATGAAAAGGAGGACAGGGCTCATGTAACTTTAACAGTTGAAGAGAAAAGGGAATTTCAGCCAGTGTCATTTGTATGCAATTAGTTCCTGGTGAAATTCCCTCATCATCACAACAGTTAAAGGTGCATGCACTATACTAGAGTGACCATATACAAAAGTAGGCAGGGCCCCTGCAACTTTAACAGTTGTGATGTAGAGGGAATTTCACCAGGAACTAATTGCATACAGATGACACCAGCTGAAATCCCCTTTTCTCTACAACTGTTAAAGTTACAGGAGCCCTGTCCTCCTTTTCATGTGGTCAGCCTAAGTATGTTTCCTTTGCATGATTTAACCTGATCCCTCTAGTCATATGAAGGCTTCAGTAAGTTCTGAAAGTGCCATTTCCTGACCACTAACAATCATCTTCAACCTTCTCACCATCCACCGATTTCTACGAGTTCTCCAGGAATCCCTACAGATGAGATGGGATGAGGCAGGAAAAACCATGTATATAATCCTGCATCTGTAGCTCAGTGTGTTATCAGACGAGCATTTTATCGCATGCTTGTTACTGGCCATTTACGGATTTCCTTGGGTCCTTTTCATGGCGCCATCCGCTCCTGCACACCTCCTGCTTCTTCTGCTTGTTTTTCCATCACAAAAGAAGACCTAGAAAATCCTATTCTTTTGGCTGTGACAAAACATGCTGGCATTTCCTGCTGTGTGCAGGAGAAGCAGTGCAATAAAAATGGCCACTGAATGGGCCATGTAGTTGTTGCTTACTTCCTCTTTCTTCCCTGTGTGAAGAAAGAGGAAGCTGTTCATCCCTATTCTGGGACAGGAGCAGGAGGCAAAGCAAAGGTAGGGAAATGCAATTTCCCCCCAATCTGATGATGCTTTCAGAGGTGGAGCACACACTTTGCCTGTAAAGGATCCCAGTTTCCATCCCCAGCATCTTTAAAGAGAGGTGGAAAAAGAGCCACATATGGACCAGTAGTCTGACTCAGAATAAGGCTGCTTCCTATGTTCAAGGAAGGATGGCTTTAACATTTTGCTAATAATAAGAATACTGGCAATGGTAATAGTAATAATTTCAAGCCTAGCATTCCAGCTTTGAAGAGAACCCTGCTTCCTTTTGTTCTTTGACAAAGCTGATGTTCTCAGAATACGGATTGGCATACCCAATATCAATTTCAGTAGCAGTGATGCAATCAGGAATACTCACAGTCCTAGGCATGCTCCCAGATGAAGTTCAATTCTTTGTTTCACATACTGCTGAAAGGCCAGTGCATGCTGAGAGCTATAGGACTTTTTCCTGTCTAAACATGCACAGGATTGATCCCTTAAAACATAATGATATTTAGATTAAGACGGACAGTTAAAAGCAAGGCAAAACATACTAAACCCAATGCCCATGTCTAGGTGTGCGCTTGTGCGCTAAGGCAACTCAGACTCAGCCGCAACAAAACTTGGTTTCAGGATCCGGTCTGGAGGAAGGCTGAAATTAACGATGCATAACATAGGCAGGACTTGTAACAAAAAGTCCCAAACCCAACATTTCTTCCGAGTACGTGGGTGCTCCATCCAACCAGTTGCAGAATGCCAGGCCTGGAAGCCTTTGCCACTCATTAGATGCATGACCAGAAAATATGTGCCTTCCATCTTCTCCCACTCACTCACATGGCCAAGGCTTGGCTGAAACGAATGCTCACCAACTGGGGAGGCAGGGAGAAGGAAAGGCATTGTAAACATTTGGCGCAGAATAGGCTCCAACATTTTAATTTTCTTCTCATTGTTGGCTAAAGAGCCCTGATTCAATTAGAGTAGAAATAATCTCAACACTGGAAACTTTGTAATTTTTTTTTAAAAAAGTGTTGCAGTTCTATCAACACCGTTAACACTCTTAGTAGATATTAACCACCCACAAATAACGCAGTCACTCATTGTGTGATTTTTTAGGGCGGAATTAGAAATGGGGGCTGGTTCTCTCTTCTACCCCAGTTTTAATTGCTAATAAATTTAACTTTCAGCAGAAGGAAGAATAATGTTATTTGATTTGCACACACACTGCATCCATCACACTAGGTCATGATTAACAAAGAAGATGCACATATACTAGCTTTGCACATTTTTGAATCTCCATAATTGCATCCTATTCGTTTTGGTAGAGCCGCTTACAAGAGCCGAGTCAGGAAAGTGAATGCACGCAAAGGCGGATTGGACTGCCAATCACTTTCTGGTAGTGAATTAAATATCTTATGACAGTCTTGCAAAATATATTAGAACTGGCGTTATTTCACATTCCTGTGTTCCTGTTTGGTATAAATGATGAGGAATTCCACTGGAGACAGAACAATTGTAATAGAATCAGGCCTTTTTCATAGGTTATCTTGGTGGCTGCCATTGCAAAAGCAATTCCCCCTTTCCAGTTCCCACATCACCAAAATAACATATCAAACGTTCCTCTTATATGGGCACCCTCCATCATCTCCTGCCAGCACCAACATTCACTACTGAGGGCCAATACTGATGTGAGAAAGAGCCATGTGATGTGAGCTACCCAAATGGGAAGAAAGGCCCATCCATTCCTTTGGCAATATGGGAGTGAGACCATGGTAACAAACATAGGCTGACCATATGAAAAGGAGGACAGGGCTCATGTAACTTTAACAGTTGCAGAGAAAAGGGAATTTCAGCCGGTGTCATTTGTATGCAATTAGTTCCTGGTGAAATTCCCTCTTCATCACAACAGTTAAAGTTGCAGGCACTATACTAGAGTGACCAGATACAAAAGAGGGCAGGGCCCCTGCAGCTTTAACTGTTGTAATGAAGAGGGAATTTCACCAGGTACAAATTGCATACAAATGACGCGGGCTGAAATTCCCTCTTCTCTACCACTGGTAAAGTTACATGAGCCCTGTCCTCCTTTTCATATGGTCAGCCTAAACAAACATAATGCCAAGGTAATTTATGAACTAGGCCGAAAGGTAGGCCTACATGGTAGTCATACCCATCACTCTTGGTTCATCAGGAGAGCACACAACTGGGACCATCAAAATGTCCGGCTGCAGAACGTTACTAGCTAGCTTGTCCTGCCCTGTCCTCATTGTGTTGAAACTGAGCCGCCACTCCCCCTGTGAACATGTCCCAAAGGTATATCTTTACTAGCTGTATTTTCCAAAGGATATGTCTCACTATGTTGCACATTTGACTGTTGCCTATTAGAGCTCCATTTTCAGGTTCTGGAATGAAAAGGCTCATAAAGAGATACAAAACTTATTGTGATATCTGGTACAATAAGAGCATTGGTCTCTGCAGGGTTGCTGTTTGAAATGGCAGGCTGGTGCACATGCTTATAAGTCAGTCTCCTCATGAGTGGCCTTCCAGGATGCCATGTGAGATGGCAAGAGGAAGCTCTTCCCATATAACCTTCCCATATAGTCTTCTGTATAGCCTCTGCTATGGATTTACTTACAAGTTTCCAGATGGTTATGTACTGCAGCCTCTGTCGATATATGGGTGAGGCATAAAGGAGGCGCTGTAGCTCGATGGTAGGGCACATACTTAGCATAAAGGAGGTTCCAAGTTCAATCCCTGGCATTTCCAGATAAGGCTGGAAAAACTTTCTGAAACCCTGGAAGGTTGCTATCAGTCAGTGACTGAGTTCACACAACACAATAACCCATACTCAAGGTTGAGTATGTGTTAACTGTGGGTTGTTGTTGAAATGTGGGTTGTTGTTGAAAAGTGGGACATCATGTTGTCTGATCCGAGCCACAATAACAAATGTAGTGTGTTAGCCACAAACAGTCCATGAAGAGAAGTTAACAAACCATGGTTTGTTATCATGATTGGATAACTGAAGCTGAATCCAGACAAGACGAAGGTGCTTACTGTCAAGGGCCACAACCTGGGGTTGGAGGTGTGTCAACCAGTTCTGGATGGGGTTACACTCCCCCTGAAAGACTGTGTTCGCAGCTTGGGGGTGCTCCTGGATCCGTCGCTCCAAATGACAGCTCAGATAGATGCGACTGCCAGGAGTGCCTACTATCAGCTTCAGCTGATACGCCAGCTGCGCCCCTTCCTAGAGTTGGAAGACCTAAAATCAGTAGTGCACGCGCTGGTAACTTCGAGGCTCGACTTCTGCAATGCGCTGTACATAGGGCTACCTCTGTGCCTAGTCCGGAAACTTCAACTAGTTAAAAATATGGCAGCCAGGTTGGTCACCGGTACATCTAGGGGTGACCACATTACACCAGTTTTAAAATCTCTTCACTGGCTGCCAATCAGTTTCCGGGCGAAGTACAAAGTGTTGATTATTACCTTTAAAGCCCTACATGGTTTGGGTCCAGGTTACCTACGGGATCGCCTTCTCCCATACAATCCGCCCCGCACGCTCAGGTCCTCTGGGAAGAATTTATTACAGTCAACAAGAACTAGACTGACAACCGTTACCCAGAGGACCTTCTCTTCTGCCGCTCCCAGATTGTGGAATGACCTGCCGGGACAGATTCGCCAACTTACTAGTCTTCAGGAATTTAAAAGATCTATAAAGACTGCTCTCTTCTGGCAGGCCTACCTAGATGAATTTTAAAGTGTTTTATTGGTGTTTTATTGGTGTTTTAATGATGTACTGGTTTTATCTGCTTTTAATCAGTTTTTGTATTTTGTGTTTGGTGTTGTTCCCCGCCTCAATCCGTTGGGAGAGGCAGGTGATAAATAAATATATTATTATTATTATTATTATTATTATTATTATTATTAGACAACATAAGCCACATTTTAACAACAACCCACAGTTCAACAACAACCCACACTCAACTCTTGAGTGTGTGGGTTATCATGTTGTGTGAACCCAGTCATTAAAACACAACTTCCTACATTCATTTCTTCCAGATCTAAACACTGAAGGAAAAGCACAATCTATCCTTCCTGGGATTTGTCCAGGCCCAGTTGTGTGGTATTATGGTGAACAAGGCATGCTAGAAACTGCCCATGTGGTTCATATGTTATTATGTCAACAATGTCAGTTGTAACCAATTCAAAAGAGTCACATATTATAATTTCTACTTTATTTATTTGTTTATTTAAAATTATTTTTGTGGTGCCTTTAAGGGTAAAAACCCTTTTAAGGTGGTGTACAAAGTAAAAACTATACAAAGGTACAATAAAATACAATAAATACATATTCATTAAAAGTTCAATAAAACCAGAGGTTACTGATAAAAATAATAAATAAAAACAGAAGCTATTAATGAAACCAGCAGCCCAGGCAAGATCCAGATAGGGTCACAACTGGCGAACCACCCTACCTAGAGGTACTGCCACCTGAGTTCCCCAGTGAGTACCAAGCCCAAAAGCACTTCCAAACTGTGCATTTGGTTCTTCGGGGGAGTGCAACCTCATCTAAGACTTCCCTTAATGGCCAGCTGCAGTTTATTTTGCACTTTGTTTAAAAAATGTACTTTTAATGTGTTTTTATTCTGTTTTTATTCTATTTTATATTGTCTACCGCTCTGAAATTCTGACTGGGGAGCGGTATATAAATATTGCAAATAAATACGTAAGAGCAGATGTAATCCTCTATCCAGATTAGTCTATCTATCCTACTCACAGTACCGCCATCTTGTCTAGATGGCGCGCTAGCAATGAGAAATAGAACTTTCATGTACCTCAGTCTGGAGGGAGACACGTCACCCTGGGGAATGTACTGCCATTGGTACAGTGCTGTACAGTAGCAGTGTATGCCTTCCTCTCGAACCTCATTAGGTCTAAAATTATATATATATATATATATATATATATATATATATTTACGCTGAAAGACAAATTGATTATTTATCTACATTTTTATGTTGTTCAATAGATCAACATTAGTTTATTAATTTCCAGTTGTATTTAATTCAGCAGAAGAATTTTTAATACACAGCAGCTTGATTCTGAGAGTTTCTGCTGGGAAAGAACCTTTGGCCAATAAAGGTTGCAAACCGCTTTGGATACTTTTAAGTATTAAGAATTAACAATAACATAAAACCATCACATTACACCAAAAAGAGTTTCCTGAGTGTTGGCTGTTTTCTCAAACGATGTCCGCATTTGTTACTACCATTTTTGCTTTCCTACTTCAATAATGAATGATTGCCATCACATATTGGATTAGAAAACAGATTATTTCCATGATTTTCTAATATGGAAAAACAGCTTTTGTGCTAGACAATAAAGCTAAAAGCATGATTAAAGCAGTAGCAGCGTATGCCTCCCTCTCATACCCCATTAGGTCTAAAATTAAATGCATATATGTTTTGCGCTGGAAGACAATGTTAATGATTTATCTATATTTTATGTAGGTCAATAGATAAACATTAGCTTATTAATTTGCGATATTGCTGATCTGCTTGTATTCAGTTCAATGGAAGAATTTTTAACACATCTGCTTGTATTCAGTTCAATGGAAGAATTTTTAACACGTTGTAAACCGCCCAGAGAGCTTCGGCTATGGGGTGGTATATAAGTGTAATAAATAATCGTAATAATAATAATAATAACCTCCTGTACTCTCAAACGAATTGCTCAGGATGAGGCATTTTGGCTGTGGCGCTAGTACAACTCCACATGCCACGGGATTATGCAGTACTGGTTCCAGGTTCTGAGGAGATTTTGAGCAAAGTACTATCACTGGGCCCCCTCCTTCTCACTGCTGTTCCTTCTCCTCCTCCCTGAAGGCCTCCCTCTTTCTGACAGCTGTTTCAGCAGCCCATTTCCTCGCCCCCTTCCTCTGGGCCCATTTGCACCACATCCCAGAGGGGGGGGGGAGGGGAGAAGACAGGCATAAGCCACCTTTTTGGGCCTGTGGGCACATTTGGCAATTTGTGAAATTGTTCTAGGTATCACCACAAAATGGCTGCCATGGGAGGTGTGGCTAGTTACAAAGGACTAGTAACCTGCCCAAAAGACCAAGTATAAGGTGGAGGTGGGGGTCTCATCCCAGGCACATTAAATAACCCCTCTGAGGCCAGTTTTCAGCACCAACAGAAACCTGTTTCATTGAAAATAAATTCTTTTTTCTCCCCCACTCCCCTGCTCTGTCATCCAACTCATTCCCCCTGGCTCTTTTTATCTCACACTCTGGATCATCAGCCATGAATATTCTCCCCCTCAAAATTCATGCTTGTTTTTTAAAAGGAGGAGGAGGAGGAGGAAGAGGAGGAGGAGGAAAAGAACAGCTGAGGGTTGGCATTAGGGTAGGCATGATTAGGCACCTGCCAAGGGACCACACCCCAACATGGGCCCACTGACAAAAGCCCCCTGGACTTGCACCTCCTCTTCACATTGCAACCTCCTTGTTCACTTTCTTCTTGCTCTGGCCCAAACAAAGTCGAACACTAAGAAAGTTTAACCCTGGGACAAGGCATACAAAATGTCCTACTCCTCCTTCTTGCTCCTCTCATTGCTTGCTTGCCTGCTCATTCACTCGAGAGAGGGCAGGTGAGCACCAACAGCAACATACAGGATCCAGAGGTTCTGGGGAGTGCCATGCCCCTTGTAGTTGTGCAACAGTTGGGGAGGGTGAGTGTGCAGCAATGCTGACACCAGTCCTAGCGTTGTCAAGATGCTGTGATGGTGTTGAGGACAGTCAAATACACTGAGGACAAATGATTCCAGGTACTCGTTTGTTAAAAATACTTTCAGAGGACAGACGTTAGCTCTGCAAATAAGCTTACTGATCATGCTCCAATGGGAACCTGAAAATGCTCCTCCTGACACTGGAGCCTTCTCTAGAAGGGGATGAGCACCTGTGCTCCCCCACCTATAGAACACAAAGTGTGAAACATCACTATCCTCAGGATCCTGGCCATGTTATGATCGATAGGGTGCCATCAGTTGCAAGATTTTACATTCCACATGAAAGGGGACTGTATCATGATGAAAATGTTCCAACAATTTTTGTGTGTGCATGTGTGTGTGTGTGTGCGTGTGTACACACGAGAGAGAGAGAGAGAGAGAGAGAGAGAGAGAGAGAGAGAGAGTTTGAGTCAGGATGTTATCGAACATTTACCTAACATTTTGAAACCAAAATACGTAATTTTCATGGCTAGGGGGATGGGGGGGGGGGGGGAAGAGAACTGCAAAATAAATAAAAAATCCAACCCGTGGAAGATGTTCTGTTAGCATGGAAATGTTATCTGTTGCATTGGAACTGATATAATATCCAAGGTGTGAAAGAGAAAATGAGTTGTCATCATTAGCAGAAATTATACAGAAGTCTCATGGAACCATGGCTAAACATTTATGAATGGTCAGCTGCCCTGAATGAGAGAAAAGAGTGTTCTTTTGCTCTCTACACCATTTTGACCACATGTATAACACATGTGCTCATGTGTTATACATGATGACCATGTATAACACATGAGCACATATAACAAAGGAATTTATTCATACATGCCAGGACACATTATGGTAGACACCAAGATCCATCTGGCCCAGTCCCTGGACCAAGGACAGAACCCATCTATCCACTAACTACCCATGTGTCATTCTATGCAGATCACAGTTTTCTTCTGGCAGACAATGGGTGTACTATAGACAGATGCCTACAGACAAAATAGTTCCAGATGACTCAAGCAAGACAGCCAAGCCATATGCTGCTGATCTGGTTACATTCAGCTTGGCAGAAGAAATGCAAAAGACACACAAAATACAAAATAGTTTTAATACAAGAGAGGGTTGTTTTTCTCTAGCTAATTCGTCCCACAGGAAAAATATCTTACCTTATCTCACTTAACCTTAGATAAGATTCTATATCTCTACTTCTTAAATTTCTATCATTCATTCATAGCCCCAAGGCAGTCCAGGTGGCAAACAAAATAAAATCACAATATACAGTCCATAAATATACATCCTGACCTTACTTATGGTGATCAGTAACACTCTGCATATGAGAAAAATCTATACACTGGGTAATATACAGTTGTGCCCCAGCGTTAACGCAAACGCTGTTCCACTAGCATATACCAGCACTTGCACAACATAACCAGTGCTTACTAGGGCCATGGGAAAAGGCAGTGATTTGCCAGGAAATTTGAATGGAAAATTGCCACTCCCCCACTCATTGCCCTAGCAAGTGCTAGCTATGTTGTCCAAGTGTTGCTTTACAATAAATAGCTCATCATCATTAGTCCTAACGCCAAGGCACAATTGGATATTACCCGCTGAGTCTTCAAAAGGGAAATGGGGGTTCCCTGTACCATTATGTCTTGGAGGTAGGTAGCCAAGCTCAAGTTCACATGCTCCCCACTATGTGCTGTGTGAAGAAGTACATCCCTGTAGTGTGAAGAAGGATGGGATCTTTCCTGCATCCTGCCACTCAGCTTCATTGAATTACCTTGGGTTCAAGTAATATGAGAGAGGGATAAAAGTTTTCCTCTCTCCACTTTCTCCATGCCATGCATAATTTTATGCACCTCACCCATGTCCCTACTCCAAGAATATGCAGAAATAAAGAAAAGACCCGTATTCCAGCTGCAGGCGTATGCCCAAAGCAGTTTGCTGTGCCAGAATGAAGGAACGCCAAAGCTTGTCCTCTTGCAAATCAAACAAAAGCAGAATGGCTCTTTAGCTGTTCAAATGCTCTGAAAGATGAGAGACACCGAGCAGTTTAGATTACCAGCCGTCTTCAACATCCATTGCACAAAAATGTCAGCCTCCATGGCAAAGTTCAGGATAAAACGGTGTCAGCTAATTTAATCATTTACCATGAAAAAGACCAGTTATCTTAATCTTACATGAAATTCTTAAGTCTGGTGCACAATTTTGCGTAATTGAATCATGACTCTGAAGAAAGGAAGGAACTGTGGGATTTTTGCTTCTTAACAAGCACAGCAAGTCCCTAAAGGGCCCAGTTTCAAGATTATATACACTGTGTTTTCATTTTAAGTATATTAATACTTCTGACATGTCTGGGCTTATAAGGTGGCAGAGAGAGAAGAAGGTGCCTTACTAGAGCTACCTTGGACTGCCTCCTTGTGCAGAAAGATTCTGGTTTGATCCTGGCATCTGAGAACACATTGGTCCTGTTCAGACAACATGCTAAGCCATGGTTAGGCTGCTAACCCGTTTGCAGTAAATGGTTAGTGACCATGTTTTAACCATGGTTATGTTGCCACCATGGTTAGGAATGGTTCACATGATACGCTAAGCTATAATGTTTAGCTCAAAATATTTAGCCACCATGGCTTAGCGTGTCGTCTGAACAGGGTCAATTTGGGTGTGGGGGTGTTTATCAGCCAAACTGAACATTCGTCTTCCTGTGCTTCACTTCCTATCTAGATGCCTGATAAACTACTGTAACAGCAACCTCGAGAAGGCCAGGATGTCTTCATTTTCCGTCAGAGCGAGGACCGTATAGCATTGAGATCAAAGCATCTGTGGCTGCGTGTCCAGCCAGTCAGAATCCATGAACAGCTGCGACAAACAGAGCTGAGATGGAGAAACAGGAGGCAGCCAAAGCCCAACCCTCCAGCCCTCTTTCTGACTGGAGCAGAATGAGACCAGGGCAGAGGAACCCCCAGCAGCAAGAGAAACTAAACAGATTGACTCTCAGTGACTCATTTAGCTTCAGGATTGGACAGATCTCTCCCCTGCTGGCAATTTGGCTGAGCATCAGTGGGCCAGATACCAGGATGAATAGCTTAAAATAATTAAGGAGAGGGGGGGAGGTTCGAAATCTGCAAAACTGCAAGCCATCCAAGTCTTTCCCATCGAATGAGAGACACAAAAACAAATTACATTTAGGTTATTAAATATTAAGTCATTGGATTTACCTCCATTTGGCCCAAAGCTAGAAACTGGAAAACATTCAACATCGATATCATTGTGTTGATGGGCTGTTTATCATTGAGTGACTGACTGAATTTTGGCAGGTCAGAGAGGTCTTTGACACATGAATGGAAAAGAGGCATTTGAATTCTCCCCCTCCCCCCTCCCCCCAAAAAAGAATAATTAATTCCGCAAACAATTTTGGCATGAAAATGAATGTGTACAAAATCAAAATCGCTTGCAGCCAAGAAGGTTTTTGCTCAGTGACTGGGACTTTCAACCTTGTATTGACATTTGGGGCCCAGCTTTGCTTCCGTTGAACAAGGTGGAAATTTCAACACTCTTTCCAGGACAAACAGGCTGAGCTCCTGGAAGCAAAATAGACTGTACTTTGTATTTAATGCGTGAAACCCGAAGCAACAGGCTCGTTTAGTATCAGTAAAGGTCAGTTAAAATTATAGAGACATCCTTTGGAGCAAATCCTCTGCCTTGTATTTGCATATTTATGAACTAGAGATTACGACAGCCCATTCCATTTATTAGAACAGCGATGCTATAGTTAATAGTCTGTCAGCATTTCCATTATAAACCCCCTTTTTCAGGGTTTTAATATCCCAGCCACTTGAAATCACATCAAGCAAGCAAGTCACTTTTGTCAGGCCAGGTACAATTATTACTATTTTTCTACTTGTTTTTGTTTAATTTAAAATCAAAATAGATTTAAAGGAGTTTGGTCCTTTCTGACTTTCTGACATGGAAGATAAAGCAGAATCAGTGAAATGGTGGGACATTTGTTTTGCTACTTTCCCACGTATTATTTCTTCAGTGTGCCTGAACAGAAACAATAGTATTAAAAAGTAGCATACCAAACCTTTCCCAAATACTGTCAAATTTAGGTTTGTTTCCCCACCAAAAAAAATTGTCTACAGCTAAAGACTTTGTACCACTTAC
Organism: Anniella stebbinsi; assembly: GCA_029215795.1. NCBI lineage: Eukaryota > Metazoa > Chordata > Lepidosauria > Squamata > Anniellidae > Anniella > Anniella stebbinsi. The sequence continues at coordinate 96,932,720 of JARDYH010000004.1, read as the reverse complement.
TTTGGAGTAACAAGGCTACACCAGTATAAATTATCTGAAATCTGTAGGCTACATAACCTGTAGTTTAAATCAGTTCAAAGCCACTGATTTCAAGGAGACTAAGAAAGCAATCCTATGGTCCCTGGGCGAGCATCCCAGGGACCATAGGATTACTTGGGGAGGGAACCCTCCAAGGTCGGAGACAGTGTTCTGCCCTTGGAAGGGGGAGTCGCAGATTCCCCCCCTGCTGTCCCCTTTCAGCTGGGGGGTGTCTATATGAGGGGAACGCCCCAGGGTGGCACCGCAGTGGCACTGTGTCATTTATAAGATGCAGCACCTATTGCGGAGCCATCCAAGGGCTTTCCCCCAAGTCTCCAAATTTAAAAAGTCAAGGACTTACCCCGACTTTTTTCTGTGGAGCAAGGCAATGGCGGTGCATCCACGTCTGCCGCCTTGCTCCAGTGTTGCAGCAGAGGTGTGGCCAGCCGATGGCGACTCGTGATTGGTTGACATCAGCTGGACAGGAAGGATGGGGAGGGTCAGCGAGCTGAATGGCCCCCTCCATGCCTCCTCCAGTGTGGGGAGAAGGGCTTGGAAAGCCCCATGAGGTAGGAGGGGGAACCAGTGAGGGACACAACAAAGTTCAGCTGCATTCGTCTGGCAGAGCACGGGGTGGCAGTGGCTCGTCTTCCTCATCCCATTAATGGCTACAAACCCCATACTTGCTCCTTGGCATGGGGACAACCCCCAAGGAGGTCAAGCTCAGGGTTGGGCGGCTCGCAGTGCCAATGCACCCTCATCAAGACACCCCACTTGTGTGAAAAAAACCATACCGGCTGCCCTCTGAGGCCAGAAACTCAACCTCAGGGAAAGAAAAAGGGCATTCGGGGGGGAGGGGAGGAGACTGAAGAAGCAAGGATACGAAATATCTTGAACTTCCTCCAGCCTCCTTTCCTCCCCCCCAATCTAGCAAAAATCACCAAAGACAGAGGACAGAGAAGCAAACGTCACCTCCTCCATTCCTCCCACTCTGCCAGCTTTAGCCTGGCAGGACATAGGAATCTTAGAAACCACTGAGTTCAGAGGCTTCCAAGCAGCAAGGGCACAATCAATAGGATTGAGCCCTAACAGTGCAAACCTATACATGTCTGCTGAGATGTAAGTTCATTGGGGCTTACTGCCAGGTAAATGGGTATAGGATTTCAGACTAAATCAACCAAAACCCTGAACTGATTGTGGATCAGCTTCCCTGAGCAGACCTAAATCCTATTTTCTTAAAATACCCAGTGGGTGTCACTCTGATCTCATTGAAATCAAGGTGGAAAGTCAATTACATGGATGAGAACCAAGCCCATGACCAGCACTATTTCCTCTGACTTCAATAATAATAATAATAATAATAATAATAATAATAATAATAATAGAACAATCCAGAGTTTATCAGGTTGAAGGTGGTTGTATCTGTGATTATAAAAGAGAAATGATCACAAGAGAAATGATCACAAGAACTCAAGAAATGTCCATGCTAGATCAGGGCATCTATAGTCCAGTATTCTGTCTCCAGCCCTGCCCAGATATTCCTGGGAAGCTCCAGGAGAGAGACAGTTTCATCCCTTTTTGCTTGTCTTAATTAGTAATATCACCGTCCCTAACAATAATAATGGTGTTGCTGTGAGCATAGCTTTTTGAGAATTAGCCTGCCTATTAGGGATGTGTATCATATCGTTCAAATATCCAATAACGATCCGATAAGGTCGTTATCGGACATCCGATTAACGATAACAATAAACATTCCAGGAGGCCCTATCTGATCCGATCTGAAATCCATATGTCCGATAACTATCGGACATATCAGATTATTGGACCGCCAGTTTAGGGCCAGCCCTCCCCTCCGGCACTCTACTGAGAACTAGGCCGCAAAGCCTAGTTTTCAGTAGTCCGGAGCAGCGGAGGACAGCGGACGGCAGCCCAGAAGGCCGCAAGTAAGGGGGGACCCCTGGGGACCCCTCCCTCCCCCCTCGCGCTCCTTACCTGCGGCCTTCCCCTCCGCCACCAATCCATAGTACTGCTAAACAGGCTTTGTGGCCTGTTCGTCAATACAGAGAGGCGCCACTCTGTACTGATGAACAGGCCGCAAGCCTTTTTAGCAGTACTACAGACTGGCAGTGACAGCGACGACGGAGGCAGCGGCGGGGGCGACGGAGGCGGCGGTGGTGGCAGTGGCAACGACGACAGAGGTGGAGAGAAAGGAGCGCGAGTGGGGGGAGGGAGGGAGGGAGGGCCGGCCCAGTGTTTTCCCATAGACTTGAATTGGGGGAAAGCTTTCGTTCCCCCAATGCAAACATATGGGGAAAACACTATTATCGTATCGGAACTTCCGACATTTATCGGATTTCCGATCCAATCAAATCCGGGTACCCCCCCCCCCCGATATGACTGAATCCAAAAAAAAATTATATTGGAATTTCCGATAACAATACGATAATTTCAGCCGTGCACATCCCTACTGCCTATCTTATCTGAAATCAGGGGAACCTAAGCTCAAGGATTGTAGTTGGTTTTTTTTTTTTTAGTAACATTACCTTTTTGTCTTAAAAAGAACAGCTGTAAATTTTAGTTTAATAGTTATCAAGGGCTCAGCTTGGCAATGGGCTTGTAGTTTGTGCTACAGACACAATCTACTCAGAAGGTGTTTCAATTTGGCCCCACTGCTTTAAAGTAGATGTGAATGCGTCCCATGCCATTGCTCTCAATGGAAGCGACTTACTTTTGATGGACTGAATTCTTACATTTATAGTGACTGTTTTCAGCCTGGCACAAATGTTTGCTAAACAGAATCCCACCTCTCACACATTGGCACACACATCCCATACATATATATATATATATATATATATATGGCTGCCTCTACAAGAGAGGTTTAAAGCTCTTTCAAGGCGCTTTAAAAAATTTACCTCTACAAGAACGGAGCGCAAATCGGGCGTAGAGGCACGTTATCTCTCCGATTATGCGCATTATCGAATGCGCGTTAAATCGCGAGTTTTATTTTGCTCTGGCCGTTAAAGCGCATTTTGACTATGTGAACAAGCGCTTATGCGCATTAACTACTTGTAAAGCGCATTTTGGTCATCCGTTAATGCGCTTCGACGCTTCTCGACGCCTCTCGTGCAGAGGGACTAGGTGTAAATGCGCTTCAGCGATTATGCGCATAATTGCCTAACCGGGCGCAAAAGTGAATCCTTGTAGAGGGGACCTATGAGAGAGAAAGTCCTATATGTTTTCTGATGATTGTAAATCGATGCCCATTGTAGACTCTTGGGGTAATATGCAATATATGTCCTATTTACAGTAAACCTGTTGACATGAATGAGACTTAAGTTAGTCATGACTAAAAGGTTCTAACACTAGATAGGTCACAGCTCAAAATACTTTTCACATGAGATAAGAAATTTAGGATATTTCCATACAAAGAGCTTTTTCTTCATGTTCCATATTTGGATGGTCCCATTGAGGCACAATCCTATCCTCCTGTACTCACTCTACTTTTTCCCTAGTCCGATTCCACGCACACACACCGGTGTTGATATATGGATGCATCTAACAATAGAAATGCCACTGGACTCCCAAAATAACCAGATTTGTACAGATTCAGAATTTAACATTTTGTACCAGACTTCTGGAGAGACTTTTCTAAACTGAAGCCAAAGCCAGGAAACTAAACATTTTGATCTGTATTTGCAGAGTGCATATGTATTCAGTTTTCTTTCCAGTTTTAACCAACGTGCAAGAAGCATGTGAGCTATGTACACATAAAGCCAGGTGTATGTTCAAATACATGTAGAGTTCGCAATAACATTTTACTTAATGTATGTTAAACTTGAAGGTCAGCTTGGCAGCAATGATCATGACATACTTGATTTGCTATACATTGGTTTTATTTTGCAGTGGTGGGTTGGAGTGAGCATGCCAGACAGAATGTTAATGTGTTCCTGAAGACTAATTATTATGTAATTAGTCACAATAGGATGTGTGCAATTGAGTAATAACATTCTGGGTGTGTCAGGCAGGTAATGTCACTGCCAACATTCATTTAAGTATGAATTAAAATTATGCAATGATTTACACCTTGAGCAATTGTTGGAATTACCATCAACAGTTGAAATGCTAATTACTTTAACCAATATTTTATACTTTGGTTTGGTTTTGCTGTGGGTTTTTTTTAATGATGCCTTTCCACCAATGTTGACTGGAATAAGATAGTATCCTGTGTTTGTAAATGTTTCACCATTCAAACATTCACACAAACGCAGCTCTACAAAGTGTGATTGTGGTCACAGGTTTTCTGTTTAATAATTAGGAACCCAGCATAACTAGGGTATAAGGTGCCACTTATGCATCACCAAGAAAGAGGAAATGTATAATAAAAAAAGGGCAAAAGAGGATACGGATTTGCATAAAATGGGCATATGTCAATATATATAGAAAAATGCAAAATTAGAAATCATTATTATAATTTATAATAATAATAATAATAATAATTATTATTATTATTATTATTATTATTATTATTATTTATAACCCGCCTCTCCCTCCGGATCGAGGCGGGGAACAACAACAATATAAAACACAAAAATCACAACAGTTAAAATTTAAAAAAAACAAGAAAAAATACACCATTAAAAACATCTTAAAATTTAAATAGTAATACAGTATATCTTATCATAATCAGGGAGACTGACTAGATGGACTATGTGCCTGCTTTATGTAGTGTCCAGATGCTAACTGGTAGTGGTAATCACCCGTGGTAATGGTCATCTTCAAGTCCCCTGCTCTCTCTTCTTATGGATCCACATCTTTAAAGCAGAGGTGGACTGGACAGTCCTTCAAATAGAGGACTGTCCTCTGTAAAGTAATACACATAGCCACCCTAGGGGACCATCTTGTTTCCATCTGCCATTCACTCACTTCATAGCTCACTTATAGACAGTTTTATTTTGGAATGAAGCCCTACTGAGTTCATTGGGATGTATTTCCTTGAGGTACATTTAGGGTTAGGCCAAAGTTGTATCAGTTTGGCCAAAGCTTGGGAAGAATCTGATGAAACGAGGAGGCAAGGTGCCATCATCTAAGGCTGCTGGTGTCTAGAACTTTCTTCATGGGTATCCATGACCGCAAAAAAATATTTTTGCCTAGCAGCAACTCCTGATGATCAAGGGAAAGAGGAGGCCTCTTTCCTCCATTCAAAAAAACCTTACATTTAATAGCCCCTCATCATGCATCTTAGAGGAACTTATAACCTCACCAAGAAATATGCCTCAATATTATTGGATGAAAAGTTACTTACATACATCCATTTCGAAACTGGAATGCCAATGTACTATAGCAAATGGAGTACTGGACTTGGACTGGGAAAACCTGAGTCCAAATACTTGTTTGGCAGTAAAGCTTGCAAGGTGATCTTGGGCCACCAACTTTCTCTCAATCTAACCTAACTCACAGGGTTGCTGTGAGGGTAAAGTGGATAATCCCCATATAGGCTGATGTTAGCTCTCTGTAGGAAATGGAGACATATATGTAGTTATTAATGATCATAACACCAAAGGCCAGAGCAAAAGCTTGGGTGAAATCCACAACAATTCACCATAAGATTGTTAGACAGGATAGGTGGGAAACACTTGAGTGTCAATACATGAGGGATTTGAAACCTCAGGCCCATGGGCTAAATCTGTCCTATATGGGGTTGCAGGCTGGCCTTGTGATCCTGCAAATGGCTACACCCCTTTCCCTGGCCAACCACCATTCATTGGGTGGTTTCCCAACTTTTGAGCAGTTTATTCCCCAATATAAAAGGTAAAAATGTTTCTCCTAAGGATTAGTTACCAGCAGTAAGATCTTGAAGCAAAAATATGCTGGCATTTCTTTTGTCTTTGGCTCCGCCCACCACTGGAATGTGGCCCCTGAGGGTTTGTCAAAATAGAATTTGGTCTTCAGGCTGGAAGAGGTTCAACCGCACTGCACTACACAGTGTGTTACCATTTTGTGTTCTTGTTTTTAATATCAGCATCCCAAATGAGATTGTTATGGCTAAGGTTCAGACAGGCCTCTTGCTTGTTCTAGGCATCAAGACCTGAAGGGCATACCTGGCTGGCTCCCTTTGCATCAGTACAGCAGGTTGAGTCAACCCTTTGAAGCTAAGGAAGAGGCTTGTCTTTGTACCTTGTGTCTTGAATATGACTTGGCAAGCAAATAAATATGATGGTGATAAAACGTTGGGAAATTTTAGCAGTTTGTTATTTGTTTTCGAAAGAATATTTGGAAACTAATCAAGACAGGGATGAAGATAGTAGAAGAGGAATTTGTGCCACAGCTTAATGTGTTAAAATCGCAGTGGCAGTGGTGATAATCGCAAGTTCATTACAGGAAGTCCTTCTGGCTTTGGAAGTTGGCTCAAGGGTCTTCACAAGCACAACCAGGTGGGCTTACTGCATCAAAAAGTACAGTACCTGTTTTTTCACTCTGGGCACCAAACGGACCAACATCGATGGACGAATGCCACTTTCCTTAGTTTGGTCCTACCAATTTTGGCTCTATCAATTTTGAGATGGCAATCCTGAAAATTAGAAAGTTTAGGATGAACGATTGTTTAATAAACAGAAAGATAATGATTTGTGTCATCTAACAGTGCTTGTCACCAGACTGGAAGGAAGCCACTTGTTCTTAGCTTCACATTTCTCTTTTTTTGATGTCACATGAAAACAGGAATGTTTACAAATGGCTAGAAGAAGCCCACTAATCAAAGTGAGGGTGAACCATATATGGATTCGGCTCTGCATGTGCAAAGGATGCTATGTGAACATTGACAGTTCTCTTGCAAGAACTTTACATCCAACACCTGAGCTTTGTGCACAGCCACTTGGTGGATCCGTTCCGCATGCATAATACTAAATAGACACTGCTGTTAGATTTTTAAAGGGCTCTTCACTCATTGTCGAAATTAACCTTGGCTCCTCCTTCCACCTTCCTTCCTTTCACTGGTGAGGTGTTAAAGCAATGAGCACCACCCACTGTTTGGAATTGCAGATGGAACATTGTAGACAACCTAGGGCAGGTCTTCCCTATAAGGGAAGAGTCAAATTGCCCAAATTAGAGTGGAATGTGATGTCATCTTTGAGTCCACCGATCTGCTTGCTAGACCTGTGCATAAGATGCAACTGGATCTGCAGCAACAAGTGGACCCTATTAACAGTGATCAAATGCCCTGCTTATGGCTTACTGGTACAAGTGGGTTTTTTACTGATGGAGAACTTTCTGGAGATCATGACCCAATCCTCCTCGGTATGTAGAGCCTTCCCCCTCCAAAGAGCCTTCTCCCATTTAATCAGAAACTTCTGTTATCCTTGAAAGCTTTCTGCACACCTATACACACACACACACACACACACACACACACACACACACACACACACAAGCCCTTCTCTTGACCTCAATCAATGCCTCATTGAAGCCCATCGAGGTAGATGAAAAATATCCACACTGATTGTTTGAGCTTTGGGTCAGTTCCAACTGTTTATACCAATCTAATTTCATTGATTTAAACAGACTTTGCCACTGATTAAAACTGGAGTAATAAGCCACATAATTTATTCCCAGCAGCAGAATTTGTTGTTAGCCATAGAACCACAAAAGATGATTCTTAATGACATTGGGAAGCAACATCCCTGCCTGTGTTGACCTGGCTCCCTGCCATTTTTGCCATAAACACAACATGGAATAGTGGGCAGGCAGCTAGAGAGCATAGCTGGGGTGAGAAAACACATTCACAGAGCACTCCTAATCACCAGGAGAAGGTGAGGAGGGATCCATGGTGGAGCCTCTGCCACTCCAAAGCACTGGCTTTTCTTTAGTCTTTTCATCGGCACATTTTTCCCTTTCAATTTCCCCTCTCATTGAAACTAATGGAGAGGGAAATTAACTATGCCAGCTTTAGGCTGGCGACTGCATAGTTAAGAGACCTAGTCTGGGGGGGGGGGGGGGGCTGTCAGACGAATGAAGGAGCTTTAATCCAATGGATCCAAAGCCATCTCCAAGACAGACCCAGAATGCCCAGTGTAGGGCTCTATCACTGCAGGAACACCACTGGCACCACCCTGGAACTCCTTGCAAGCATACTGGGAGCCTCTGTGCAGGGCATGCTGATCCGCCAGTAGAGCTCCTCTCTGCCACCACAGGACAGACTTCATTTATTGACACAATTTATATACCACTCTACATCAATAAAATATCTGAGAAGTGAACAATAAAAGGGCAATAATAATAATAATAATAATAATGAATTAAAATCTTTAAAATCAGATTGTGCCAATAAAATGGTGGCTGGTTAGTCAGGGTGGTCTGGTTTAAATACAAATGTTTTCAGCAGGCACCAAAAACAAAACAATGTTGGTGCTTGCCTGACATCAACAGGCAGGGAGTTCCATAGAGAGGGAGCCAGTTCACTAAAGGCTCTACGCCAAATGGACTCCAGACAGACTGCAGGCCCATGTGGAACCAGCAGGGGTACCTCATCTGATGACCTCAGCTACAAGGCATTTCCACCCCATCTTAATCATCCCCCCTCTGACACTCTTCAGTGGCAGTTAGAATTGCTCTAAAAGACAGATGTTTCCAATGTGATGTTTGCATTCCGGTAACTGGGCAAGGCTGACCCAGCAAAACAATTGGAATTAATCCAAGCTACCCCAGAACTGGATGAGGAACATGCAGGCAGTGTCACATTTATAAAGCATGGGTGAACCCATGCGACAAACTAGAAAGTGATGACAATGTACATGTAACCACATGGTAAGCCGCTTGTTTGGAATAGCCTACTAGGCAGTGATGAGAGTTTTACTTACTGCACACCTACAGTTCCCCTGCACTCTAGGGAAGCAAGGTGAAGATAACCATTCCTTTACCACTTCACAACACATTAGAGGCAACCAGCTCACCACATAGTTACATACACTTGATATTATCTCTTATTATCATTATTCACCCAATGCTATATGGCAAAGAGCTCCACATATACGAATTTAAGCAGTCTGCATAACAAAATGAAGAAGTTCCTTAGTCCAGGATGAAAAAGTAGGTATTATAGGAATGACATAATCACATAACTTAAGAGAGGCTGAGGGCAATCTCGCATGAGAAGTCTTCCCAGATGTAAGAAAAAGGGGAGGGGAGGTTCCCCTTTAATTTATCCAAATATACTTGATCAATGCCAGATTGTGAGGAAATGTATAACAGCATCAAACTCCAGTTCTCCCCTACCTTAGCGATGAGTAGATACGATGATGCACAGGTGCTTGTTCCAATCCAGTTCTGCCATATCGCATAGTGTGGAGGAGGGGAGACAATGCCTTGGGATGAATGAATGAATGAAGAATCAAAGAGGAACATGGGTGAAGTAAGCTGAAGCCTCTCTTGGCTAACACTTCTCCACCTCCCATCTCGCTGCTCCCCTGAGTGTTTTCAGCCTACTGGGCTCAGAGCCCTGATGAAGAGAAAAGTGCCAGGAGAGGCAGGACAACAGATGATGGGGAAAGTAAGCTACAGGCAGAGAGAGAATTTCATTCCTCCCATTCGTGTGCATCACCAAACACCCTGATGGATGATTTACACCACAGATAGGATGATGGGACATGCGACCCTATGAGTTGCACTGGATCTCTCAGCAGCTTTTGTTACGAACAACAATGGTATCCTTCTGTATCACCTGATTGGGTTGGATTAAGGAGGCATGGTGCTACAGTCCTTCCAGGATGGTCAGCCCCAGAAAGTAGTGCTGGGGGGGTTCTGTTCCGCGCCATGGCCTTTGGCTTGTGGGGTGCCTCAGGGTACCATTTATTCCCCAGCCTTTTTACATACATATGAAGCTGCTAAGAGAAACTGTCCAGAGGTTTGGGCAGTGATGTTACCAGTAAACAGATGACGTGCAGAGCTCTCTCTCTTGCTCTCGCTCTCTCGCTCTCTCTCTCTGTCTCCTTTTCCACCTTTGAATCTCAGGAAGGCTGTGGAACTCCTGAACAGGCAGGTGTCTAAATCTGAATCTATGACTCTTATGACTCTTGAAATAAAATCAAAAGCCAAAATTGCAAATATCAAAAACATATTTTTTGGGGGAAAAAAACATGTTGGAGTACCTGAATTGAGTAAAGATTTTTAGTAATTCAATGGTTGCATTGATTTGAAGAACCCAGATTTTGCTCTTACTAATATTGAATAGAACTGCAATATTTTAAATCCGAATCTGTTTGAATCTATCTGAAAGCAATGCTGACCTATATAAATATTTGGCGCATGAAGTGAGTTCAAGGTACAGCTTTGCCTGTTTTGTTTAGCTGTATCTTATGTCCTTAGGCTGCAAGGAATACTCACTGCCTGTAGAGTATTTGGGATTCCGTTGGGATTCCCAAGAGAAATAATAATAATGATTCTACACCATCGAAAGATGCCCATATGCCAAGAATATCCCCCAGGGCCCAGATTCGCCAGATATAGAGGTGTTTTGTGCCAGCAGAGCAATTGGAAGCAACTAAAGTGAAGCTTAGAACAAGGGCTTCAGTTTAAATGATTACATTAGAAATTAATCTTAGATACATCATTGTTAATGGCTGCTAAACAAAGGGCATGAATAGAGAATGTAATGGGGGTAGGAGGCAAATGTTAGCTCAATTGGTAAATGGGATGAAATTTTAAATATATCAGCTATTTGGCAGGCAGCTGGTTCCCATCCTAATGATCCTTTACTTAGCAAAGCTTATTTATAAACATCCCTAGAAATCTCCTCTTGCAAAAGATAATAATTATATTGATGATGATGATCATCATCATCATATTTTAAAAACCACCAGTCAGAACACGATAACGGATGTCACAAAACAGTCAACCTTTGTATTCCTTGAGCTACTGAGATTTGCAAACATTTTCAAAAGTGGTGATGCTGATTCCACTTGGCTGTCTAAACACACATTGGTTTGTTCCAGGTTGGTTGTTAAAGTGCTGAGTGGAGGATTCTGGAATGCTGACTAAGCAAGGGAAGATGAGCCTATAGGCCATATGCATACGTCGCTATGATTCCTTCCTTTGCCTGTGTGAGGTTGAAAGCATTTGTCTCTTGCGCTACTTCCTGCCCAAGGTATAAAGAGACAAAGTCTTAGGATGTTGAAAAAAAATATGTAGTTTTATTCTATGAAGTAGCCCATTGTATTTCAGCCCTGTACCATATAATTCAGGGGTCAATTGTTCTAAAAGATGCCTAGAAAGATCTCTCAAAGATTTGTCTCCAAGATAAATCCTGCTACATATCTTTTTTCAACATCCTGAGACTTTGGCTGAATTCGGACAACACGATAGTCAATGGTGAGGTAATAATCAACTTTACAGTTGTTCATCTAGGGGGTACTCCCCACACAACATGGTAATAAATAATCAACCGTGGTGTGGATTAGGATCAGCGCTGAGTTGACTATGGCAGCATTCGGATGACACGATAGTCAAAACAACTGACAATTGTTTCCCCCACCCCAGTTGCTTAATGTGTTGTCCGAATTCAGCCATTGTCTTTTCATTCCCTTGGGTTATTTTTGGAAATTCTCCCGTTTTGACACTGCTACTTCCCAACCAACAAATGAAAGGAAACATTTCTAAGTAGGGATGGATCTATCAGTTTCTCTTCCTCTCTCATTCCAATTTTTTTTTAAAAAAATCTCCACTTCTTTTCATCCGCAATATGAAAAAAAATGTGAATTTTGGAAAATTCTGATCAAAACCAAACTAATATGAAATTCTCAACCATCTGTGCTGGCCAAATTCAATAGATACAGCTCATCCCAGCATGGGATGATGGTGTACCTGCTTGCTATATAGCTGCTATTAAACATGAGGAGCATGTAGACAAAAAAGAAGCAGCCAGCCTAATTCAGTATTCACTTGGTTAAATACCGGGTGGCCCAAAAGTAGGTATATAGTTGTTTAGAATGTTGATGGGTGGAGTCAGAATGACAGTTGGGAAGAGTATACTGTATACTTACTTTTGGGCCACTTGGTATATAGGAATAAAACAGACTTTTACAAACTAAGTTACAAGCTAAGCACTCAAAGCCCTGGGCCAGGATGCATGAATCTATCATTTTTGGTTTCTCCCACATTTGAATGTTTAAAATCTCAAGTTCTCTCCATCTCAAATATGGAGAAATCTGTTCACTTTAGTACATTCTTATAAAAAATGAACTGAAATAAAATCTCACCTTTTCCTACTTCTAATGTTGGAGCACGCTTTTCTTTTATGCTGGAAGAGTCTACTGCCAACTTCAGCCTGGAGAGTTGGATTCTTCCTACTTTGGGAGACACCATGATGCCATGAGCAGCACACGTATACACATGGGACAAAAATGATGACCGTCACTTGTCTAGGTATTAATCATCAACCCACTTCTATCAATGATATAGAGAACTTTCCAGCTATCCGCAAGAGAGAACATCTTCCAAAACACTGGGCCACCCATAATTCAATTCTATACCATCCCGGAGAAGATGAACTTGACTTCACTCTTATTACCTTTACTAGCATCAGTGCCACCTACCTCAGATAATTCTGACACATAATGGAAGGAGGGAGCTGAACGGTGTGGACAATTTGCCCCAAAGTAATGAAACAAATGAATAGATTCAAGCTGACAAGTACAACTGGGTATCCATTTACTTTAGGAATTCCCTCTAACCCTTTCTATCACATGGGAATTGAGAATATTTTATTGTGTCTTCTTAAGAGCCAAAAGATTCTATCTCTAGGGTGCTGATGGCATGAAAGGGCTCCCATTTCTGAAAGCTTTGGCCTACCTTGAAATACAAGAATCTCCTTAAAATAACTTGTGGGTTGTTAAGGGGATCCCTAGGGCTTTCAACTTTTTGGTATTTTTTTAAATCTCTTTTGTCCAAAAGGCCTTGTTCATTTATTTATTTATTTATTTATTCATTCATTCATTCATTCACAATGTTTCTAAGCCACCGTTCAGGCCAAGAGCCCTCCCAAGGCAGCGTACACAATAAAATCCAATACAATAAGAACTCAGATGAATAAAATCAGCAATAAAACCTCCTTTTATACATCTCATAAGTATAATGATTAGAGAACAGTTATTGTTGCTATTTTTTAATTTCAGATTTATTATCAATAATACTACACTACGCTGGGTGTAATACAATTTATTTGCAAGCAGCACCTGGTGAAATTCCCTCTCCATCACAACAGTGAAAGCTGCAGAAGCTTTGCCCCCCTTTGTATCTGGTCACTCTAGTACAGCTCCTGCAGCTTTAACTGTTGTGATGAAGAGGAAACTTCACCTGGTGCTGCATGCATACAAATGACACCTGCTGGAATTCCCCTTTCAATACAATTGTTAAAGATACAGGAGCCCTGTCCTCTTTTCCATATGGTCGCCCTATGTTATGCAGACCCAAGTTACATCCACAATGTGTACTTTAAAGCATCCATCAGCATGTTGCTGACACCCAGAGCCCATCTACACACGCAGGATATAACACTTTGAAAACGTTTTGAAAACTGTATATGGAGTGTGTCCTGGGCCCCAACAGTTGTCACTTCTGTTATAAACCATTTTAAACCATTTCAAACCATTTTAAAGCAGTAGTGTAGATAGGCTACTTGTCTGTGTGTTTGGGATGGGCATAAGCACTGAAACAAGCAAATGATATTTGGTCTAAGATTCTGCTCCATCCATGTTCAACCACCCATTCCTGAAGCTACTTGCCGAAAAAAAACCAAAACAAAAAACCACTGGTGGAGCTCTAATACATGCATTTGCATGGAGTGTATAGTGAGCCCATAAGACATAGGAAGACAATTGCTTCGATAATCCATCTGGATCAATCTGGATGTGCTCCAGCTTGCATCCTTACTAGCAGTCAATGCCATTGCTTTGATGAAATTTATTTTATCCTCCACTTCATTGTGAGGGCTTTGTTCTCCCTATTGAATTTCCTTCCCTGCTCCTCCCCACCAAAGCTTTTGCTGCCCTTCAACAACTTTAAGGTCTTTCAGATTTAGGGAGCTTGTTAGATTTGGGCCAAAGTATGTCAGGTGGGTCAATCTCCAAATCCATTCTTAAAACAAGTAATCACAGGTTTTCTTTTTATTATCATTATTGTTGTTGTTCCTATGCAGGAAAGACAGTGCTTCCTTTCTTCTGGCCTGTTAGTTTTCCTGTTGCTTTTTCATACCAGTGGGGGTGGGGAGGTAAATGAGTGAGGTGGGGGAGCATTAGTCATAATGTAGCTTATGCTTACACGGAGAGTACGTTAATTTATAATTTTTCTTTAAACTCTCTTCAATTGGCCAAACGATGTCTCTTTTACAGGAATTCACTAAGTGCTCAGGTTTAGTATTTGTTAATTGAGGTAAAACTCTTAAAGCCATTAGGCAATTTAAATGTAGCTCTCTTTGAGCAATATCCTTTATTGGATTCCCCCATTATCCTTTAAATATCTTGGTGAGCAAGGGGATAAAATTAGAAAGAATTTGTTTGCTTTAAATTGCCAGCCTCTGCTTGATAAAAACTATTAGCTATTTAGCTAATTGGACGGCTCTTCCATTATCATTAATTGGCAGAATTAATACAATTAAAATGGTGGCTTTATCTAAATGTTTGTGTTTATTTCCACGTGTACCCATCAAGCTTCCTAACATGTTTTGAAAGCTTTCAATTCTCCAATTAGCTTTGTGGCTTTTCAGGGTTAGAGCTAAGATTAATTTGGAAACTCTGCAACTTCCCGTACAATCAGCTGGGATGGCTTACTCCAGCTTGTAAAGTTACTTATTATAATAAGTTATTTGATACAAACCTTCCTGTCAGGGTGCCAAGTGGTGAATCGTTTGGCACATTAAACATAGGGCCTGATCAACCATAGGAGTAAGGGTTTTTCTGAACAATGGGGTTATTTCCAAAATCATTTTCCAGCTGTTGCACCATGTCCAA
This sequence comes from Anniella stebbinsi, assembly GCA_029215795.1. Taxonomy (NCBI): domain Eukaryota; kingdom Metazoa; phylum Chordata; class Lepidosauria; order Squamata; family Anniellidae; genus Anniella; species Anniella stebbinsi. The sequence goes on along the minus strand of JARDYH010000004.1, from coordinate 96,917,706 downwards.
GCACTCCTCTCCAAGTTAGTGCTTCCGTTGCAGGTAAACCTCCTTTCCCCATTACTCAAACAGCAATGTTGTGCCAGTGGGAAAACACAATCCCATTCACCCCACACCTCATTCAGTCCCACACTTATTGCAACAACATATGCTATGTGCTATGCAGCTGTCCAAGTGCCATCGCCACTTGAGGCATCCAAAGTATTTTTACATACTTTAGCTCAGTCATCCGTACAGCAATCCTGTAAAGTTGGTCAATATTATTATACCCATTTTGCAGGTGAGGGGCTAAGGCTGAGAGTTGGTGGCTAGTCTAAGGCCGTCTTCTCCACCTGGGGCCCTCTATATGTGCTGGACTGCAAGTCCCATAATTCTCAGCCAGGTTGGCGCCAAGTTGGAAAGGCCACCTAGTTAGTTTACAGTAGGGGAAAGTTCTGAATTGGAGACGTTGTGGGTCACAACTCTCTATCTTAGGCTGCAGTCTTGAGTACACTTATGTGGGAGTAAATCCCATTGAACCCATTTGAGGAGACATGTAAAAAATTCTACTGTTAGCCACTATGCTTCACTAGGGCCTTGTTCAGAAAACACCTTAAACCACGGCTTTAACCATGGTGAATATGGGGAAAAGCCTTATTCACCATGGTTAGAGCAGTGGTTTAAGGTGTCTTCTGAACACAGCCCGGATGTCATTGTGCCTATATAGGTGGTTACAGATGACAGATTTTACCACATATTCTATTACATATCTGCACCTGATGTGTATTAAAATTACCTTACCTGGCACTTGGCAGGATGATACAGATGGCCAAGTTACCCTGTGATAGTCCTTGTGGACTTTTTGACAGCTGGTAATGAGTGACACAACCTCCTATATGCCCACCTTAACTAGTGTATTTTCTAAATGCTTTTTAAAATTTGTGTATTTATGTGTGTTTGTGTGTGTGTATTAATTTGTTTACAGGCAGAGTGTTCCCATTAATTATTTAATTAATTAATATAGTCAACAATAACAACAACAACAACAACAAGGCTACCCTTGCTCTTTGTAGCTATACCAATTTGCGAATCTTTAGATTCTGCCCTTCCCATTTATTTATTTTTAAAAATCCATTGAATGCCCAGCTTTGGCTGAAGTGCCAGTTGCTCCCTTTTCTGGAAAAGAAAGATCTGGCTATGGTGTTCACCTCCCCATTGGACTACTAAAATCTGCTCTAAATAGGGCTACCCTTAAAGGCTTTTCAGAACTGTACTACCGAAAAAATGTGGCAGCCAGATTATTGTCTGGTGTGTGTTATTTGGACCGTATTACACCAGTCTTACAACAGTTACACTGGCTGCCATTTTGTTTCTGAGCTCAATTCAAAGTCCTGATACTTATCTAGAAAGTGCTAAATTGCTTGGGGCCACAATATCTGGAACACCGCCTGCTTCCATATCAACTTGCCCATACTTTACAGCCAGCATCTGAGGCCCTGCTGTATGTCCCACCAAATGAGGTTAGGTTGATGGAAACATAGGACAGGGCCTTTTCTGTGGAGGCACCCTGTCCCAGGAGGTTCAATTCTCCCTCACTGCTTACCTTTGGGCGAGCACTGAAGACATTTTTGTTTGCCTTTGCTTTACTTTGATCGCTTTTGTTCCTAGCTGTGTTGCTCTGCTTTTAGTTTGTTTGTTTTTTGTAGGTCTTGTGGGCTGAAGAATGTTCAATTTTGCATTTACATGGCTTTGAGAATCTTTCACTAAAAGGCAGTATAGAAATACTTTTAATGACAAAAACAACAACATACAACAACAGCAACAACAACAGCAACTGCTGTGCATTCTGCTTCTCCAGCTATGCAAAGCTCAACACCATTGGTTTGAAAACAAGACACCTTGGGTAGGGCTATACCATCCTCCAGCAAAAGTACCTCCACCCAGCCCATAACATGAGGAGAGGATATCAAGGTTACTGCAATTATCAAGCTTAGGATGCAATCTGTACTTGACCAGTGCCGCAACAATGGAGCAAATTAAGATCCCATGCTGCACTGACATTATCTCAAGAGTGCCATTCCTTATCCTACTGCTTGTGCCAGGCTCATCTAAAATCACCCACCCAATAGCTGAGAAAACAGTACCCGTCCCTTTGCCAGAGGAGCAGTTGCCCTATCCCCAATGTAAGGCAAACCTGAAATCTTGATAACATGCCCAACATCTGAAAGAGAATTGCTGCGGTGCATGGCATTGGTAAAAGTCCCTCTTGCTGACCTGTGCAAAGGCCGCTTTCACACATTTACCCCCTCAGATGGTTTTATGTTGTCGACATCATGCAGCGAACACTTCTTCTAAATGCGCCCTCACCTGGTGACAGCTAGTGTTTACTGTGTCAGGCAGCTCTTTCATTTTTGAGCCTTTCACCCGACACCGTAAATACCAGCTGTCACCAAATGCATTCATGAACATTGGCCATGTGAAATTGACAAGGTAAAAGAATCTTGTCATGCCTTTGGGTGGGTTGGTGTTTCTTTTTTAAGTAATGTGTGAAATTTTCCTGAGTGCCAGCAGAGATGGGAGTATGGCTTACGGATCAGGACATGGTGGTTCTCCCAGATCAGGCTCAGTTTGCTGGCCTATCTATTCTAACCCCCTTAGAACCCAGCAGATCTCCTGCATTCTAAAATACGTCATACAGGTTTATTCCAGGGTGCCTGTCCACATACATAATCATAAGGAATTCATGGCATTGTGAATTCCCTCAAAGGTTGTGCCTGCACAGACACTTCTCCTACACCCTGATTGGGACTAGCTATACCACTTTAGGGAAAGTGGAACAATTTTACACTGGAACAATTCTTCTTGTGAAAAGTAGTACTTTGAAATGATTTACTATGTTCACAAACATCTGATTTTCTTCACAGCTTAGACCTGGATGTTTCAAGGATATTTATCTTGACTGTTTGGCTGGGAATAATGATAAATGTTGCTCCTCTGATCTGAAGAGTATTATTATTATTATTATTATTATTATTATTTCTCATATTTTATCAAATCCATCTTGAAAGTGGTCCTCATCCTGAGTTGTTCCCCTTGCATAGCATCTAGGAGCACATACTTAGATACAGATACAAAATGAGACAGAATCATCACTTTGAGAATCTCTTTCTCCTCTGTATCTTTCATATCATTGGCTTGGATTTAAGAAACTATGAGCAGAAAGACAAGATATATCTACACAGTTCCATGAGCTCTTGTGCAAGCACCAGCAGACGACCTCTTGCCATGCAGCAAAACCAAGAGCAGAAGGAGAAGATTTATTAGTACAGTTCCATTAACTCTTGTGTGAGCACTAGCAGAAGACCTCTTACCATGTAGTTCCACAATGTCACAGGGGTTCTTACACTGGGGAAGGGCTGAATTGCACATGCTTTGCATGCAAAAGGCCTCCAGGTAGACTTGGGAAAGACTCCTGTCTGAAGCCCTGGAGAGTTCTGCCAGCCAGTATAGCCCAGGGATTGAGAAACTTGTGGCCCTCCAGATGTTATTAGACTCCAGCCCCCATCAGCCCCTGCAGCATGACCAGTTGTCAGAGATAATGGGAGTTGTACTCCAACCACATCTGAAGGGCCACCAATTTCCCCATCCCTGGTGTAGACCATACTGAACTAGATAGACCAATTGGTCTGATTCAGCATAAAGCAGCTTCCTACATTGCAGTATAAGAAACATTGGCTGCATTCGGACAACACATTCGTCTAGGCTGACCATATGAAAAGGAGGACAGGGCTCATGTAACTTTAACAGTTGTAGAGAAAAGGGAATTTCAGCCAGTGTCATTTGTATGCAATTAGTTCTTGGTGAAATCCCCTCTTCATCACAACAGTTAAAGTTGCAGGGGCCCTGCCTCCTTTTGTATATGGTCACTCTAGTATAGTGCATGCACCTTTAACTGTTGTGATGAAGAGGGAATATCACCAGGAACTAATTGCATACAAATGACACTGGCTGAAATTCCCTTTTCTCTACAACTGTTAAAGTTACATGAGCCCTGACCTGGATTTTATCTGGTCAGCCTGCATGGGTTGAGTAGCCAACTCACAGTTGGTTATTTTGTGGATACTCCCCACACAACATATTCCTACACAACTGTCGGTGGTTGGGGCTGGCACTGAGTGGACTGATAGTCAACCCAGCATTTGACTGACACAGTCCCCGTCCCTCTCCCCTCCCTCCCCCCTCCCTCAATCCTCCCAGTTCTATCCCAGCAGCCTCTGCAAGTTGCGCCAGTTGTAGCAGAGTGGCAGCCGCCGCTTTGGTCGCTCTTGCCACCTGCCTCTATGGGCTTGTGTTTTAACCCACTCACCACATGCCATTAACACACTCACCCCTCCACACAACACTTTAAACAACTGGCTTCGAGCTAAACAACTTGCAAGCCAGTTGTTTCTCTCAGTTGCTTATTTGGGCAGAATTGCATACTGTCAGTAGTTTGTGAGCGGCATGTTACCTCCACACAACACAATAAGCAACACAACTGACAATTGTTTCCACCCTCCCCCCCCAGTTGCTTAATGTGTTGTCCGAATGCAGCCATTGTGAATAAGGAAGGAACAAGCTGTAGGAAATACACGCTAGTCGGTTTTTTAAAAAATGATGTTGAGAAAGAGCTTGTGCAAATCCTTGTGCAAGAGCTTGAGCAAATGGAAGAACTTGTCTAGATTTGGGATCCGTTCCTCATGCTGCATCCTTCTGCTAGGTCAGGAACAGATCTTCCTGGAGCAGAAGAGGCTTTCAGCTACTGGAAGCAAACTTTTGGGGCCAAGCCATTGTCACCTGGGTCAAGCCCAGGGAAGCTTGCAATGTGACGCTGGTGCATCATCATATAGTGATACTGGTGCATCATCTCATAGTACAGGGGTGGGCAACAAACGTCCCATGGGCCAATTCCAATCCACACCATCCCCTTGTGTGGCGTCTACTAGGGCTGTACAGAGCAGGTGTGCGGAGTGGGTCTGCCCCACTCCAAAATTCAAAGCAGAGCTCCATCAATTAGCTTCTCTGCTTCGATTTTTGGAGCAGCTCCCTTGCTCTGCTTCATCAGATTAGCCGTCGAAGAACCACTCCATTTGCGGATAACCGCTGTATTATACTCAATGGAAATTAACCAAAATGCTTACAGCTCTGTCATTTTTAAAGATAAAGAGATGAAACTTGGCACTGTGATAGCTCTTAAGTAGGGATTTGGGAATGCCAAGTTGGAAGCACATCTGTTCATGCCTTGATTTTTAGAAATTTCTTAAAGTTCAACCCTAGGTTGTGAAACCTCCTCTTTGGGGTCTAGCACCTTGAGCCGTTTCATACACAACAAGTTTCAAAAACAATTGAAATTTAAAAGTAAAAAAGCCAGCCAGCCAGCAGCATATTACAAACAAGACATTTCTTCTTTTGTGTGATGATTTACTTTTTCTGTCCAGAAAATGATGGATGGGAGAAATATCAGTTTGTTTGTTTTTTAAAGATACTGGAATTTGTGGGACTCCCTCCAAATATAACCTCTTTCAGTTTGAAGGGGGAAATAATTCTGTATTTGTCTTCAAAAACTGACTTTGTACTTTGCAAGCATTCTTTTTATGTTTGTAATTGGCTTAAAATCATGTCAGTATATGTGACTCAGAAGGCGGCAGCCTTAAAAATACCATTTTTAAAAATAAAAGTTTGCTAATACTATCTCCTGTTTTGAAGACAGGAGTCAAGTTTATATGCTTTGAAAACAAATATAAAAAATAAAGGTATTTATTTTTATGTTTGTTCTTGTCTGACCTCTCATTGTTGTTTGTAATATGCTGCTAACTGGCTTTTTAATTTTTTTAATTTCAGTTTTTTTAAAAAAAAATGTTGTGTGCGAAACTGCTGAAGGTGCTAGATCCCAAAGAGGAAGTTTCACAACCTGAGTTTGAATTTTAAGAAATTCCTAAACATCAAGGCATGAACAGATCTGCTTCCAATTTGGCACGCCAAATCCCTACTTAAGAGCTATCATGGTGCCAAGTTTCATCTCTTTATCTTTAAAGTTGATGGCACTGTAAGCATTTTTGTTAATTTCCATAGACTACAATGGGCTGTTTGTTCCAACTTTAAAAAAATCCTAAAACTCAAGACATGAATGGATTTGCTTCCAACTTGGTATGCCAAATCCCTACTTAAGAGCTATCATGGTGCCAAGTTTCATCTCTTTATCTTTAAAAATGAAGGAGGGGTAAGCATTTTGGTTAATTTCCACAGATTATAATGGGACGGTTATCTGAAAATGGAGCGGTTCTTTGACGGGGCTCCTCTCCGCTCCATGGGCATTCAATGGGTTTTTAACCATCCCCTCTCCACTCCAAAAACAAAAAGCTTCATCAAAGCCTCACATTTTTGGAGTGGAGCGTACAACCCCATCACCACTGCCACCATGCTGCTGAAATTTGTTACAGCAGGGGAAACTCACCAGGGAGAGTTCTAGCAACATCCCCATGGCAGAATTAACATGTAACCCATCTCTTAGCATTACATGCTGATTCCCCCAGTATATCCACTGCCTATAAAAATGGAGGAGAATGGTCTCTTGGTGAACCCATGACATCACTCCACAGGTCATGCCTCATCTTGAAAACCTTGCTCCTTTGAAACAGTTCCTTGGTGCCTCTATTAGGAAAGCTAAATCAAATCAACCAGTTCTTGATGGGGCTACACTCCCCCTGAAAGACTGCATTCACAGCTTGGGGGTGCTCTTGGATCTGTCGCTCCAATGACAGCCCAGATAGATGTGACAGCCAGGAGTGCCTACGATCAGCTTCGGCTGTTGCACCAGCTGCGCCCTTTCCTAGAGTTGGAAGACCTAAAGATGGTAGTGTGGGCGCTGGTAATCTCGAGGCTTGACTTCTGCAATGCACTGTAGATACATTGTACCTAGTTCAGAAACTTCAATTAGTTCAAAATATGGCAGCCAGGTTGGTCACTGGTACATCTAGGGGTGACCATATTACGCCAATTAATCCCTGGGCGAAGAACAAAGTGTTGGTCATTACCTTTAAAGTCCTACATGGTTTGGGTCCAGGTTACCTGCGGGATCACCTTCTCCTGTATAATTAGTCCCACACACTCAGGTCCTCTGAGGAGAACTCACTTCAGTCAGCCAAAACTAGTCTGACAACTGTTACCCAGAGGACCTTTTCTTCTGTCGCCCCCAGACTATGGAATGACCTGCTGGAGGAGATTCATCAATTTAACACTCTCACCAAGTTTAAGACAGCTATAAAGACTAGTCTCTTCCAGCAGGCCTACCCAGATGAATTTTAAGCCTAAAAATTTGAAGATGCCCTGATTGTTATTTTGATATTGTATTGGTTTTATATGCACTTTTAATTAATTTTATGTATTGTTGTACTAATGTTGTTCCCCACCTTGATCCAAAGGGAGAGGCAGGTAATAAATTATTATTATTATTATTATTATTATTATTATTATTTATTTATTTATTTATTTTCTGTTGATGCCTTGATGCTACCTGCAATAATATTCAATAACATGCTTGGGGAAACCTCTGTACTTGCTTCACTGATTTAAAATAGTACCTACAGTTTCACTTTACTTATTGCTATTGAACCACCCTTGTCTCCATTTCAGGTTCTTTCTAGACTTCCCACCCACCAAGCATCTTCTTCTGACCGGGCAGAATCCCCCAATGAAGTATTTGTGTCTTTGAGGAAATCACATTAAAGTCCTGGATTAACCAAAGGACTAATGCAACATGCCAACCCTGCCCCAACAGGATTAATTTACCCGTCAGCTTTATTCCTTGTTCTGCAATTATAACTCCTGTGGCTGGATGTCAGAGGGGTTTGTGTGTGTGTGTGTGTGTGTGTGAGAGAGAGAGAGAGAGAGATTCTGTTTTATTATCTCTTCTTTTAACTGTCATTAGCTTGGTTTGGCACACACTTAGAAGGAGGGGGGAGTAAGCACATTCATGAGCCAAATGTTTCTAAAGGGAGAAGGGTTTCATTTGAGAAGGCATCTGCCAATACCACACCTCAATCCCAAACTATTTCAGGTGCCAATATGTTGACTCAGACCATTGGTCCATCAAGCTGAGTGTTATAAGAACATAAGAAGAGCACTGCTCGATCAGACCAAGGGGCCATCTAGTCCAGAATTCTGTTCATACAGTGGCCAGCCAGCTGCCCACAGAAAACCTACAGGCAGGTCATGAATGCAACAGCACTCTCCCACCCATGTTCCCCAACATTTGGTGTGCATAGATTACTTCCTCTGATACTGGAGGTAGCATATAGCCATCAGAACTAGTAATCATCGATAGCTTTTGAAAGTAGCCATTGACAGATGGGAATGAACAAACAAATTTGATCCAGATAAGGTGGACGTACTGTTGGTTGGGAGTTCTGTCAGTCTGAATGAAGGCATACAACCTGTTTCACATAGCATTTCTGTCAGGGAGAAGGCTTGCCAAGGCACTTGGAGGGCTTCATCCTTTACAGAAATGATGCACAGAGCATCAGCTTCCCACTGAAGATTCTGGGACTACCAGTAGGGTGACCAGATCGCCCGGGGTTTCCCGGTCCTAACCGGGAAAACTGGGGTGATCCAGGCCGACCGGGGGGCAGCGGGGACAAACAGGGGAAACGATGCCCGCGTCGGTGGCGCCACGAGACCAGTGCCGGCACAAGCCCGGCGCCAGCACCGTGAGCGCAGCAGTGGTGGCGCCACAAGCCCAGCAGCGGTGGAAGCGGCAGCATGAGCCCGGCGGCAGCAGAGGACCCGTTAGGTCCGGGGTGGGTTTTTTGGGGGGTGAGTGGCTTGTTGGGGGGGTTGTTTTGGGTAGGGGGGGTGGCGGGGGGGGGAACACCGGGATTTTGGTTTCCAAAATCTGGTCACCCTAATTACCAGTCTCCAGCAAAGGGCTAGGGAACCTGGCTGTCTACTCCAACCTGTTTTTGTTTTTAGGCTTTATAGTGATTTTATATGTATGTGCATATTCTATGCTTTTGCAGTTTTAATTTTTGTATATTGTTTTTAAAGGTTTTACTGTAAAGAGAGCTTCAGCTATGGGGTGGTATACAAATGTAGTTAATCATCATCATCATCATCATCATCATCATCATCTTCCCCAGCCTGACGCCCTCCTGACATGTTGGACAGCAGATGCCAGAATTCCCAGCCAGCATGGCCATTTGCCATCAGCCAGCCTGGCTTGGAATTCTGGGAGCTGCAGTTCAACACATCTGGAAGGTGCCGGGATGCAGAATAGTATCATATTGGCAGTGGCTGTCCAAGGTTTCAGACAGGAATCTTTCCCAGTTCTGCCTGGAGATTCTGGGAATGAAACACAGGATGTTTAGCATGCAAAGCAGGTGCTCTACCTCAAAGCTACAGACATTCCCCACACATCTTTGAGCATGCACACAATCCCATTTCCTCCCCATTGAGTAATCATGACTTTCCCCCATATCTCTAGGATCAAGGGGCAGCGGCATTGCTGTACTTCTGCACTGGTTCAAGGTCCAGGTTTGGTTCAGTTTCATTTTAGAAATTAAACAGAATGCGTTAAACTTTTAGGAAGTGATTTTCTTGTAAGAGGGAGCTTTTTAATTACTGAGATAGTACAATATATGTTTCCAGCTAAAGTCTAAATTGAATAAATAAGAAACATTGTCAAAAGCTAGGTTGGATTTTTTCACCAAAAAACCCTCAAAGAAATTATTTGGGTGGGGTTGTTTTTTCTGGCCCCTCCCTCCCTCCCTCCCTCTCTCTCTCTCTCTCTCTCTCACACACACACACACACACACACACACATTTTTAAACACCATGTGTGAGGAATATGATTGTTATTATCCCAAAGACCTTACTTGTCTGCTCACTGCATCTCTGTTTATGAAATGCCATAACAAAAGTGAGCTCATACTTGTGTGCTTCCACTGCGTGATGTTCCTGTGTGCCAGATGGGCACTTTCATGACTGTATGAGCGTGGATTATTTCATTTCCTACATCTGGGACTCCAAATGGCTGTGCAGAATGTCACAGGAGAGAAGCACGGCTTTTTCAGCTGGGGAAACTGGCCTTCGCAAGGGAGCCCACGAGATCAGAGGGCATCAAGCAGAAGGGGTGCCCCGTGTGGGTATCAGAAAGTTCACATACCACTGGGGCCAGGAGGGAAACCTTTAGAAGTAGGAACAAAGCAAAAATAAACAATAACAAATGCTGTATGTCAGCTGCAGGGAAAGAAAGGGGGAGGGAAAGGGGGGAATAATAAACCACGAGCAATTTCTCAGCCAGCAGTCAAAGATGGGCTTGAAATGCTGCACAGTTATGGTGGAGAGATGCTGTGACCTTCAGATTGAGCTCTCTGTACCACAAAGAGTAGGCATGGCCCAAGAGAAACAGTGAAAAGGGTGCTGTCATTCACCACAGGACCTTGGCTTCATTTGCACTGATCTCCAGTTGGAAACCTGGCCAACAAAGCCTAATCAGATCTCACAGTGGGTTCCCACAGCACCATTTCAACTCAGATAGCTCTACCGTTCCACAGCTTTAAAAGAGAAGGGGGTGCTAAGAATAGGTACATGACACGAATCAGTGTTCCCATGTGACACGCCGTTGATTTAACTGGAGTCCTGTGAGAGTTGCAGAGCCATGTGATATGCTTGATCATAAGGGACCCTGCTCAGCTCAGGTATGAATTCATAGGGTGCTCCACCTGTCAAATAGCACCTGTAATGACCAATAGGCTCTCTCTGGGCTCAATGAGGGCAGCAGGAGGGGAAATGATGGTTATACCCAATCCAACCCAACCCCCAGTCATTGGAAGCTGCCTCCTAAAATGGAAGACTCTGCTCCAGGAGCAAAGGTTGTCCACTGTCACCCACCCTTTGAACTGGAGTGCCATAAGCACTGGAGTTGTGTTCTTTTTAAAGATGGATCAATTTTAAAAAAATAATAGAGTCAGTCATGTGGGTGAGGGCCCACTTGATTCTCATGGGAAAACTAGGCCAGCACAGCTGAAGGCAAACCGACTACATTAAAAACAAGCAATGCAGAAGACTGGGTTACCACACACTTTTTGGCATGGCCAGCCAAATGTGAGACTGTACATGGAACACTCTGCAATATTTGAGGGTTGGGGGATGACTTGGTACCCAATCAGTCCTTGTAGAGATGGAATGGTTCCACTTACCCCAGGGAGAGGCCGTGGCTCAGTGATAGTGCACCTGCTTTGCAGGCAAAAGGTCCCAGGTTCAATCCACGACAACTCTACATCAGAGTGGGAAAGACCCCTGCTTGAAGCCCTGGAGAACTGGTGTGTAGAGTATAGGCCAAGAGTAGGCTACCTGGTGCCCTCAAGATGTTTTGTATTACAACTCTCCACAGACCTGGCCATTGATCTTGTTGACAGAGGCTGGTGGGAATTGTAGTCCAAAACAACTAGAGAGCACCTTTCGTCTACCCTGACCATAGTGAACTACTTGGAGCAATGGATCTGACTTGGTAAGGCTTCCTCTTAAGCAAGCTGTGATAAACAACCACTGTGCTCTTCCAGGTAGCCATTTCTTCCAAGACTTTTAGTAAAACTGTGGTGTACATGGGCTCCCCCAAAGATGAAGCACTGAAGGTAGCTATAGTCCAACCCTGAAAATGGGCAATGAACATTGCATCCACTCGACATTGCATTTAATGGTGAACACTACAAGGTTGGCAATGTTTGGGGCTCACACAAGAGACTTGGGCTAGTCCAAGGGGATGGGTTCAACTTTTTTCATCTTCCAGCTACAGGCCTCCCTACCATACTGCAGACTGCTGCTTTTGAAACTTCCTTCAGTTTAAAAGCAGTTTGCCAAGTGGCATTTAGATGCAGAGGTGAGGTATCTTTCTGGTAACAAGGTTAAATGAAAACAGAAGGTGTGCAATTTCGTATCCTGAACCTCTGGTTGTTGAAGCTGAAGTGATTTTTTTAAAGGTATCACTGTGATGTGTTTTCAGACTGAGGGGAGGGGGTAAATGCAAAAACAAATACTCCAAAAAACTTTCTGAAAAGAATTTGTGACAGAGAGTCAAAACATAAACAGCAGTTGCCTTCACGGTTTTGCATAAGATATTTACAAACCAGAGCATATCAGTGTTTGCTTTATGCTTTTTCACATCCTGCTCAGTTTAAAGCAGCAATTTTCTGCAAGGACAACAGAGGAAAAAAACATGCTTTACACTGCTTATATTAATTACATTTTTCATTACCCGTCATGTTTTCTACAGGCTTGTGTATTATTACTGCAAAATGTAATGAAACAGAAAAGGGGAGGGAGAGAGAGAGAGAGAGAGAGAGAATGGACTTCTGGGAAATTTTCCAATTCTTGAAATGCAACGTTAATTGAGAGCTATTTTTAGGGCAGCTCAGATAGTGTGGGACCCTGTGCCATCCGTCACAGAGTGGGTGCAGGCCAGGAGTAGTTGTGCTTTGTTGGGTGCGGAGCTTCCACCCGTGGGGAGAAAAACAAAATAAGAGGGAACGAAGTCCCACAATGTTCCCCCCTCCCTTTTCAAGGGTGTAGTGGAGATTTAATGGCTCTGCGCAGCGTCCTCAAAGCAAAAGGGGAATGGAAAGGGTGCAGCGCTGGAGCTATGCCAAGGCCCAACAGGTTTGAACCGTAAGAGTTCGGGGCAAGGGGGCGGGGAGCTGCCATGACAGGAGGTCAGATTCAATGAAAGCAAGCAGCTCCATTCCTTCTTGTGGAGAAATTCCAGCATTTGCGAGGGAGCAGCGCTTCGAAATCAACACGCAATCCGGAGCAATGGATTGGAAATGCGATCCCTTTAATTCATATCTCCCTCTCAAAAAGGCTGCCAAAAATCAATTATTTTAATTTGTATATAGCACAGGCATGTGCTGATTCGAGCTTCTTTTGAAGTATGTTTTAAACAGGCAGCACACAAAGCCACTCACTCTCCCAAATGCAATAAAGGAAGGGGAGGGGGGGTGAAGAGAGAAGTTTAAAACACTGCAAAGACCACAAGTTCTCACAGACGCTTTGATCCCAGCAAGGAGACACACAGAGCCAGTTCAAGCAAATCTAGGCACCCCCTTTCAAGGCATTCTGCTGGAATCCCAAGAGTCAGAGAACAGGGTTGTCTCTTTCCTTTATCCGAGCTTTCTGTTACCATGTTGCAGAGCAGGGGTAGGCCAGCTTCAAGCTTGCGTGGTCTTTTTTGCTTTACAAGAATCCCCGTGGCCTCTACCAATATGTATCGAATGTAAAAAGCAAGAATACATACCCAGGATCTCCTACAGTGTCATCCTAGATATGTCCATTCCAAATTATTAATTAATTAATTTTATTTACAGTATTTATATACCACTCACTCCACATCCAGAAGATTTCGGAGCAGTGAGCAACAAGCAGAATAAAAAATAAAAACACAATATTAAAATCACTATTATTAAAAGAATAGAGTTCTGATAAAACCCAAGTTCTGGTATAACTGTGGCCGGCCACTCAAGGAAAGCTTCCTGATATAACGACATTTTCAAGAGGCACCAGAAACAACATAACATTGGAACCTGCCTGTCCTCCCATGGCAGGGAATTCCATAGGAAGGGGACCACCACACTGAAGGCTCTTCTCCTGGTGGACTCCAGTCAGACCATAGGCCCATGTGGAACCACCAGGAACATGCCTCAGATGACCTCAGTGACCAGGAAGGTTCATAAGGGAGAATTAAGTCCCACTGAGTTGGATGGATCTTTCTCCCTGGTAAGTGGGTACAATTTCAGCCTTAGCAGTTACAGTGTAACTCATCTGTGTTGAATGAATGTGAGTATGCACTTTCTTAACAACATATGAAGCATCAGACCAAAATCCACTTAACCTAGCATTCTATCTCAGCAGCCACTGGGCATTTTGTGGTCCACCCAAAACTGGCCAGTAGATTGCTCACCAATACAGCAGTATCATCTACCGTCTGTAGATGATACTGCTGTAGAAAGTCTAGCAAGCACATAGAACTGCTGTTGCCGCAGCCTATATGAAGTCAAACTCTCTGTCATCAAAATCCATTTGCAGATACACCATGGGATGACTTTTTATTCATTTATTTATTTACAATATGCATATCTTGCTTTCGGCCTGACAACAGGCCTCCAAGGCAGCTTACAATAAAAGAAAATGAACACACAATAAACATAGGGTTTTAAAATAAAAATAATAAGAGGATGAGATGACTAAAGAATCCTGTGATTCAACTGCTGTGCTTTAAAGGTTATGCAGTGGCCACAGGGGAAAATGAAATCACATGAATTTGGCCCATGGGCTACAGTATCTCCTAATGTAAATGTTAAGGGTGGACAAATCAATCTGTTTTGGTGTCTTTCCATTTCTCATTCTCCCAATCTTTTTCCAATCTTCAGTTCATCCCAAAATTTGAGTTTTTTAAAGAAATTGCATGAAAATTCATACATATTTTGTGCGTTCTTCTCCTACGTTCATGTTTTGTATGCAATTTTGCCTAAGGGTGCCTCTACAAGAGCGATGTAAAACTCTTTCAAGGCACATTAAAATTTGTACCTCTACAAGAGCGGAGCGCAAATCGGGGGTTGAGGTGCATTTTCTCTCTGATTATGCGCATTATTGAATGCGCATTAAATAGCGAGTTTTTTCTCTCCGCGGCTGTTAAAGCGCATTTTGACCATGTAAACAAGCGATTCTCCGCATTTCAGCCACTTTAAAGCGTGTTTCATTCTGCCGGTTATGTCCTTAACCGCATGTCGTTTACAGGATTTAGGCGTAAAAGCGATTAGATGTGCATAATCGGAGAACCAGGCGTCAAACCAAATTCTTGTAGAGAGGACCTAATATGCAAAGCATTTTCACTAAAATAATGCATTTTTTTAAAAGAGTGTTTTCGCTAATATACACATTTTGGTGTACCACCAGTGCAAAATTCAGAGACGTGCAGATTCTGAACTATAACTTTCAAATATCATGTTAGTTCAAAAGTGCGAAATTAGGTGAACTCACATTAAAATTTGAACCAAACAATTCCCCCCTCATCCCTAGCAAATCTATGCAATCTTATATAATTATATTCTCAGTTTGTTGAGTTTATGTTCACAAGTCAGTAAGATGGGACCTATCTTGACACAATGCTTGGGCAGTTTTTGTGACTTGTGAATTCAGTGATCGGTAAAATGATTACTAAATTTACAAATGGGGATAAAATGATTATTATATTCAACAATTGGAGGTAAATTTGGGTGGGGGGAAATGCTTTAATTGGTGAATGAATATCACTATTTTCAGTTGTTCTGCCATGCAAGTGGTTGAATTAGTGATGTTAAACACTTATCTAGTGGTGCAGTGGCTAGAGCATTGGACTGGAAGTCGGGAGATCCAGGTTCTACTCCCCACATGACCATGGAAACTCACTGGATGTCTTTGAGCCAGTCACAGGCCAGGTCTACACTAAGCAAGATATAGTGGTATGAAATCGGTATGACACGGTATATAAAATACAGGAGCCACACTACTGCTTTATAGTGGTATTGAAGTGCACTGACAACTGTTGGGGCCCATTGACACATATTATATCCCACTATATCCTGCTTGGTGTGGCTCCTGCCTTTTATAAACCACGTTCATACCACTATATCCTGCTTGGTGTAGATCTAGCCACAGACTCACAGCTCAACCTACCTCAGGATTGTTGTTGTGGGGATAATAAGGGGAGGAGGAGGATTATGTATGCCGCCTTGGATTCCTGGGAGGAAAAAAGGCAGAATATAAATGTAATAAATAAAATAAACAGGGCTGGTGCCCTTGAAAATGTACATTTTTTAAAAAAAGGTATATCTTTTCACTCTTTAGTGAATGGGAGAAAAGTGCGCACTTTTGAAAAAGGTGCACAGAACTACATACTTTTCCCAACCAAAGGAAAAGAAAAACAGGTCGCTAACAAAAATGGGAGCGAGATTAACCAAGCTTTGAAGCGCAGTTTGAGAACCTTAGCAAGCTCAACCTCACTAGTTCTTCCATTCCTCTCAGCGAGCCATGGAGCAGGTAGGCAGTGGCATCTACCGCTCTTCACTGCCTCCACTGTCTGGGCCAAAGCAAAAGGCAGGTAAACAAGCAGGTTGCAATGGTGAAGTGGAAACACAAGTCCATTAGGCTTTTGTCCAGGTGTAGGCCCTCATCAAGTGCCTAACCATCCCTCTCTTGATGCAAGTCCTGGCCAAAATTACGTCTTTGGGTAGCAAATGCCATAGTTTAACTATACACTGTATGAAGTAGTACTTCTTTTTATCTGCCCTGAATCTCCCATCATTAAGCTTTATTGGATTACCATGGGTTCTAGTATTTCTCCACACCACACATTGGCTCAGTTCGGATGACATATTAAGCAACGGAGGGATAAATAACGTACTGACCGTGCGTTAGGCAGGAGGAACTCCACAGACGACACACTGCAACCGGCGCTGCTCGGAACCGGCAAACGCCCCGGCTGCAAGGAACTTGCGGTGGCCATTTTGGTTGCAGCCTCTCTTCCGTGTGTCCCCCAGCCATATCCCAGCATGCACCATGAGCGGCTGGGTTTTTTTGGCTGCTCTAGGCAGCAGAACTCTATTCCAAAACGGAATAGTCCACTGAGAGAGGGGGGGCTGAATTCGGACAACACTTTAAACAACTGGGCTTTGGGCTAAACAACATGCAAGCCCGTTGTTTCGCTGCATTGTTTAAAATGCCTGATTAGCATACTGTCAGTTGTGTGTGCGTTGTGTGCTGCCCTCCAGACGACACAATAAGTAACACAACTGACGATTGTTCCCCCCTCCTCCGTTGCCTAATGTGTCGTCCGAACTGAGCCATTCTTTCTCCATACAATACATAATTTTGTGCACCTTCAGCATGTCTCCCCTTACTTGCCTTTTCCTCTAAGCTAAACAGTCCCGAATGTGATAGGGAATTACTTTCTTAATGGGGGGATGAGGTTAGTCCACCCCTTGATCATTTTGGTTGCCATTTTTTTGCATTTTTCCTGAACATGCTTCACACTCGAATTGAAATCATTAACACGTTTTAGGCCATCACGCTATATACACACTCAGAGCCTATCTACACAAGCAGGATAAAACGTTTCGAAAACGTTTTTTGAAAACTGTATATGGAGTTTGTCCTGAGCCCCAATAGTTGTCACTACTGTTATAAACTGTTTTATAGGATCTCACAAGACAGTTAAATCCCATGGAGCTCAATGGGGGCATACTTCTGAATAAATATGCACAGGATTGCACTGTAAAGCACCCAATTTTAGATGGATTATGCCCCCCTGGGGAGCATGCCAGCTTACATTTTGACAAATATAGGCAGAATACCTCAGATTCAAAATCATACCCCAGACTTTCATTTTTAACATTCATGGAATGCTGGTACTGCCTGGAATATTTAGTCCATCCCTAATTATTTTGGACATATCTTTAATTCTTGGCCCTTTTCTGCCTTCTGTAATCAAAGCTTCGACTGGCAAGCAACTGAAATATACAAGACAGAAAACAGAACCCCTTATATAACCTACGCAGAGGAAGATCAGCTGAAATGGGTCTCTAACATGAGAGGTCCAAGAATCACCTACACAATGTTTTTTTATTCCACACAAGCAAACAGCTGGATCAGCGTGGGTTTTACCTGACTATTCCTGTTAGATTAAAAAGAAGAACTACTCTCTCAACATCTCTGGTGCTTAGATAGGAGCGATAAATCATAAATATATGCTAACATGATTTCCTCTTATCTGACACAGTGAATTAAGACTGTTGAGCACAAACATTTATAGCAGAAATGACAAACGCTTCCTTTTAGGTATGCAGCATCAAAACCATTAAGTTTTATGGTAAAGAACATTTAAAGCTAACGCAAGCAATATACATTAGTACGTTAGTGCACGAAGATGTATTTCCATGTGCACACAAACACATGCGTCGTGCATATGAATATGAATACACTGACCGTATGAGTCTAACAGGAAGTTCTGTGTTGTTTGAAACTATGTGCTTCACAAATTAGGGCTGTGTTCAAGTGTCATGCTGAACCACAGTTTATTGTGACAGGAACAAACCTATTGTCTCCCCATGGCTCATGAATTGCCCTCCCTCTTCTCTCCTCTTCTGGCATAGCCATAAGCAAGAATTTGGAAGCCTTTCCTTCTGTTTTTTTATTAACCACCACTTGTAATGTCATCCAAACCCAACAAAGTGTGGTTAATCATAACTATGATCTCTTAGAAACAAGCCATGGTTATAGTATGGTTCATGAAATTGGATTTTTTTCAATAAACTAAAGATAAGGTTAACTACAGTTTAGAGTTTGGATGTTATGCTAAATTGTGGTTATTTCAGTGAAATCGGAAATGAATGCTTCCAGTTTCTTCATTGCCGTGCCAGAGGAGAGGTGAAGGGAATGTGTGAGGCCAGGGAGAGGCTAAGCTTGTTGCCATATTGCTAGACCATAGATTATCATTATGTCCAAATGCAGCCAAGGTATATTGGTGCCACCTGATCGGTGAAAATTATCTGTGAATTTCCATTTTTGACAGCCTTGTTCAAGCAGGATCATGTGACACACTGCAGTAATAAGCAGGTTGGAGATTCCCTCTCAGAATGGGATCATGGAAATGAGGTTCACTTGATTGGGTCAATATTTGAGATTTCACAGAGGAGGGAGGATTCAGAGGTGACTTTGAAATTTTCACTTTAATGTGTTCATGTTTTCTTCAACAGCATGCCAAATGTCTTAGGTTTTAGAAACACAGGGAGAATAAGTGGTTGAGAGTCGTCCTGGAAAATTCCACCCTGATTGAGAACTCTAATTTAAATCAACATAAATCGTTTCGTAAAATCATTGGGCAAAACTGGCCAAGGCATGGATTCTGAATTACATTCCACCTTAGTCCTTCCAAGCTGTTGATGAAATTACTGACAAGTTTACAGAACTGTCTCCTTTTGCATTACTTTACAGTAACAGAGCAGTGACTTTCTCTGTCCCAAGGTTAATAAAAACAACAGCAGACAGACAGAAGTGGTGATAGTCATAGGATAATTCTTGGTGCGAGTCATAGGACAATTCTTAGGAGTACGTTTCATTGTGTTCAATGGAGTTTACTCCCTCATAAGTTTGTTTAGGATTGCTGCAGCCTTAGACATTCAGAAACAGATTATATCATCAGACTGAAAAGTAGAATCAGTAACAAAATACATTGAAATCTTGAGTCCCAAGCAAATGGCAGAATGATAGGAATCTTATCACCAAAGGGAACGCCTTCATTTGGTTAAAACACAGCCAATACCTTACACAGGCCTTCCCAATGGCCATTCTGCCTGGGGATGATGGGAGTTGTAAGCCAACACATCTGGAGGCCATCAGGTTGTAGATGGCTACCTTATACAATGTCTGTCAATAGATTCCATCTCTGCATTATTCATTCATTGGGATTCACTCCCAACACAATAACATTTTGTCATACCTTCTTCCATTTCGATATATGCTCTGCCTCAGGCAAACAATATTACTGTAAGATCTTTGGGAACAATTGACTTCTATGGGAGAAAGCAGATGAATTAGAAACAGGGACATACTGGGGGGGGGGGGGAATGGCTCCCTGTCACAAAAACTGTTGATCACAATTTGTTGGTTAAACACACAGGTATTGCCAATTAATATAATCCCCAATTATAGCCCAGCGCTGTCTCTAGGTTTGAAAGGCCCTCAGCAAAATGCCATCTGTGGGGTCCCTCCTATACTGCTGCCCTCATGCAATTAGCTGAATTAATTTTTAGATGTGGGTGACTACTAGGGTGACCATATGGAAAGGAGGACAGGGCTCCTGTATCCTTAACAGTTGTATAGAAAAGGGTATTTCAGCAGGTGTCATTTGTATGCATGAAGCACCAGGTGAACTCCCTCTTCATCACAACAGTTAAAGCTGCAGGAGCTATACTAGAACGACCAGATACAAAAGAGGGCAGGCCTCCTGCAGCTTTAACTGTTGTAATGAAGAGGGAATTTCGCCAAGTGCTGCATGCATACATATGACACCTGCTGAAATTCCATTTCCTATACAACTGTTAAAGATACAGGAGCCCTGTCCTCCTTTTCATATGGTCACCCTAGTGGCTACAAGCCGCCATTTTAATTTTCTGACAATTCAGAGCATTGTGGAAAATTTAAAATGGCAGCTCATAGCCACTCATTGATAGGAATTCAGGGCAGACATCGGGGCCAATGAATCCTGCTACGGTACTAGGAGGCCCTGACAGTCACCCAAGGGTGCTGATTGCTAACGCTATTTGGACAACTTCTATTTGCATAACCCCATCCTGGGATCTTGGATGATTTCTTGGTCATGTTAGATGGTGATAAAGAACCCAGGAATTGACTTTTCTTTACCGAGGTGAATACCATGTTATGAAGACAAACAAGATAACAATTGCAAACTATTATGAAAGCATTTTACAGATAGAAAGTGTCATAAAACCTGTGCTCAGCCTGAAGCTCACAGGATAAGGAACTACCTGAGGTAAGGAACTGCCTCTCAGTAACTATCCCTCAGCCTAACCTACCTCCTCAAATGCTACATTGAACTTTGTGGAAGGGTGCAATACAAATCAATAAATCATATACACTTTATAAATCCTTGTATTATAAAGAAATAAAAAATAATAACAAGAGCAATTATTTATAATAAAGGGAAGCTAGCTAGTCCTTTTTCACTGTGATGTATTCTGTCCCTGGTGTAAGCAGCTGCAGAAGCTCTCGCACATGTGACCATTGTAGCTTGGCAGTTTTGAGGTCACATCATTAATTACAAAAAATATGTGTCTTATTCTCCACTCCATTACACTGGTTTTATGCCCGTATAATTCCACTGAAAGTTCTTCAGCTATACCCACATAAAAAAAGGAAATTATAAATGCTTTTCAAAATACAGCTCCCTTTTCCCTGTTCCACGGATCTGGAGGCATATCCTCTGCCTTGCAATATTTTTAAATCCCAAAATTCTCTATCAGAAGTTTTAAAAAAAAAAAAGTTCAGTTTTATCCAGAATGCTGCACTATTTCCCAGCCATTAAAAGTGCCCCTGAACAATGTAAGAAACATTGGGGAACAGTGTAGCAAAGGAACAATGGGTAACATTCACGGAAGCCAAATTCTTTTCATTTGTTAATTGCCTGGCATGAATTGTGTTGACATTGGTTTGTACTCTGCTCCAAATATGTTAAAAACCTTCTTGAAGAAAGAAGCTTCAAAAGATGCAGTCACCATGTAAGATCCCGTACATCTCTTGTGTTCAGAATAAATCCACCCACACAAGCAGGAGATCCTTATTTTCTGACATACAGGAATTTATTGTCCTGTCCCCACCAATCGCTTCCTTGAAGAGGCCTTCATTTTTTAAAAAAATCTTCTCTGATGCCAGAAGGGACCCACACAATGATTAACACGTTGTGGAGGGGGGAGGACTTTGGGGTGAGAGCAATTAGCCCAGAATGTAACAAATCTAAAAATAAATTGGCTTCATTTTTTTGTCTCCTTTGCACCAGTGTAAGCTGAGCAACATTAATTAACGTTATAGGACAATAAGAATTAAATTGGCTTGGTCACCAGATTTTTGCCGGACGGCTCTGCTGCTGCTGCTATTGCTATCCAACTTCAAAGATTTGGAAAGATGCTGCTGGAGAATAGAAACCTGTTTTTCATCAACCAGGCCGGCCTGACAAATTAAGTCTGTGGAGCCATTAGATTAAGATAAGAGCTTATCTCCTCGACTGACATTTATTCAGAGGTTTTTATACTGCTCAGCTAGTAATTAGAGTCGTTGAATTTTTAACACTGCTTTGTCCAGGCACTTGACAACCCAGAGTCCAAAAATATAGTGTTTGAGAGGAGTTTTTTTAAAAAAAAAATTAACCCAAGAATGCAAAATAATTAGCCTGGAAAGGTTTCTTTTTGTTTCTGGAAAAGTATCATGACGCTAAAGCATGCAGGAAGGTTTTTTTAGCGAGTCTGTTGCATAATCACTTGTATTCAAACCTGGCAGCCCCCTTACATTAAGCCTTTAGGTAGTAAAGCTTAGGTATCTTTTCTCTCCAGGATCTATAATTTCTTTCAGCCCATACATCTTGCAAATGCTAACATGTTACGAGGGCATAATCAAAACGGTGGCCCTAGTCATTAATGACTGCCTGCTGTTTTACCCGCCTAATTCAGTGTACAGGCTGTGATTTCGCAGGAGACGTTTAAAAGGAATTTTCTGCTTCATATGGGCTGATTTCACTGCATAAGGTTTATTTTTCCTGCCCTAATTTTTTGTTATAATAGCAAACTGATTGCTCCACAATAGGCTGATATATTTGATTTGGATGCATGCTTTGAAGGCCGCCTTAGATTAGTAGATCTTACGTGTGTGTTTTAAGCAGCTCGTTTTGAGCAATTTGGAGATCAGAATTGGAATAATAAATTAGTAGTTAAATGGGTGATGCGTTATTTATGGAAATTTGGATGGCTTGTTATGACTGCATCCTGTTAACAGTCCCCAATATATTGTTTACACCCTTCACTCAACATGCTAAGTTTGTTATCTTTAACAACATTCCCCCCACCCCCAACACATCCAGAAAGCATCTTGGAATAGAGAAATATGAGGCCATTCAACTGATCCATTTGCATTTCCCCTGCTTCTCTTACCGAAAGGAAAGAAGCCAGATTTGTAAACAGGGGCTCCTGAATGTGATGTTTCCCTTTACGTTTCAAGCACTACAGCAATGTGTGCAGGAACTCTTCACTGGTGTGCATATGACCACACTGATACATCACAATGTAAGGCAAATGCAGCTGATGATTTATCGAGATTTATAGTGTGCGTGGAGCCACAAGTTAAGCTGGTCATCTAAGAGTGGGATGTTAATCATAATGGATAGAGCAGTCTTTCCCAACCTGGTGTCCTCCGCATGGTTTGAACTACAAATCCCAGAATCCCTCCCTTTTGAAGGAAGGTTACAACATCTGGGATTGCTTAGCTAGGAAAAAAAGGAGGCTAAGGGGAAACATGATAGTCCACAAAATTATGGATATTGTGGACAGTGTGGTCAGGGAGACATTTTTCTCTCTCTCTCTCTCTCTCTCTCAAAATATTAGAACCAGGGGTCATCCCATGAAGCTGATTGGTGGGAGGTTCTGGACAAATAAAAGAAAGTACTTCTTCACACAGAGCATAGCTAAACTATGGAATTCACTACCACAAGACGTAGTGATGACCACTAGCTTGGATGCTTTAAAACGGGGTTAGACAAATTCCTGGAGGAGAAGGCTATCAATGGCTCACAGTCATGATGGCTATAAGCTACTTCCAGTAGCAGAGGCAGTATGCCTATGTACACCAGTTGCTGGGGAACATGGGTGGGAGGGTGCATCTTACTCATGTCCTGCTTGTGGAGTTCCAATGGGCAGCTGGCTGGCCACTGTATGAACACAATGCTGGACTAGATGGTCCTTTGTTTGATTCAGCATAGCTCTTCTTAGGTTCTTATGTCCTGACCATTGTCCATATCGGCTGGCGCTGATGGGAGTTGAAGTCCAAAACATCTAGAAGGAACAAGGTTAGGAAAGGCTGGGACGTTTTCAGTTCAAAATGCATGCAAACCAGTTCAGTTTTAGGGCCCTGTGTAAACAGGGTGCAGGGAGGTATCTTTGGAGTAGAGAAGATTGTCCACAGGAATTCCAGCTTTTTCAGCAGAAGATGCCTGATTTGAAAGCTTATCTTTCTCCTTCCCATTTTGATCTTGCCAGTCATTTGTGTTCATATCAGTTTCACCTTCATGGACATTTCCTAAACAATGTTATTGCTGATTAAGGCTGACCTGAGCTTACTAGACCAAACAAAAGAAAACATCTTGAAACACAGCTCAGTCATTAGTACTTACAAAGCATTTTGTTATTGGTTTACAAAAGACCTAAACTGTGCCTTGCAATGTTCCATAGTGCTTTCCTTTGATCTAGCAAGCACAGTGCCAAGATTTCTATAACCCTAGCAGGGCCTGAGCTGCTAATTACAATCAAATTTATTTACAGGACCTCAGCTATTTTTCAAAGTGGCTGTGATCAACTTTACTATATATGGGCTTCTAAGATATGTCAGATGGGAGAACACCTTGCAGGAAAACTTAGCTCAGAATGTGCAAACAGAGCATAATTTCAGGAATGTGATCTGATTTAATGGAGACATTAATATACAGGCCCTAATTTTCTTGGATTTCAAGGGCAGGAGGCAGAGCATAGATCTCACTCTTTTCGGTTGTCAAGAGTTGGCAGTTGTCAAGAGTTGTCCAGCAAATTTCTTCTTCCAAGTGTTCCAGAAAGATTAGCAAGATTGTAAAATGATCATCGGAAAATATGCTAGAGGCCTCATCTACAAGAATTCGCCTTTATGCCTGGTTAGGCAATTATGCGCATATTCGCAGAAGCACATTTAAGACTAATACCTCTGTACGAGAGGTGGCGAAGCGCATTACTGGACGACCGAAACGCGATTTAAACTGTTGACATGCGGAGAATCGCTTGTTCACATAGTCAAAATGCGCTTTAACGACCGGAGCAAAATAAAACTCGCTATTTAACGCGCATTCGATAATGCGCATAATCGGAGAGAAAACGCGCCTCTATGCCCGATTTGCGCTCCGTTCTTGTAGAGGTAATTTTTTTAACGCGCCTTGAAAGAGCTTTAAATGCCTCTTGTAGAGGCAGCCAGAGAAGGGCCAAACCCACAGAATAGTTAAGGATTTTACAATTTCATACACTTACTCCTGGTTTCATCTGGCAGTGTAGGATTATACCATCAGAAAGAAAGTCACAGAGCCTATCCACATTACCCTTAAAATGACTTATATTCTGTTTAAAAACGTAGTTTTTTAAGTTGTTTCATTACTTGGTAGGACACACTGAGCAGTACTTACGTTTCATAGTGACTGCTTCCTCCGTCCTCAAAGTGTTCAATGGCATATTACAGGTTTAATTCCTTGACTCTTCTTCTTTCGTTTCTGTTTTGCAGGCTGCTTGAGTTACTGAGACAGAAGTGGGTGGGTCAAGCAGCCTGCAAAACAGAAACGAAAGAAGAAGAGTCAAGGAATTAACCCTGTAATACACCAGTGAACGCTTTGAGGACAGAGGAAGCAGTCACTATAAAATGTAAGTACTGCTCAGTGTGTCCTACCACATAATGAAACGACTTAAAAAAACACGTTTTTAAACAGAATGTAAGTCATTTTAAGGGCAATGTGGATAGGCTCACATAAACCATATGCACTAGGCCAGCATTCCCCAACCTGGCACCCTCCAGATGTACTGGATTACAAATCCCATCATCACCTGCTAGCATATCCATCAGCTGCTGGCTGAGGATGATGGGAGTTAAGAACATAAGAAGAGCCCTGCAGGATTAGAACAAGGGTCCATCTAGTCCAGCATTCTGTTCACACAGGGGCCAACCAAGAAGGACATGAGTACAACATCACCCAGCACATCTGAAGGGTGCCAGGATGGGAGAGACTGCATATTTGAAAGCTCCCATAGACATCGGGGTTCCATGTTTGAGATTTCCATTGTCCTTTTCTTTCAAAAAAAAGCAGCTGGGGAGGGATTTGGATCAGGATGCTGGCCCCTGAACTTCAGACACATTCCAAACCTGCCTCTCATTCTGTGGACATCAGGAGCTCCAAACACAGAGCTTCCACACTCATGCTGCATCTAGGTTGACCCTTAGAAATGTAAATCATACCTGAGATATTCCTTGAAAGAAACCTCTCTTTAGCATTTATTACACTCTGGAGAAAATAATATTTTCAGCCATAGTGGTAGGCATAGATTATCTGTCTCTGCCCTGGCTGGTCTAAGTTTTCTTCCCCACATTCATATACTGGAAGGATTCTCTTCACCCCAAGAAGGGGATGGGGAGTACGAGCTTTGTCATTTAAGAGGAGCAATCTAGTTTGAAGTAAAATCAGATCTCCTAAGGTGAATGTTCATTGTCAACAGAGATATTCCCTATCCACTTTTGCGGTCTTCCACTCATGTTACTCTATTTCAGGCATGGGGGACCTCTGGCCATTGGCCCAGATATGGTCTGCACAGTCTTCCAGCCCAATTGGTCTCTGTCCAGGCAGGGAAAAGCTCTTATCTCCAATCAGCAGCTGATTGGAGATAAGAGCCTTTCCCTGTTGCACACCGAGAAAAGTTGTCTTTCTCCGCATTCAACAGAAAAGCTGAAGGCCATGAAAGGCAGTGAACTGCCTTCCTGGGTAGTTCACTGCCTTTCCATATGGTGTAGGGCAGAGCAAGAAAGAGAAAGAGCATATGTGTCTGGGAAAGCACACGGGAGGTCACATGGCAGCACTTTCAGAGGTTGGCGAGCAACTTCCAAAATGTTTTCCTAGTGCCAATGTGGCCCTCAAAGTTTTCCCACACCCCTGCTCTATTTCCACTGCAGTAGGCAAGGGACAAATGCAATGGCAGTGCAGGCTGAATCTTCCCTTCCCTCCAACTTGTTCACGTTTGCCATTGGCTCAACAGTACTGTCAACTAGACCACTAAAAAGTCTTGCGGCAGCTTAATGACTAACAGATTTATTGTGGACTTTTGTGGACATTGCATCAGATGCATGAAGTCGCCGGATAAATTCTGAATGAGGTCAGCTTATTGGAAGTTGTATATGTTTGGGGAGCCCCTGTAATTCCTCACACACACCCCTTTGCCCCTGATTCTTTCACACACACAGAGAGAGTTCCTAATTCATAAAAGCTTATGTCACAATAAATCTGATAATTGAGGTGTCACAAAACCTTTTATTGTTTTTGCTGCAACAAATAACATGGCTACTCCTCTGAAAGTGTTTGAAACTGCAAATCTCCTCCTCCTCCTCCTCCTCCTCCTCCTCCTCCTCCTCCCTTTACAAAGAACATGAAAAGGGAGTTGGGCAGTTCATCTTTATGCACTAACTTCAGTAGCAATGGTACAAGCAGTCAAATGGGCTGCTACAGTGAAAATCTGGCAAGAAGTGCAGAACTGTTTATGCAGTGGCTCATGCAATCAGGCCATAAAAAGTGCTGTTTAGTTCTTACTTGTTAGTTTGTCTCTGGTCTTGATCAGTATTTTTATACTGCTTTGTGTTATACCGTCTTAATCTAAAGTGCCTTGTGTACTTTTTGTAAAAAGATGATAAGAAGAATAGAAGTTACTTTGCAGCCACTACTTTTTCTGGACACCAGCGTCCACTGGATGATTTCTTAACATTAGCCAAATTCCAGTCTCCACAAAATCAAAGATGTTTAAATGCAGAATTTATATTAGATTAGATTATACAACAGGCCAGAGAGACACAATTAACAGAAAAACCTTCCAAACTCAAGGAGACCGCTTCGCAGAAGAAATGGCATGTGCAGACATCCAACTTACTCTGTTTACCACTAGTTGAATTTCACTGTGCATTAAGCATATCACCTCTGTGGAGTTAGGGATATATAAGGATTTGGTTTTGATTCCCTTTGGTCAAGAATTTTCCCTATTTGCACCTTGCTTGCATTTGCGTTCAAAAAAATGCATACATTAAAAAAAACGTGCACTCTAGAAATGTGAATTTTGGGGGAAATTTGCATTTTCAGGTTTTAGTCAATGGGAAGAAGTTTAGTCAGTGGGGGATGCACTTTTAAAAATTGTGCACCCAAATGCGCACTTTCCCATTCAAACAACAACAGCAGCTCCCAATTGGGAATGGAAATGAGGTGAGATGAGATGAGCTTTAAAGTGAAAATTAGAGAACCTGAATGCGATCAAACTTTGCTGATTCTCCCATCCTTACTGTGGAAGGAATTTGCACTGCTAGAGCATTTCTTTCCTCTCAAAACACAGCATTTTAAGTGTTTCCATTTTGCAGATGGACTAGTAGTGGGAGCACTGAGTAGGCAGTTAATCAGCAAAGCAAAGAGAGGACTATTATGCCAGTCTATTTTGAATGTCCAAACTGGGTTGTTATTAATGGTGATTGTCTCATGCCAAATCTGTAGATAAAGGCTATTTCTCATACTGCAATTTTCTAACTGAGATCATCTCCATGTAGGAAAACATGTGTTTACTGTAATGTGTGAAGCACGGCATGAATATTTATTATGCCGTGAATGCACCAGTTGGACAACTGATGCATGCAGTGAAAAACAAAACCCCACAAACATTTGTGTCATACTTCACATATCATCATAAACAAACACAGGTTTTCCTTCACAGAGATTCTCTCTGTAAGAAAATTATAATGAATGAAGCAGTCCTGATATGGTTCAGAAATCCACCCAAGATGTCTTAAGAAGGACACATATTGACTTACTTGAATTCAGGTGCTACGTTCGGAAACTCTTGGTCCAACCAGACTGTTGTTTAGTTGTGCACGTTACATTTGTATTAAAGTAAGCAAGAGAACTCCAGGCCTGCAACTTCCAGCTCTTTGTTGCTTCACCTTTCTTTGGTTAAATAACTATATACCAAGGATAAGTAAGATGTGCCTGTGGGTACCAGTGAACCCCAACGGCTTTCTAAGTGCCCATCAAGGTGCTATTCCGCTTTCACTTCTTTTAAAAAATAATAATAACACAATTTCTTACCAGCAGCTGGGATCACTTTAAAGCAAAGTGAGGGCCTCCAGCTAATGCCCTCTGCGTTGTCCATGGGCCTCTGGGCCACATGTGGGACTCAGAGCCAGACACCAAGAAAAAGCAGAAGCAAGAGAAAAAGGGTTTCCTGTCACTTCTGTGTGGTAAGCTGGGTAGGAGTCCTAAGGAGAGTAGTGGAAGGATAGGAACAGCAGCAGTAAACCAGCTTGGGATCAGGGAAGTCAACAGGAAGTGAGCAGGGAGGGCGGGGCAGAGTAGCAGGAAGCAAGGCAGGAGGGAGAGCAGCAGGAAACCATGGGGGGGGGCCTGGGGGAACCAACTGGGAGCAACCTGGGAGATTGGGGAGAGCTGAGTGCTTGTATGTCTGAATGCATGAGGGTATGGACATGTGTGAGAAAGAGAGAAGGAAAGAGAAAGAGTTTCAGGGGGATTTTAGAGGGATTCTGAAGAAGAGTGAATGGCTTAGTTCGGACAACACGATAATCAAAGAGTGGGGGGGAACAATCATCAGTTGTGTTGCTTATTGTGTCGTGTGGAGGACAACACACAACGCACACACAACTGACAGTACGCTATTTGGAGCACTTAAACAACAGAGAAAAACAATGGGCTTGCACATTGTTTATCCCGAACTCCGTTGTTTAAAGTGTTGTGTGGAGGGAACCCCCTCTCTCCTTGTACTATTCCGTTTGGTCATAGAGTTCGCTGGCCAGAGCAGCTGGAAAAAAACCCGGCTGCTCAGATACAGCCGGCAGAACTTGCGGTGCATGCTGGGATATGGCCGGAGAACTGAGGAAGGTGGGAGGGAGCAGATGCAGCAGCCTAGAAGGATGCTGGGACTTTCAGCCATGCGACAGGGGAGAGGCAACATGTCGTGTGGTGGGTGCTGCCGCAACACCGCCAAAATAACGCATGGTCAATACGCTATTTCCCCCTCCGTTGCCTACAGTGTCATCCAAACTAAGCCAGTGTGGTGTTTTGTGTGCTCACAGTGAGGAAAAGAAAGGAGGGATGTGTATATGCATGCATGCATGATGAATACATGGGGTGCTTGCATGTGTGTATGTAAATGAATGAAGAAATAATGGAGATGGATGGATGTGTATAAAATGAGTGGTGAGCCAAGATGAGAGAGAAAAAGAAAAGGGAGGAATGAGTTGGTTGGCAGAGGGATGGGGAAAGAAAAAGAATTTGCCTTCTGTGAACTGGGTTTCCATTGGCACTGAAAACTGAAGCCTCAAAGGAGTACTTTAGTGTGTTGGGGCTCAGACTTCACCTCTGCCTTGTTTCAGGCAAATTATTTGCCCTTTGTCACTAGCCACACCTCCCATGGCAGCCATTTTGTGATGGTGCCCAGGCTGTGTATGGATGGATCCATTTTGGCTACATAGGGACCAGCACTCGGAGAACAAGTTCACTGTCATTCTATAGAATTCTTTACTAATAAGTTAATGGTGCTGTTGGGGGGATTGTCTCTTTGCCAGTCTGGGCAGCCCAGCAAATGTTCAACCTCATCACCCTCCGGAGGAATTCCCTCCTTATACCAGGTCAAGTGGGAGGGTTCAAAGCTGCTCAAATGGGAGGGGAGGGGATTAAAAAACCCTTGATGTCTTGGCACCGGCCAGTGGTGCTGACCCTTTAGGCCTTGTTCATTTCAAATTGTAGTTGCCGATTAGTATTCTAGTTCATCCACAGTCCTATAGTCACTTACCTAAGAGTAAGTTCTATTGAATTCAGTGGGACTTGCTTTTAACTAGACGTGCACAGGATTGCACTGTCTGGATTTTGCAACACTCATACACTTTCCCCCGTATACAGAGATTAATCTCCAGGTTGGAAAAAGTAATTTACAAAGTGGCCTTTAGTGACACTCTGTGTTATTATAGACTTATTGTATCAGTCTCATATTGCAGTGCCAAAGGATAATGTGGGACAACAAATACACCTGTACAGAAGTCATTTGAGAGATGGCATTCACATCAATACTCCTTGCTGGCGTCTGGAAACAATGCCACTATAGTATTTTAAAAGCTGAATATCACCCCATGTAATCCAGGTTGCAATATAAAAATCACCATTGAACAAGTTTTCATCTTGCACAAATATCACACAGACGTTGAAGTGCAGATGATTTTCAAGCAATTTCCTTCTCTGCCTTCACAAGATGAAATGTAACCAAACTCATCCATCGCATCTTGTTTGGAATAATAGATGGCAAAATAAAAACCGGGGGGGGGGGGGGTTAACAGCTGCTAGAAATAGAAGTGTCCAAAGCAGGGGAAGAATACAGCCTATGAATACAGTCAAATATAATTTAGGGAAGTATCAGTTTGCATCTTCTCAAATAATCCTTAACATTTAAGGGTGGGAGAATATATGAATGGAGCTTTAAGCCCCAGCCCATTCAGACAGATGAGATGGGGGCAACAACCAGCATGGCCAAACAACATCGGCAAAGCCAAGGCATTGAGTGTGTAGACTAGCCTTCTACAGCCTGGTGCCTTCCAGATGTTTTGGACTACAATTCCCATTGTCAATGACCATTGGCCATGCTGGGTGAGCCTGATAGCAGTTGTAGTCCAAAACATTTGGAAGGCACCAGAATAGGCAAGGCTGGTGTAGACCCACAATGTTGCGGAGCAGCACAAGAAGATCCCTGCAGTATTGAACGAAAGATCCATCACGTCTAACATTCTATTTTCTAAAGTAGTGGTGAACGAGATGTTTATTAGCAGGGCAGGAATCCTCCTCCACTGCTTTTACCCAGCTTTCAGAGATAGACTATCTCTAAACATGGAGGCGCCATTTAGCTATCATGGCTCATAGATGTATTTTCAATGAGTCATTTAGCACATGCTTCTCACTAGCAAATAACATGGTGAAAATGTTAATTTGCACTTCTTTCCATGCTTCAGAGGTCTCACCTGAGTTGCGCAATGAAGTGTGGGAAGAGCATACAAGAGTCATTTGTACATCTGTTATTGCCATTTCTGTGTATGGCTGTATGAGAAATTCATTTCAATTAATTTTTGATCAGGATTTACCCACTTTGCACCTTCTATACTGAACTATACTTCTATACTCGGATGTAATCTGCAGTCAAAATCCGTACATTTTTGAGCTTGTGATATGATTCACGGACCCTGAAAAATGTTTTTGACAACATGTGTACAGTTGAAAAATGTGCATGGAAAAAAATGTGTACTTTTGAAAAATACACACAAATATTCTTTAGTCAATGGAAGAAGAATGCATACATGTCAAAGATGCACAAAAATTGATGCGTATGTTTGGGAAAATATGCATAAAACCATGCATGGATTTTCATGCCAAAAAACAAACAAACCCGAAGCTCACAATCTGATACGGATTCTAGTCGAAATGAGCTTTGAGATGGAATTCAGCGAACTTAATGAGCTCGCATTTTGCTGATTCGTACATCCCTTCTGTGAAATGCGTAAAGGCCTTTTCAATTGCCAGTACAGGATAGAATATGTTGCAATAAATAATGAAATTAACAAGAGTGATCACGACAAACTAGCATACCATTTCTTATTTTTTGGGTGCACACATGCATGCGCACACACGTTTGCTACCATTTTTACCAGAATTAAAAGGGTAAAAATCTTGCCTATGACTTTAACAGTTGTGGAACAGTGCAATCCGATTTTAAACCTGAGCTTCTTTAGCTTCGGTGCAAAGTAAATCAACTCGTCTCCATGGTAGGTGATAGATATATCATACAAACTCCTAGGTGATACGTAGCCAGTACTTTGTTTTTCACTACAGTAGTTTCTTACCACCTTAACTCAGATGGAACACAGCGAAGATTGCCTAGTAAGTAAAGCAAAGTGATTTTTAAAAAGAAAGAAAAAATATCTTTTCTTCCATGAGATGAAATATATATATATATATATATATATATATATGGTTCCAAATGCATACTGTAATATATTTATTATAGTGTTTCTCCCAATGGAATTCTGATACGTACAACCCAGGTTTTCTCTACCTACAAACAATCTCAGTGCTCCCCTGATATGTGTTCCTCTGGGGAAATGTAATGTGTGAACTAGACAATCACTGGCATAACCCACAATTACCATTTCCATGAGCCCTTTTTCACTCAGTAGGTCTTTTTTTTTCCTACAGCCCTCTTGAGGCATTCAAATGACACCCCCCCCCCCCTTTTCAGTATTTCACGCTGGATGCACAAAAGTCTGAAGTTCCTTCCACAGCATTTCAAATAAAGGACTATCCTCAGTAAAGTAGGCTTCCTGGCCACCCTATGTTAAACCAACATCCCTCATGAGCTGAAGGTAAGAGTGAGGTCATGCCCCTACCCTGACATGCCTCCTGCCAGCCGCATGCTCAGTGAGCATGACAAGGCCCGATGCACATAGAGAAATGTGTATGTAGAGCTCCTCTGTGTGAGGGGAGATTCTGGGCCAGTCACAATCTTCCCTTGCCTGGAGGAGCTCTTCATGAGTACACTAGTACACATCTAGGGCTCCTTCTCATGTTCATTATTAATGTGTGGCGACTTATGGTTGGCAGGGACATCAGTGGCAGGGGGTGAGAATGACGGGGTTATGAATTTGCACCCCACTCTCCACCTGTGAAGAGTGCTCATTTGAACACCACACCTACCCTGTGGCCACATAGAGAAATATTTGTGTGTGTAGGCACAGGTCCATTGGCCCCTGCTGCTGGTGACACCCATTCTAGCCTTATGTTAATCCATGCAACTGAACACCCGAGGGAGTTTTGGACTGCTCGTAGGCTGGCGAGTGTTACCCAGAGGACCTTTTCTTCCATCGCTCCCAGACTATGGAATGGTCTGTCGGAGGAGGTTAGACAAATTGACAGTCTTCATGAATTTAAGAGAGTCATGAAGACTGTCCTCTTCCGACAGGCCTATCCAGATGAATTTTAAGATGTTTTTAATGTTGTATTTTTCTCTTGTTTTTAAATTTTTTTAACTGTTGTGATTTTTATGTTTTATATTGTTGTTGTTCCCCGCCTCGATCCGGAGGGAGAGGCGGGCTACAAATAAATATTATTATTATTATTATTATTATTATTATTATTATTATTATTTTTAAAAATATAGGCTAGGACTAATGGACTATATGGACTAATTACACATTGCTGCTGAATGTGTAGAGATATTCAGCAGCAAACAACAGGGCCACGAACGCCAGTCACCATTTCTCCACAGTCTGAGGAGGATGAGATTTCAAGTGGAGATGCAACAGATGCAAGGGATCCTTAACCCTTCCCCAGCCATTGCTTTTTCCTGCAATCTCCACCCCCTAAAACCACTTTCCCCTTCGATGGGGCTCACAAATGCATCTGGTGCCACATCAAGTGGGGGAAGGGGGATGAAGGAGAAAAGCAGAGGGTAGGGAAGGACGAAGCACACACATCCTGCCTGCTGCTCTTCCCCTGCCCCTCACGGCCACCCACTGCTGCGGCTCCATGATTGTTACCGAACATCTCGATTGGCCCTAAGTTGCAAGTCTTATGATGGCAACGGAATAAAAAGGATAGGGTGATTTGGGGGGGGGGGGGGCGTCAGTGGCCTGGCCTTTATAGAAAACCTCCACAGTCGGCTACGTTTCTTACCTAATATGTTTTGTTTCTAGCGAAAGTGCTAAAACGATACATTTGAACACTTTGCCAGGGTGCTCAGCTGCCATAGAGAGATATGGGTGAGAAAAAGTACTCCTGTGAGGAATCTGAGAGTAGACAGACTCCATGACTTGTGTTTAGGACTGCCTTGAACTTTTTCTATTAAAAACTACTATGGCCTATATTCTATTCTTGAGCTTCAAGAAGGATGGAGGGGGCTATATTGTGAGGTGAATTTCGATAGGGGAAGAGGGTGTCGAGAGGAGTACTGTTTATTGATATGCAGTAACCATTTCAAACGTGGCACTCCAGGCCCCAAATGTTGTTGGCTTTAAAAGGAGAGCAGACACATTCATGGAGGATAATGCTGTCGGTGTGGCTACTGGTCATGATGGCTCTATGCTCTCTCTAGAATCCAAGAGAGTAAGCATTCGGAGTTATTGGGATACAATAGCAGAAGAGGTTATTGGCTTCATGTCCTTTTTTTGTGGACTTCCAAGAAGCATCTGGTTGGTCACTGTGGGAGACAGGATGCTGGATTAGATAGGCCTCTGGTCTTATCCAGCAGAGTTGCTCTTCTTATGTTCTCATGTGCTGAGAGAGACAAAGAAAACCAGAGCAAATGTTGGAGAAATGAGGTGGGACATGGAAAATGGCAGATTACTTTTAAAGAGGAATCTGCCCTGCTTGGAAGGAGATAATGGCTGAATTCGGACAACACGTTAGTCAATGGTGGGGTAATAATCAACTTTACAGTTGTTCATCTAATCAACTGTGGTGTGGATTAGGATCAGCGCTGAGTTGACTATGGCAGCATTCGGATGACACGATAGTCAATACAATAGGGTGACCAGATAA
>JARDYH010000004.1:96847500-96877500 GCA_029215795.1 Anniella stebbinsi | reverse complement strand
GGTGGCTTACGCAACCAAAGTAGGATACAGCCAGATCGATGAACCCCTAAATCATAATACAAAAATTGTATGATGACGGCTTAGAGATGTAAGCCTTGAACACTGAAATTTCCACTAAGACACATTAAGTCAGCTCAGTGGCTCAAAGAACCAGCAGAACAAAAACATTTGACTAGGGAAGGGCAGCCCAGAATAAATAATTGCTTAAGGCTTGTAAGACTGCCTTTACTTTAGTGGCCATGAGTAACTGGGAGAACCACCATGGAGAAGGAGAGAGGTCGCCACCTATCCCTATCAACCTAATGAGCAGGGCTGGGGGAAAGGCAGCTAGAGTAAAGGTGGTCCTTTAGATAAACTGGCACCATTGAATATAAGCAACAGCTCATTCAATTGGGGCCCAAATTTTACCAGTAGCCAGTGCAACTGATGCAAAATTGGTATTACATGTTCCAACCTTCTAACCCAATTGAAGTTTCCAAACTGTCTTCAAAGGCAGCCCCACTTAAAGCACAATACAGTAGTCAAGCATGGATATAACCAGTGCAAGATTAACTGAAGCCAATTGTGCAAACAGTTCTTCATCAAGCTAGGCCTCATTGCACATATTGTATCTAGCAGGAACAAGATAGTTTGCAATTCTTAAGCAGTTATCGAGCTAAATTATTTTAAAATTGTGACGTTTCACCCATCCTAAGTATTTGAGTCTAGGCTATCCCGTTGGAGTATCAGTACACCCAGCATCCTAAGAGCTTTCTTCCTGGTTCAGCAAGCCTTAGGTAAGCTAATGTATTTCCTTGGTATAAACTAATTTCACCATGTTCATGTTTGTTTGAGACAACTGTAACATTAGGGTGACCATATGGAAAAGAGGATGGGGCTCTTGTATCTTTAACAGTTGTACAGAAAAGGGAATTTCAGCATGTGCCATTTGTATGCATGCAGCACCAGGTGAAATAAATTCTCTCTTCATCACAACAGTTCAAGCTGCAGGAGCTCTGCCCTCTTTTGTATCTGGCCATAACAGCAGGGCTCCTGCAGCTTGAACTGTTGTGATGAAGAGGGAATTTCCTCATGTGATGCATGCATACAAATGACACTGGCTGAAATTCCCTTTTCTATACAACTGTTAAAGATACACGAGCCCTGTCCTCCTTTCCATATGGTCACTCTATGTAACATACTTAATTTGACCCTGATCCTAAGCATAGAAGTCAGCTAGTGAAGCCACCACCTGATCAAGCCTGTGTCATTTTGCTAGCACCATGTATACACAGCAAGAAGTGTCTCTCTCACATGAGGGAATGCTTCTTCTTCGACAGATGTGCATCATCTCAAAACAAAGGAAGCATACATACAGTATGGTTTCAAAACTATTGTTTTATCCCTATGCAAATATAATCGACAGATTATTTGCTCTATCAACTAACATTCATATGATTAATCGATTAAAAAGATTTAAATCAGGTTGCAGCCTTACTTAGGCATCTAATTATTGGTATCATCCTTCTATAATAAGATCACAACTGTCAGCCAGCATGGCAGGATACATGCAGCACAGTTGCCAAGTAGGGGAATCCATCTTAGCTACTTTTGTCTGTCCCACTCCATGCACCATCCCAGCTACACATATCCATAAGATCAGTGTGTTAATATATGTAAATAGAGCCATCTATATTCTACTGTGCTAAGGGGTTTTGTAGAGATGGTAGCGATGATGAAGCCTCTGGCACTGATCGGCTGAGTTGATTTGATGCCTTGGAATACTCATGAAATTCCAATTCCTGGGAAAATGCAACTGGAAAAATAGAATGCTCATGAACAGTCTTCTCTTGTGGATGTGAAAGGTCAGTTGATCTAGGCAAAAAAACTCACCCAGACCCTAAGAACAGGAGGAAATGGATGGGACAGGTTGACAACTGGAAAACTGAATCATTAGCAGGTTCAAGAAGTACTTGAGCTAAGGAACAGGAAGCCCAAAGGCAGGATAGGTAGAGAAGCAATAGCTTGAGATACATGAACCCCAGACAAGAGTGGGTGGTGTCCTAGGGAAAGTCACAATAGTGAAAGATAGGAGGAGAGGACAGAAGCCTTGTATAGACCTTCATCTAAATGTGTGAAAGTCAGAAATGAGGTCACCACCATGATCCCACTTCCTTATTGTCTTAATATGGCTACAGTAGTGGTGAGCTTAATATGGCTACAGTAGTGGCGAGCAACCTGTGATCCTCTAGATCAGATTCCAGATCATAAGAACATAAGAATAGCCATGCTAGATCAGACCAAGGGTCCATCTAGTCTAGCATTCTGTTCACACAGTGGCCAACCAGCTGTTCATGGGAAACCCACAAACAGGACATGACTGCAACAGCAGCCTCCTGCCCATGTTCCCTAGCAACTGTGTACAACATCTGAGAGGCCACAAATTGTCCTTCCTTGGGGTATAGAGTTGAGGAAATAGGATGTTGCTGGAGGGGGGGGGACTCTGGTTCTTCAATGTTGCTCACATCTAGGAGATTTACTTTTGGAGACTTGGGACAATCAGGTCAAGATAAAAACCTGTATCTAAAGTTTCTTAGTCCATGGACTTGCCACTTTCCTATTATAGCTAAGCATAATGTTCACTTCCGAGATTCCAGCACAGATTCACATATATAACTGAAGCAAGTCAATCACTTCATAAAGTTAGTGAGATTGTTCACAGCCATCATTTTAGGCATGTAGTTGGGTCTTTGCTGAACCAGAAACCTGAATGGTCAAATGACTGCCTGACCGATATGGGCCAAGCCCTATGACCACATGTGGTGTGATTTACACTGGTAGTTTATTCCTGGGTACCCCTTTATCTGGAGAACATACTTGAGTCGCTGTATGGTTGTGCTTTGGATGCTTTACAATGTCAGTACTGACAGTTCTGAAGTAACTACTCTAGAACTACTACTGTCTTATTTCAATACTACTGGGCAGAAATTGTTAAAAGGGTGCCTTTTTGAAAGGCAGCATCCTCCCAAAAGCCCTGTGCCACCTAAAAGTTTGAGGCCCAAATATGGCAAAAGTCCCATTGAAACCAATAGTTTGTCATGACAAACGTATTTAGGGTGTTTCACTGGGACAGGCAGCCTGAGTCGATGCATGTTATTCAGAAGTAAACCCACTTTATTTAGTTCATAGTAGTTCAAAGTAACTGTACATGGGACCAGGCTGCATGCCATGACTAAAGTTAGCTGGATTTTGACCTTAAGAAGTATATTGAGGCATAAGCTTTTCTTCATAAGATGCACAACAACATGTACAATTAGGTGGGCCTGGCTGCCTGTCTTCCAATTTAGAAAACAAAGAAAAAAACAGTGATAAGGAATACCCAACTCTTAAGTCCCTAAGCATTATCTTCCTAGGTAGTCTATCTGGCATTCGACTTGCAGTGAAATCCTAGCCATATCTCCTTAGATGTTAATCCTATTGACTTCAGTAGGCCTTTCTCTACCAGGTAAGTATAATGTAAGGGTCATAACTCAGTGGTTGAAAACCTGATTTGCATACAAAATGTTCCAGATATAATCCCTGACACCTCCAGGTAGGATTGGGAAAACCCCTGTCTGAAACCCCTGAGAGTGCTACCGGTCAGCATAGACAACACCGAGATACATGGACTAATGGTCTGTATCGGTATAAGGTAGGCTGACCATTTGAAAAGGAGGAGAGGGCTCATTCAACTGTAACAGCTGTAGAGAAAAGGGAATGCCAGCTAGTGTCATTTGTATGCAATTAGTCCCTGGTGAAATTCCCTCTTCATCACAACAGTTAAAGTTGCAGGCACTATACTAGAATGACCATATACAAAAGAAGGCAGGGCCCCTGCAACTTTAACTGTTGTGATGAAGAGGGAATTTCACCAGGAACTAATTGCATACAAATGACACTGGCTGAAATTCCCTTTCCTCTACAACTGTTAAAGTTACATGAGCCCTGTCCTCCTTTTCACATGGTCAGCCTATATAAGGCCCCTTCCTCTGTATAGGACTGCAGCCACCATTACAAAAATTATATGCAGACCTTAATGTGATGGCTAAAATGAGAAAGCAATAACTTGAACATCTCAGCGATATAACAGAAAACTTTCCAAAAAAAATACCTCACCATGGAGGGCTCGACATCCTCTTTACTGCATTTTTTGGGCATCGATGCTGTGACTGATATGCTATTGCTTAGGGATCATCACAATACATAGGAAAAGGATCTGCATGGGACGCTGATACAATTTCAGCCTTAGCTTCTCTCTATTGTGGACTTAAATAGGACCTTTAAAAGAAGTTTAATGTACCCTTTGTGCAGATTATTCCAATCTCCTGTCACAAAGTTCACCCGCCCAGATAAGTATATTCAAAATAGGTTTTCATTAGTCCAAAATAACATTCAGCAAAGCAGGTCAAGCGGGATTAAAATGTATTCTAGCCAAAGATTTGTCTTTAAGACAATGAAAAGAAAAATGTGAAAAGATAATGCCCATGGTTCCGTCTGTCTTGATAAAGTTGTTCTTAAAATATACAGGGTAGCTTAAGCGAGCACATCAGAGTGGGCTGGAGCACACTTACCATTCATGAGTAGCACATTACTCTACAAGAAACCCCATTGAACTTGCAGGGTAAGGAAGTATTTAGCATGAATTAAGGTGGCAGATTCAGGCTTGCGGTGAGCACAGAGCCATTCTACAAAGCACCTTATCAGCACTTAAATGTGGCTAATGACTATTTAGACGAAAGGGAAGTTATTTCCCGGCTAAAGAACTGTCTCATCACATCGAAATCACAAGCATCTGGAATTTTAGGTTGACATTCTCCAGCTTGTGTCCACTTTAACTATGAGCCATTTCAGCGTTCTCTTAGTCAAAGTTCTAGTACAGCCATAGCAACAGTATGGGCAGACAAGAGATGTTAAATAGGCTGACCATATGAAAAGGAGGACAGGGCTCATGTAACTTTAACAGTTGTAGAGAAAAGGGAATTTCAGCCAGTGTCATTTGTATGCAATTAGTTCCTGGTGAAATTCCCTCTTCATCACAACGGTTAAAGTTGCAGGCACTATACTAGTGTGACCATATAGTAAAGAAGGCAGGGCCCCTGCAACTTTAACTGTTGTGATGAAGAGGGAATTTCACCAGGAACTAATTGCATACAAATGTTAAAGTATGTTAAAGTATCTCCATTTTCTTAACCAGACATTGTCATTGTTTAAGTTCAACAATGACGGTGTCAGAGACCATTGATCGCTGATCGTTTTAAATCTTTTTAATGCATTCTTTTGCCCTACAAGCCCCAGAAACTTAGGACAGATCTACACCAAGCAGGATTTAGCACTATGAAAGCGGTATAGAAACGGTATATAAAAGGCAGGAGCCACACCAAGCAGGATATAACGGTATGAAAGTGGTATATGGTATGTGTCGATGGGCCCCAACAGTTGTCAGTGCGCTTCAATACTGCTATAAAGCAGTAGTGTGGCTCCTGCCTTTTATTTACCTCTTTCATAGCGCTTTTATAGTGCTATATCCTGCTTGGTGTAGATTGGACCTTAGATGGTGGATCTTGCTTCTCCTTCTCTCTGCTTCTGGTGCTTTATGGTTTGGGTAACATGGCTTTGTCTATTGGCAGTGTTTTTGTGTGCAGACAGTGATGTCTCAAGTGCCATTGTAGCTCAATTCAGCTTCTTCCATTCAATTCAATGATTCTCTGGAGGTGTTTCTTCTCCTGGTTAAAACAAAAAGGGATTGTGAGGAGCTCCAAAAGGATCTCTCCAAACTGGGGAAATGGGCATCTAAATGGTGAATGTGGTTCAAAGTAAGAAAGTGTAAAGTGATACAAGTTGGGCAAAAAAACAACAACTTCAAATAATCGATGCAGTGACCAACCAAGAAGGAGGTCTTGGGGTTGTGGTGGACAGCTCGATGGAAGTGTCAACCCAGTATGCAGCTGCTGTTAAAAAGGCAAAGTCCATGTTAGACATTATTAGAAATGGAATTGAGAATAAAACTGCTGATATCATAGTGCCTTTATACAAATCTATGGGGCTTAGAATACTGTGTACAGTTCTGGTTGCCATACTTTAAAAAAGATTTTGTAGAACTGGAAAAGGTGCAGAAAAGGGCAATTAAAATTATCAATTGGCTGGAGCATCCTTTTGAGGGAAGGCTACAACATCTGGGACTGTTTAGCTTGGGGGAAAAGGAGGCTAAGGGGGGACATGACAGAGGTACAAAATTATGCATGGTGTGGAGAATGTGGATAGAGAGACATTTTTCTCCTGCTCTCAAAATACTAGAATTTGGGGTCATCTCATGAAGCTGATTGGTGGGAGATTCAGAACAGATAAAAGGAAGTACTTCTTCACACAGTGCATAGTTAAACTGTGGAATTCGCTACCACAAGATTCAGTGATAGCCACCAATTTGGATGCTTTAAAGGGAGTTGGATAAATTACTGGAGGAGAAGACTACCAATGGCTATTAGACTTGTGGTTATGTGCCACCTCCAGTAGCAGAGGCAGTAATCCTATGTACACCAGCTGCTGGGGAACATGGGTAGGAAGGCGCTGTTGCAATCATGTCCCACTTGTGGATTCCTGGTTGACAGCTGGTTGGCCATTATGTGAACAGAATGCTAGACTAGATGGATTCTTGGTCTGATCCAGCATGGTTCCGCTTATGTTCTTATGTTCTGCTGTTGAATTGCCACCGTATTCAGTGAATTGTGGACCATACATATTTTGCAAACCACCTCTTTCTGTGTCTGCTGTGGGTTTATAACTTCAGTGAAGAGCAGTCTACCATCTGTCCACCAAATTTTGAACTATGGTGCATAGAGATGCAATCTCTGTGAGTATTCTGCCACTTGGCCAACTTCCTTCCACTTGAATTTCACCATCACATAAGCCTGAGCATCGTCCACAGACAATATTTTATGCTGGGTCAGCATTTTGTATATTTAGGGCACAACCCTATGCACGTTTAGACAGAAAAAAAGTCCTACAACTCCCAGCATTCTCTAGCCAGCCATGCTTTGTAGGACATTTTTCTGTCTAAACATGTATAGGGTTCCGCCCTTAGGTAAGTATTTTTGCAATATCTTTTTTAACATGTTTTTTTCTCTGACACTGCCTTTGATCTAAAGCTCCATATGTGTTCTGATTGGTATGAACAAGCTCCCTGTTAGCACTGAAGCTGGCAGCCCCCACATCAGGCTAATTATCTGCTAACAGTACAGTTTTAACTGATATTTTTGTCTTGTCTTATTTCTGTTTTTTATAGGAGCGTTGGTTTATCTGAGACAACATGATCGGGACAGATTCTCATTCTAAATTAATACAAGAATGCAAATAATGCTGTGGGTTCTAATGCTGTGTATACAGGCACAAACCTATGGTTGTTTTTACCATAGCTCCATTACTGACTCATGTGATCTATACCATGTTGATTGGCTGCACAGTATGTATGACTGACAGCCTATCTACACTACTGCTTTAAAACGGTTTAAAATGGTTTATAACAGTTTTGAGAACTGTTGGGGCCCAGAGCACACTCCATATACAGTTTTCAAAATGTTTTCAAAGTGTTTTATCCTGCGTGTGTAGATAGGCTGTGAGATACAGGATCTCCAGTGCGGACCAGTGCAATTGCTGGAATGAATTCTCAGTCATCAGGATGGAAGAATTGCATAAGTGTGAGGTTAACAAGTTTAGAAGGTATAGTGCACTGTAACTGCAAAACTAGACAAGACAGTAGGGCTGTTCACACAACATGCTAACCCACACTCAGTGGTTGAATGTGGATTGCTTTGAACTGTGGGTTGTTTGTTGAACTATTAGTTAGCATGTTGTCTTGTTAACCATGCAGTGTTTCTTATTTTCTCACAAAAGCCACCCTGAGAACCCATGGTTTGTTGTTGGGTTGTCCACAGTGGTAAACAAACCATATTTCATGGTTAACAAGCCACCCTGGCTGCATTCAGACAACATGATAACTCACAGTTCAGCAAACAACCCATGGTTCAAAAACATCCCACACTTGGATCTCTGGTATGGTGCCTGTATGTTTTGCTTTTTGCAGAGCAAACAGCAGCTCCTGTGGTGGTGGTGGCGGGAGGGAGGGAGGGAGGGAGGGAGGAGGAGTGATTTTGTTTTGGGGAAATAGCTTGGGAAAAAGGACCAGCCCCTCTCCCCTAACACTATAGTTCCAAACTGAATTGGAAGGACCAACAGTTATATTTAGACTTTTTAAAAAACTTCATGAGATTCAATCATGGATTTTCCACTATCTTATCTAGTTATGTCTTAAGTTACTTTGCAGATACAAGAAGGTGCAGAGAAGTGCACACAGAAAATAAGATGATTTAAGCAACGTTTTGTAGACAATTAGATTTAGTTAAGTCACATGGATTGTACAAGCCAATCAGGGATTATATAGTGATGATGTCACAATGATTTATAGCCAATCAGAGGACAATGATTTATAGCCAAAGCGAGGACAATGTTTCCTGATCAGATGAACTCTTTGAAAACCGTGAAAGGGAAGAGATTTTTCAACACTGTGAAGAATTTTCCCAAAAAGAGGTGGATACTTTCAGTTCAGCTCTAGTTTTTATCGAGGCTTACCAAAATCCTTCAAGCCTGGCTGGCAGGTCCAGCCAGTGACTAGGCTGTTTCATATGTAAAATCTAGGCTAGAAGTTCTCCAGATAGTCGTACATTAAAATGACACTAAAACAACTCTCTTCTCACATAATGTCTCCTAGTACAGAGGGGATCCTGCCCATTGGCCCCACCTCTGACTTCTACACATTTCAGGTAAGTTGGAAATGGGTCCAACAGATGTACAACGGTAAACACATATAGCCTTTACTCACAACTGATTGTGGACACACACAGCCCTTTCTTATTCTATGTTGAAGGTGCAGAAGTTGGGTCAAGACCCTCTATGCTTTCACCATACATGTGGATGGATCTTGAGAACAGGACTAATATGCGATGTTCTTCTAAAAATTAAAAGCGCTTCATGACTCTTGCTCCTTTTTACGGTTCCGTTAGACCCGCAACTTCCCTTCAATACATGACCTGAGCTAATTGTCTCGTACTATTCATAATGTCACCGTGCAAACATTAAAAACATAATGAATTCTCTCTAGATGTTAGGATATGTTGTTTTTCCAATGCCTGCGCTTCTGCCTTGTTATACATTCATTTGGTGAGAGGCACACGGAATCTGCCAACCCCAAATATGGGTTATTTCCATTTTTCAAATAAAGTTGGAAAAAATAACATCACTTATCCAACAAGAGTTGGCAAAAATTAATAGTAATGAGTTAAT
Organism: Anniella stebbinsi; assembly: GCA_029215795.1. NCBI lineage: Eukaryota > Metazoa > Chordata > Lepidosauria > Squamata > Anniellidae > Anniella > Anniella stebbinsi. The sequence continues at coordinate 96,868,149 of JARDYH010000004.1, read as the reverse complement.
TACCATTGCCAGCTGCTTGCAAAAAAAGGAGGAGGGGGGGAAAAGAGGTCCTGTAGGCAGAGTCCTTCTGCCTTTCTGCCTGCTGGAAAGAAAGAAAAAAACCCTCCATTCTGGAAAACATTAAACAAAACTTTTTTTGTGTGCATTTTGTTTAGACATATATTACATAGCACCTTTATATGTCCCACAGCAAAGTCTCTTCCCTGCTTTTAAATTCTCTGTATCCAGCCAAATCTCTCTCTCTCCTTTCATATTTATAACATATTTTACTAGCTCTAAAAAGGTGAAAAACAATCACCCAGAGGAATAGACAGTTGTCGAGTTTTACCGCCCTCGCTGTGGAAAAAGGACCATCTGCAACTTTGAAATAATGTCTGAATCCTATTTAGAATTTCCAGCCCTTTGGATATCAAGCCTGTGTTTGTCTGCCTGATTGATTCACTTTTTAATGAACCGGGAAAGCTTGAACACTCCAACCTGAAATCTGTCCCTCCCCACCTCCCTCTTCATATCCCCATGCAGGAGCTGACTGATTATATTTCAAGTTATTACAGGATTAATACATCTGGCCTAAAATATCTTTTTCCTGAACTTCATCAATAAAAAGTTGTATACATGTCTTGCTCCTGCTATTTCAATTTCACACCGGATCTTCTTGCTTTACCTGTAAAGCGTCGGTATCGTATCAGTTCTTCAGAACTGCCAACGGTGCTGATGTCTAAGACCTAGTCATGTCAAGGCCTTGCATAAGCTTAGAGTATTTAAGAGCACATCCTGAGCTTTCGCTATGTACCACATCAGCATACTGAATTGGCAGCCCAGGCATCTCTTTATTGAAAGTAATGAAATAAGATAATCCACAAAAGCCACTTAAATGGGGGTGAAACTGGAATGCTTTCCTCTGAAGTCATAGCACAAGATTTTATTTTATTTGCTATTAAGCCACTAACAGCTTAATCTTGGGCATGTTTACTCAGAAGTAAGTACTCCCAAGTAAATGGTCATATGATGCAACCTAAAACTTGATTAAGAAAGAAAGATTATCCATACATGTCACACCCTGTCTTTACCTTTTTAAAGGATCCTTTTTTAAAAAAAAAATGTCATTATGGCCCCCTCCACAAGGATGCGCTTTTGCGCCCGGTTCCGGGATTATGCGCATTATCGCGGAGGCGCATTTACGCCTAATCCCTCTGCACGGGAGGCGGCGAGAGGCGGCGAAGCGCATTAATTCATGTCCAAAAAGCGCTTTAGAAGACGTTAACGTGCATAATCGCTTGTTCACACCGCGATAATGCGCTTTAACGGCCGGAGAAAAATAAAAGTCGCTATTTAACGCGCATTCGAAAATGCGCATTATCGGGGAAATAACGCGCCTGTACGCCCGTTTTGCGCTCCGCTGGTGTGGAGGTAAAATTTATAATGAGCCTCTAAGGCTCATTAAACGTCTCATGTGGAGGAGGCCTATGGCTACTATGCCATACCCAGTTACCCAGAAGTAAGTCTCATTGAACTCAGTGGAACTTACTTCTGAGTAAACTTGCCCAGGATTGCACTGTAAAATGATTTATCCCAGTAAAAGCTTGCAATTGTTTTTTTAAAAAAATCCCTTCCACACAAGCTGCCACCTTCACTAGGTTGTGTAGGAAAGTTATGTGCTTGTTTATAACTGTGCATCAATTCTACAATATATTTTCCTTTCGAACAAGCTACATATAAAATTCTTACTGAGCTTAATGTTGCAGCAAATAACGCAGATATAGTAAGCAAGCAGGATTTATTGTTTGCTGGAATGTCATATCACATATTATATATATATATATATATATATATATATATATATGCGCTAAGGGATATATACACATTCACGTTTAAACCAAATGAAAATATATCTAGTCTAAGAAGTGATGGATTGTGTTTGCTTTAATTATTCTACTTGGTGAAGAGGAGAATCCGAGATCAAGCACAGTTGGGATCAAAAGGTGCTTGGTAGTAGTAGTGCCTAAGAAACAATACACACCTCTGTTTTATTAACTGTAAGTGCTATCTCTTCTTTGCCTCTTACTATGGTTGGCTAAAAATACACACACATACAAACACACACGCCAACAGAAAGTCTACAACTAGAGCAGTCTATGTGGTTCTCCTGCTCTATCCAGGCATTGACTACTCTAAGACCTCAGAGTCCGCTGAGTCAATAGTTGGCTCTTAGCAGTACCAAATACACAGAGAGAGGTGACAGAGGACAACTCCCACCTACCTTTTCTCACTTACCTTCCTCTAAGCACTCTGATGTCCCCACCTCTAGAAACTAGGGACTAGTTGCCATCTTCTTTTCCACCCCAGGCAACCATTATCAGTAATCCTTGCCCAACTCCATGAGACCCACCATTATTACAATATTTTAGAGCTGATGGCAGCATTAATAAAACTAAACACATCTTTAATTTTGGGATGTGAGTTGTTGAGGAAAGGCTGTTGAAATTTTGGACACATTAATGTCAATTTAATACATGCAGCTATCAAGTCAATGGTTTGGATCCAGTCTAAGTTAGCAGAACTTGAATCCCATTGAAATCAAAGGAAGAAATTAGTTATGACTTAAGCTCTACTGATTGCAATAAAATTGCATTGGCTTCCTATCCATTCCCAATCGGCTCCCAATTCACAGTGCTGATTATCACCTTCAAAGCCCTAGATGGCTTGGGGCCCAAGTATCTGAAGGAGGTCCTCCTCCCATATGATTCTTGCATTAAGAACTTCAGAGAGGACAAAAGAGATGTCCTTCTCCGTGGTGGCACCCCAACTTTGGAATGTCTTCCTGAAGCCCAGGATCTCAAAATAGTTTTAAATTTTTTAAAATTGATTGAATTGTTCTTTGTTTATGGTTGAATAGTTTATATGCCTCTTGTTCCCTCCCACTCTGAACTCTGTTTAGCCAAGCTACTGATGATCCTTGAAGTGAGGTTATCTTTATTGGGAGAGAGGGGTTGGCCTGTTAATTTTGACTTTGCTCTGCACTTGTTTAATTGTAATATTGGATTTCTTTTACGTGCATATTTGAATTTTTTTGTTGATATATTTTGTAACAAATTGTGAGTGTTATTTTTCTTTAAAATGCCTTTTGATAAATTAATGTTTATTGTGAGCCGTTTATTGTGAGCTACTGTAGAAATACACTAAATAAATGAATACGTACAACAAATTATGATTTTGTTTATTTATTTATATTGCAATTTTATCATTATTCTATTGTATTTGTCTCTTTATAACGTTATGTACATCAACCTGGGATTCCCTTGTGGATAACTGTTTATAATTTTTTTAAAAAAAGATAGTAATTAAGTATTCGTATATATCAGTTGCATATTGGCTGCTGATCTGCCACAAGGAAAATTGGCCCAGCGATGTAGCTCTCCAATCTGGCTTTCCGCACAGGGTTTCCCTGTGCCAGCCTTGCAGAAGACATACAGCACTGGATCTTCCCATTGTATCTGAGAATTCCATTGTTTGTTTCTGAGAATTTCATACAAGACAGTTGAGACGAAATGGACAGAAAAATTCCAAAGGCCAGGAGGTAACCTCAGCCAATGGCCCTGCAGACTAGAGGTGCTGTAGAACAACTCACCTAGAGGACATCACAATGGAGGAAGCTGCTATAGGTTACTATTGCTGACCTGCACTTTGGTTGCAGCTCCCAAACGCCCTTGTGCTCATTTTAATTCTCAGAACTGCTGGCTTCAAAGGAGTCCATGGTGTCCCTACTCTTGCCGTGTCCCAGTCATCCCGCTACTCTCTACCCCAATGATTTTATGCATGTCATTAATTAGTTAGTTTTATTTTTAACTTGCCCAATATCAAACATTCTCTGGGTGGATTACAAACACTTAAAATACTAAAATCCAATACAAATGCCAGAATCTCAAGAGATGTGTTTATGCCACCTTTTGCATTAGGGCGTGCTTTTAATAGCATTTTAATAGGGAAAAGTTGATGCTTGGTTCACATTATTAAAGGAGTGACATTTTTCCCTTCTTAAAACATAGTTGGGAGATATAATTTGATATTCTTAATAAAATCATACCACCAAATAGGTTTCAGCAACATCTTTTTGAGCCATAGCAATTAAACAGAAAATTGGGGCAGGGGAGAAAGAGAGAGAGAAAACCAGTCCTGCTGCCTGTTTGGATGTAATTAAATGTATGATCTGTTTGGTTTAAATACCCCTGTAAATGGTCCTTAAAGCAACAAATATGAATAGTATTTTATTTGCAAAGGTGTTTTTCCAAGCCTTCAAAAGAAGCTTCCTGATAAAGCAGGAACTATAATTCTGAAAGATGTCATGTACAAAAATGCCTAGTTAGCTATGTCCCATTCAGATGGGCTGTGTTCGAAAGTCAGATATTGATTTGGTCTAAAATAGCCTTCCCCAATCTGGTACCATCTGGATGTGTTGAACTGCAACTCCATCATTGCCAGCCAACATGAGAGTTGCAGTCCAACATATCTGGAGGGCACCAAGTTAGAGAATGCTGGACTAAAAAACCTGATAGGCTGGATTCACACAGTATTCTAACCCATCCAGGGTAGGTTGTTGTTGAACTGTGGGTTATTGGGTTGTCTGAATGCAGTGCTTTTTCCACAGGGTGGGTTATTGTATTGTCGGAAAAACAGCATATTTTCCACAGGGTCACTCATTAACCATGCAGTATGACTTGTTAACCACCCTGAACCACCCAACATGCCATGGGTTCTTACATTAGCTTGTTCAAGAAGAATAAACTGCACCACATGGTTAACAAGCCATCCTGTGGAAAACATGCTGTGCTTAGTCAACATGATAACCCACCCTATGGAAAACATGCTGCATTCAGAAAACATGTTAACCCATTGTGGGTTAGTGTGTTGTGTGAACCCAGCTGTGTCAAGCAAACTGGAAGCCTTGGGAGGAACAGGGTGGTTTCACAGAATAAGACACATCCATATTCATGTATGATAGATCAAGAGTGGGCAGAAAGTAGATTTCCAGGTCTTTGAATTTCAGCTCCCAACATTCCTTGCCATTAGTTATGCTGGCAGGAGCTTCTGGGAGTTGGAGTCCAAAATGTCTGGAGACTTATCCTCTACCTACTCCTGGGATAGATGTTCCAGTACTTGCTTGCAGTGTGTTTTTACCATACAATTTTTCAATTTTACAGCAAAATTAATTCCTTGGGTGAAGTCCAGACTTGATGAATACAATGATATTGGCCACAATGCAGCCAGTCACTGGCACCACCCACCTAACCTACTTCACAGGGTTGTTGTGAGGAGAAACTGTACAGAATGAGAACCACATAAGCCACCTTGGGTCCTTGCAAAAGGGGGGAAAAGACAGTATAATAATGATGATTGATGTTTAGTTCAGGTTTACGCCAGTATACCTACTTCGGATGTCTGTGACTTAGCAACTACTGTTCGGCTGTGATTCTTGCCTCACACAGGGTTGTGCCTGTCCCACTCTTGTCTCTCTTGCAAGCTTCTCCTCAAAGCCTCTACTTCATACCACTCAGATTCACTGCCAGAGTTGGCTCTTACTGCACCGTTGGGACATCGTTGTTGAAGAACTACTACTCTGTCACCAGCTACTGCAAGTTCTGCTTTTAAGAAAAGGGACAATTTTCTTCCAGATCTCTTCTTCTGCCACTGAACTGAACCTAGGATGTCTGTGTGCAATGATTGGCCATACATATGGGAAGAACGGGCTTTCCTGCATCCACAAATGGATGTTATACCACACCGATGAACAGCACAAACTCATGCATGTTTACTCAGCGAGTCCCACTGTGCCTAAAGGGGTTTAATCCCTAGCAAGTGTTTAGGGTTGCAGCCTAAATACTGGATATTTACTTTTCACATTTGTATCCTTCCCTTCCTTCTTAGAGGCAAACACTGACCTAAAGTCACTCAACAAGCTACATTACTGAGGTGTGTGGGTTTTTTTTCTGGTCCAAAGGCCACACTGAATTCCAAGAATGGTCAACTTGTGGCCCACCAGATGTGTTGGCCTACAACTCCCAACAGCCCTAGCAAACACAGTCAATGTGAGGAATCATGGGAGTTGTAGGCTAAAACATCTGGAGGCCCACATGTAGGTCCAAGACTAAACTTCTAGATGACTTTGCTTTTGGTATTACATGGGGTCACTTTCAGCTATCCCTGTGTCCAATCAGCCCAATTAAACCACTATGCCAAAGATCATTCCCTTCCTGTAATGCTTTTGTTTATTTTGTAATTCACTCGGTCACCTTTCTGTGACTCTTTTTACTAAGCCTGTGCCCTGAACTTCATTAAATATTTTGCACAGCAAAATAACAACCTTAATTATAAGGACAACCTGGGTGACCCAAATTACTTGATACATTAAAGCAATACTAGATGCTATCAGAGGTTGCCCACAAATCTTGACTTCAAAGTTTGTGTGAAGGAGAGTTTGTGTGGATACATGAGAGAGAGAAGAAAGAACAAAAGGGAAGGCACCCTTACAAGACAGGTTAACAAATGTGTCACTTCTTGCGTTATGTAGAAATGGTGTCTTTGAGAAAAAAAAGTATTCTTTCATTTTTTGAGTTGCCTTTAGGTTCATTGGGCTGTGGGCAATTGTACTACATTATGGACACATCCCACGAACATTACTTTTATTCCATGACCAATCAGAGTGAAGTTCTAAGGCTAGTTAGAGAGCACAAATCTTTGATACATTTTAGTTAGAGAAATTTGGAGGACAGAATTGAGATGGCAATATCAGGCACACCAGATACAGACAGGGTCAAGTGATTATCAAGGCTGCACCATGCAAACAGCTATTTGTGTTTCGCTCTGTTCTAGGTGTCCTATTTTATGGTAACTGCTCTAACTTCAATAGGCTATCATTACAAACCACAGCAAGGGAGCATTCTTAAGCACAGTGAAAGAAATGGGCTTAAGGAATAGGCCATTAGAACAGAAGAGCCATGCTAGATGAGACCAAGGGTGCATTGAGTCCAGCACAGTGGCCAACCAACTACCCACAGGAAATCCTCAAGCAGGACCCGGTTCAAAAGCACCCTCCAACCCATGTTCCACAGGAACTAATGTATACAGGCTTACTGCCTCTGATACTGGAGGTTGCACTTAGCCATCTGGACTACTAGCCATTCATAGCCTTCTCCTCCAGGAATTTATCCAATTCTCTTTTAAAGACATCCAAATTGGTCACCATCACTATATCTTGTAGTGAAATCCATAGTTTGACTAAGCACTGTGTGAAGAAGGACGTCCTTTTATCTGTCCTGAATCTCCCACCAATCGGTTTTACGGGATGATCAGTTTTATGGGATGTTCTAGTATTATGGGAGAGGGAGAAAAATGTCTCCCTGTCCACATTCTCCACACCATTGGATTTGGCCAATGATTTTCCTAGAAATTAAAATACTGAAGAGATTATATCACAATATATTAGGTAGCAGCAGACAGGCAGGCCAACCTACAACCCAGCTAAATCCCCCCCCCCCAAAGTGGATTTAAGCTCATTTACATTGCAATTGTATCTGTTCCTGCAGTCCGAAGCATGTACCTGCAAACATCTTCCAAGCCTGTGTGGAATTAAGTTCCAAGCCAGTGTGTTTAAGATCGAGATGTATGTCTGAGTGCTTTCATAGATCAGGCTGGAAGCACACACCCCCACACCCAAAATTGATGCTTTAAATGTTAAGGAAAACCTTGCACTTTTTGGATGTGTACAAAGTGGCCGTCTCAGAACAATGTCTTCAACCAGCTCTGCCCTAGTCTTTCGTTGACTTGTGATTAACATGAGAAAAAGAGTCCTGTTCATAAAACTGACAAGTCAAGACCTGTAGCACATTATTGGCATCAGGGCTCACAGCTTGCAGCCCATTTTAACAGCCAGTCTGAAGTCAACAGCATTCTCTCTAGAAAGCATCCCTATCCGCAGTAGAGTTAAGCAAAGCAACTCCTCCTCCCCCGCCATCCTAACCCCCACCATCATCCAAACATAGTAATAACTTTATACACTACAGGTTGAACTTGCAAAAAATCAGCCCTGACTTGTCTTTTGCTCTTCGTATGCTTGCGATGAGATCACTGCACTCCATTGAGAGCTCAAATTCTTTAACTTGACAAAAGACATAGGTGAATGTGTCACAGTTTTACTGTTATGCAGAGCTCAGATTCTGTAAAGATAACAAGGGCTGTTCGGTGCTTGCCTGTGCTCTGAATGCGGGTTAATCTAAAATGGCTGCTCGGTAATACTTTAATTGCAGTTTCATGGCAACAAATTGCCACTTAACTGTAATAAATTTTCTTGCAGCTTAGCAGGACTAACAATGCAGGCATGCACCTGAAGGGAAGGAGGACAATAGAAATCCAGAACTTTATGCCCTACAGTGTCAAGGCAGAAAGGAGCAAACCACAATGCCAAGCCCAGATAGTTCCACACCAAAGCATTTAGCATAAAGAAATCTATGCATGCCACAATCTCACTTCACATCTTTATTATCAGAGAGCTCTTTGAAATACATTACCCAGGCACCAGAGACAGTACTTCATACTTTTGAGATCATTTTTAATGAACCTTGATCACCAATAAATACAAACTGATTTAATCGGTTTTAATTGTTTGTAGGATTAAAATATTTGCATTTTTAACCTAAACACAAAGCAAGGCATGCTAATGCCTGCAGCCAGTGCCCCATCATAAGGCTGTTCATAGCCTAAAGTTGGAATGGAGAACCTTTTTCCTTTGAAGGGTCATTGGCCCACAGGAAACGTCAGTGAGGGATGCAACTGAGGGTGGGCACAGCCAGAACGAAAGCAGCCAGAGTATTAGGGTAGCCATGCATCCTTTTACAGAGGACCATCCTGTCCAATTCCATTTTAAAAATAAGTCATAAGAACTGTTGCCCATCAACAGTTAACACCCGGACAACAGACTGAACAGTAAGGCAGACAGGCATCTGCACTATGGTGAGATGTACTGGATTTCTATTCACAGTCCAATACTTACTTCTCAATTTTCATCTATACATGTATTAGCATATGCAAATGTTATGCAAATCTATACCCTCTTTCATCTGCTTTTTTGATGATGATGATGATGATGATGATGATCTTCCTCTTTTTTCCGATTCTTTTGGTTCTACAAAGTTCTTTCTCTCTGTTCCTTCTCACATGGAAATTGAGCCAAGGATCAGAGGTTGTCCTCCCCTGTGCGAAAGAATGAATTTGTTTGGTGTGGCAGCCTCCTTTTATATTTTAAACACGGAACTAAACAGAACCTTAAAGAAATGAACAGTCCCGACTAAACAGCAATTAGGTAATACTAGGAAGACAGTACCTCATGGTATATTGAATTTGGTTTGGAAAGGCTTAAATGCTCCAATGCCTAAGGGGATGTTTAGACCTCTTAACTACAAAGCTAGATAAAGTTAGAAGGCAATCCTTTTGCAAAATTAGTTCATTAAAAAGAGTAAAAATTGATGAGGCATTTCTGCATAAGTTAAATATCAGCTCATGAGGATGATTTCATAGTAGCTGCATTACCTTTTGAATTCTTTCTATAAGCTGCAACCATTTTTGAAAGTGTAGCAGCATCTGCTGAATGACAAAATATGTAGGCCAACAGAAGGGCGGGTGACTGACTTCCAGGCCCTGCAGACTCAGTTGGAAATTCCAGAAATTGTCTTGGGTGCCATCACAAAATGGCTGCTGTGGGAAGTGTGGATAGTCATGAAGGCTAGTCACCATGCAGTCCAGAGGCATTCATAGGAAAAGAAGATAGTAGCTACTGGGGGTCTTCATTTTGCTGTGAAGTGATCCAAGCTGTCAGTAATACAATGTGGGGTGGGGGTGGGGGGTTTAAGAGAAGGGGGCAGGTCACCATGTGGGTGCTAAGTATCCAGGGTGTACTGATGCCTACAGATATCACATTGCCTACCTCTGGTCAACTTCTATATCCCACATGGATATTATTATTATTATTATTATTATTATTATTATTATTATTAATATAGCATCATCAATGTACATGGACAGCTTGTGGCCCTCCAGATCTTTTGGCCTACGCCTATTAGCCCTATCCAGAATAGCCAATGGTGAGGGATGAGGGATGTTGTCAGCCAAACCAAATAGAGGACCATAAGTTATCCACCTTGAACTATGTAGATATATGTATTTTACTTCAGGGGCGTGCAGAAGGTAATCTCCAGATAGTTTGGAGTTCAACTCCCAAAAGCCTCTGCTAAAATTGCCAATGGTTGAGAATGCTGGGAGTCCAAAACATCTGGAAATCTATTTCTGCCCAGCCCTGCTGTACATAACATGGATTCTAGAGATCTAGTGCAGCCAGCACCCAAAAAGAGCTAATATGAAGTGCTTCCCCATCCCTATACTGCAGATTTTAAGGTGTGAGGGAAAAGATATCCAAATAGTTCCTTACATAATGGCAAGTCTTTCTACCCATCTCTTTTTCTCTCACTCACCATTAGAACCTGTTTTTATTGTTTGATATGCCTCCAGTTTCAAGAGTATTTTACCTGGGGCAAGAATACTAGTTAAATATGTTCCATTGTATATTCATAGCTCCATCAGTCCTCTTCCAATTTAGCACATCAAAGCAAAAGCTTCATCACTTGCATGTGGATTATGCTAACATGAGTGACATTTGTAATCTTATAGGTCTGCAACTTAAGAAATGCTTTTAAGCTTGCTATTAAATAGGTAGCTGTGCTTTAAGAACCAGTCATATAATAGTTTATTTAAAGTCTTTAATGAACTTCAGCCTCTTCATTGCTAAATGCCACACTATATTACTTACTGAAAATTATTAGCCATCATCTTAGTACTTCTAGGTTATATTAGACAACTGTAAACCTGGCACATACAGCTTTAACAGCACCAGGATGAGAGCTTATATACAGAAAGAATGAATTTTAAAAGGATCTCTACAACAGTGCTAATACAGGAGCTTTATATTCCTATGTCTCAGAAGATCTCCTAAAAAGAATTCATACAGTATAATTCACAGAGCACTACTGCTGGCTCAAATATTTTAGGTGAACATAGAGTTCATCTTTGGAACCATCTAAACTGGTTTACCTTTTATTGCTTTGTCTCTGCATTTAACTATACTGGAACTTTTTAAAAAAAACACATTCTTGTTTAGCAATAATAACAACAACCCCCCCCCCCACTTTATATGTATGTAACACAGCAAGTTGCTTATGAATTTGTATTTGCTTCTCAAGCTTGAAAGTAGTCAGTTTGGCAGTACATGAAGGAGCCACAGGATTACATTCAAGCCCCCTTCAAAACTCAGATTTTCTCACTAGCCTCCAACTGAGGCAAAATTGTTGTTACATCTCAATCAGGCTAACCAGGGGTGGAAACCATAGTTTTCCCTATTCAGATGTATTGGCAAATAATGTTTGCTACGAAATGAGAAGTCAGTAAGTGTGCAACAGGACAAGATAGGGCTCCCAAGGCTCAATCATATGACACCAAATCATGCTTTGTTATTACATCTGAACCAGCACAGTGGATCAACAGGCACTTGAGGAAAAGCATGCACTACTTAAATTATGCGTTTGCATTTTGATTAAAAGTTTTGCAGTAAATTTTAAGAATTTACTAACGCCACATGTTTTCCCCACTCCTGTTCTTTCCCTAGCAGGCAGCAGAATGGCTGGATGTTTTCCAACAAAGCATTTAAGACACCAGATTTCTATGCTCTTCCTTGACTTGCAAGGATCAGCATCATACAATACTACCTCACAGGCAAGATTGAGATCAGACACCACCTCCATCAGACCAGGAAGTTATTCACGCATCGTAGTTCCCTCAGGGAAACCCAGCTTACTCCTGAACTGTTCTCTGCTGGGGGGGGATGTCTGAGCAATTCAATCAAAACCCAGGACTGTGAACATTGCACCCTTGTTCATACTTTCATCCAACATACAGATCTATTACAGTTACTTCCATAATGAAAATGGGTTGGATTCAGATTTAGGCATGTGCTCCTGAGCTGGTGGAAGAGGCCACTCCTCCACATGGCAGCCCCTCCTGCCCCCTGAAAATTGCAACACAGAAGTAACCTGCTAAATGGGGTGAGCTGTGGAGTGGAGGGGGGGTTCCCAAAAATCAGGCAGAGGCAGCTTCCTTTCCATCAACAGAAGGCAGATCCTGGATCCAACCCAAAATCTTCTATGCTTGCTAACCTATCCTATTAGAGAAATTCCCATATGAAGTAGTTGTCATAATGTTCTGGAAGTAAGTTGTTTCCATATTAAGTTGGACACTGTTTTGAAGCCCCCACCACTTATTACAAACAGTTCAACATATGCCTTGTGGTCACAGTGGGCATTCAATTTAGCCTCCTCTTTTAAAGCAAGTTCACATTTCAGAGATGTCTCTTCCCCGCCCAATAAAATCAGTAGTTCCACAGTGACATTTGTAGGGTGACCAACTGTCAGGATTTCCCCGGATTTGTCCTGGTTTTTGTTCTATCCTGGGTGTCAGGGGGGATTTTCTGTAATTTTCTATAATGTCCTGGAAAGACAAGCTTTCCCCTTTAAGGCCACATTAGCGTGGTTGGAGGGAATGACAAGCTTTCTGGAGGTGGGTTATTTTCCTCCAACTGCTCCAATCAGGACCTTACAGGGGAAAGTATGTCATTCCTGGACGTTATAGAAAAGGACCCGATTGGAGCAGTGGAGGGCGGGAATGACACACTTCCCCCTCCTCCGCTCCAATTGGGGCCTTTAAAGCAGTGGGGGTGAATGACATGTTTTCCAGAGGCCCCGGAAAGCCACTTTCCCACCCCCCACCCCACTGAGGGTCCTCTTTTTTGGTTTCCCAATTGTGGTCACCCTAATTTAGGGGAAACATTTACAGGGTTGCAACTGACACCCTTTGAGGGACAGCCCAAAGTCCACCTCGATCCCAACAGTACTTACTTCTGCTCTACCTCAACTACATACTTGTAGTACCTCCACTTCTGTGGAAATATGCTGACACAAGCCTATCCTAAGTTGAGGTACTTCCTAAGTCATAAATAATGGCACCAGCTGTAACATTTTTTTTCTTTAGACCATTAGGTATTTCCAACTTCTATGACTTACTGTCCAAAATGTGCATGCAGGATTATTGTTATATAATGAGCATTGCTTGCAGTACATTTGCCTTGGAACCTGTACATCATGCTGTGCTCTTGGATATTTCCCCACCTCTACATATATTGGCCTAGCTCGCATATGAGCTAGAGTATGGGTTGTTGTTGAGTTGTGGGTTGTCATTAAGTGCAAATCCTGCACTATGATTTAACTATGACCCTGAACAACCCAGAGTTCACAACCCAATAACAAACTATGGCTTCTCTTCTTGGGTTCAATTATGACCCATACTCAACCAGTCATTATGTGTGAACAAGGTCATTGTGGTGTGTGTCAGCTTAACTAGTAAGGCCTTTCTAAGAATAGTGCTACTTCACACCTGTGCAGCATTGGAACAGTACACTCAAATGGCAGTGCGGGCAGAGAGAGACTTATATCAGAAACCATTGGCTCCTCCTCCCAAACACATCAGCTATAGTGACACAGAAAGATTTAAAGTGAAGCAAAACTTCTGCTATGCTGTAAAGTGAAGTTTTAAACTACTCTTCAAATCCGTAATAGTTTTAGCTTGACAAGTCAGAGGCTACGCCAAATCCTGGACGTGGCCTTGAAATCACACAGGACTGATTACACACAGCAAGGCAGTAGCAGTAGGAAACAGAAACACACATACATTTCCTGTTGTTAACAAAGTTTAGATGACAGGTGAAAAGAGCACAAAATTAGTCACAATGCCAATTTAACTAATGAAATGCTGCTGTTATCCAAATAAATATTTGAGCTCTGTACCTCTACCAAAAGTGACCTATTATGTAGAGCTCAATGCATTCCTTCTTGTTCTAGAGCTGTTAGAAAGCAGGAAAGAAAGTTTTAGTTAAAAGTGTCTTAAAGTGATGGGTATGTAATATTTCATTGCCTGACAAAACTTTGCTACATCGCACTGAAATCCAAACTCAATTAAGGATATTTTCATTTTAAGTTTTTATTATTTAAATACACCATACTAGAGCAAATGTCTCTGAAAGTATCACAAATAAAAGATTTTTTTTTCTTCTTCATTCAGCAAATTAGGAGTAGGTGAAAATCTCTACACAGTAGCTGCTATGAGCTTGATTTTTTTTCTTTTTTCTTTTGTGTCATGGGAAGTAGCAACATTAGGACAAAACACACTTACATGCATAGATACATTGTATTTTACAGAGATACAATAAAAGTATTTGTGATAGAATATCACAAGAGCCCCATCTTTCCTTTAGCTCATGTTTGAATTTTGAAACACATTTCCTTACAACACTTAAATATACAAAGAGCAAAGAGAATGTTGTTAAGGTAAAACACAGGGTACAAATTCTGGCCAGTGCCCTGCTAATTGTTAATGAGGGTAGAAAGCAGACTTGAAAGCTTATTTTAATTAGCTTCGTTAGTCATTTCCCCCACCCCTCCCAACCCAAAGTTGTTCTCTTCCGCTGGATCTTTTTTTTTCCATTTTCTCTACAGTCTCCCATTAGCCCAGATTCATGGAGTCCTTAATGTTCATTTTCAGTCATTTTAATACACCAATAAATGTGGGAAGGGCAACCAAGAGTAAAGAAGGTGCAATGGCATGGAGCTGGCATTGATGCAAGCTACAAAGGTGAGTTGTCTACTGGAGACATGGGATCCATCTGTGATGAACAAAGTTTGAGATGAAGGCACGCATTCTGCAGTACTCTGACCTTTTAGCAGACCTGCAAGAAATAAAAATGGGCATCTTAGCTAAAATGCTTTATTTGAGCTAAACGTGACTGCTTTCGCCTTCTCCTTATTCACTTATTTTATTAAATTAGTTTCCAACTGTGACTCGGTTAAAGGTTTTCTGCAATACTCATCCAAGTCCCTAAAGAGTTCAAATGGAAAGACAAAAATATTTTCTGTAATTTTGACAGCAAGATACACTTTCACAAAGGGAAAATAAAAGCTTCGGGTGGGAAATCCTACAGTGAACTTTTACTTTTAGAAAAGATGCATTTCCCTTGGACTGGGATGAAATGACACGCCTTGCCTTTGAAGCACCAAGTAAAGTGATCTCCTAAATTATGAAAAATTCTGTCTAAAGCAAATAAGATACCCTCCCCTAGGCAACGCTAGTTAACAGGCTGCATCGCACAAAAGCTAAATATAGGCATTTTGGGATATTTTCCTCCCATTTAAGATTCCTCATCTGCTATGTTAGTTAATGTTACATAAACTCTGTAATATATGAAGTCAAACATGTGCCTCTACAGTGATGTGTTAATGAATTGTGATAATTAAAAATGCCTAGCTCAACAGAAACCTAACTTCCACAGATAAAGTAGAAACGATCGACAGTTTTCAAATGCAATCTGTTTGCAATTACCAAAATGAAATAATATATTAGATTTTTATGGTTTTTAAATGACATTTTGAGCTTTCTATGAAGTTTTTTTTTACCCTTTCCCTAAGTTACTAAAAGCCTGAGGTCTATTAGTAACTGCAACCCCCCACTTTCAAGCTAATTAAAGTGGTGGAAGCTTGGAGGTTTAATTCCCCAGAGCTGATGCTCAGTGTGAGAAAGGTAATTTGTCTGTCCAGAACAAAGATTAGGGAGCAGCCAGCAAGCATATTTAATAAATGAGCATCAAGTGTCCTCTACTATGGACACAGACAATACCAATTATGTAAGTACAAGGGAATTGTTGAGCGATATGTAAACTAGAAGATTGTCTGCAAGGGACAGAATAGCAAAACGTAATCTAACTCATGCTTTATTTACAAGTGTAAGAGCTGGAGCCAAGTGAATGCTCCGATCACCACCAATGAAAGGAAAACTTATACCTTGTAAAAAAGGGTGGGGGTAGGAAAAGAGAGCTGGGATCAAGTATATCCTCACAACAAAAGAACACTGTGAGCTTTAGAGAAAGTTCCTCAGTTGCAAAGTGACAAAAAATCTGCAGGAGACAACATAGGCCTCCATCAAGTCTCCACCTTATGCCCCAGTATTGTTGTTTTCTATTCTGATGTCCAGTCAGTGGTGACTGTCATCTTGCTTATAATAAGGACACTATTTAAGAAGCAGTTCCTCTCCCAAGCTTCTTGGGAAGCAGTTCTGAAAAGAAGCTTAACATTTTGGTATGTAAAGTTGGCAAACAGCTGTGTGTCACAGGATGAATAGACAGAACAGTGGGTCAGGCAAGCCACTTCCCCAGAAACAACTATTACTCACCTGGGGCAAGTGGCTAATTGCAAGGCTGAAAATCTTCAGTGCACAGCCTAAGGACCAATATCTGTTGCAGAAAAAAACAACAGATGCTCCTTAGAGATATGTAGCTTTAGTACATTTTCTGAAAAAGGGAATATCCACAATACAGTACGGATTTTCTATCTTCCGGAATAAAAGACACTTATTAGATCCAACACTTGCCCAATATCACCTTTCATGTAGCAACTATACTGTCTAGGGCCAGAGTAAACTAATCAGATCCAAATCCATTAATCAAATTCTAAAGAGTGCTTAGCTAGATTTGTTAATATCCTATAAAAAGGATGATGTAGCACGCAGTTTGGCCTATTACTTTTCAGGGGTAAGATACAGGGAATACCAGTGGGACGGGTTTAGGGATTTCCTCCAGATTCATTAAAATAGCACCAATGTTTGGGTTCAGATGATTACGGGAGCAAAAGGAGCCATTGCGGCTGTACCTGCACTGCAGTGCGAGTTGTTGTGTCATCTGAATCTGGTACACAGTGCGGCAAGGGTGGCTTCATATCTACCCTACAATACACAATTTGCAGTAGGGTTTGTAGGATGGGTATGAAGTCACCCCTGCCACACTGCATTTGGATGACATGGCAACCCATGCTGCAACACAGGTAATCATGCAAATTATGGTCTCATGTGCAGCACATGCAGGAGAGAGAAGCCATGATAGCGTCTTACCCTCGTGATTGTCTGAACAGCCCATTGTGTTGGGTACTGTATATAGCTCAAAACATAAGCAATCACTGTTGTAATGGTTTACAAAATCAATTGAAAGGAAGGCCAAAAGAAGAGAGTACTGGCTGAGAATGGTATAGGGAGGCTGGTACTAATCCTGTAGCATGAATTCAGTCATCTGTCAAGGGCTTTCTGTGGCATTAGTGTTATAAGCCTATGACTTGACTCTTCCCTCCAAGTAATGCGTAGATTAATAGCCCCAAAATATGTAATACCAAAGAAAGCACAAACCACTTCCAAAACAATGGAATCCTATTCAACTACAGCCATGGCAATTGGACTTAACTCACAGCGCTACTATACTGAGCCAACCCCATTTATGAAAGTGACAAACCACTCTCTAGGCCAGTTGTGGGCAAACTTCAAGCCTGCATGTCCTGCTTTGTTTTTTACTAGAATTCCATGCTCCATCATGGAGAACTCATGCTCCATCAACTGGAGCATGAGAATTAAAAAGTTCTGAGGCCAAGGATTTGTTTTGAGTATCAGAACTATATGGAGCTTGCTGTTCTTTCACACAAAAATCCACTCCTATTTACCGCAGCTTTCTTCATTTCAGCAATACTATTTAGGGCGGGAAAGGAGTCATTTTATTGCTGCTACTGTTAAACTGCTGACCTACTGCAAATCAGTCAGAAACAGAGCTTCTGCCCACCCCTATACTGGTGTTACCTACTGAAAATGTCACTTTGCCACCATCCCTGCTTTTTTTCAACACCTCTTTAGCTGTCTTTCAATGTAATGTAGCAATGCAGTTAATTGCCACAGAAGAAATAAGACACTGTTCTTACTGAACTCTTTCTGCACACTGAGTTACATGTAGGCTGGATGCGGCTTTGCAACTGCAGCATACCCATTTCTCTTTCACCCTCGTCCTCCTCTCTCTCTAGTAACAGCCAACATTACTATACTCTTGCTGAAACACAGCAAGGTATGCATAGAAAAAAGTCACCACCAAGCTTATTAAAATTTAACACACACACACTACAAATGGATAAATTCAAAATGCTGAACTACCACACCAGAGAAAATGCAAAATATCTTGTGTTCTAAATCGAGTCATTTACCCGCGGAGCCAGCCAGCTAACACCTGGCCTATAGATGTTTTATTATTCTTATTCTTATTGCAAAACAGTGCTTAGAAGACAATATCTTCCTAAACTCACTTACTTGGGACTAAGCCCCATTAAACTTACACTTACTTCCAAACAACCTGCATAGGAGCACTTAACTTCATCTGCACTGCTTAACAACACAATGTGCTTGGTCACTATTAAATAAGTGGCAACTTTCAACAACGTCCTTAATTGAAGCAAGGCATCACTATTCAGTGATAAATTTATGTTTTCCAGAATGTATTTCCCTTCTAAAGACAGACCACCTTTTCTTTTTTTGATGCTGCAGAAGCTACCCAAGGGTATTAAATTTTTTAAGATTTTATCTTCAAAATTCCTACTAACAGATAAATGTTATTTTTTGCTATCCTTAGAACAGACATTAATGAAGTTCCTATTGTAAATCCATAAAGAATTACCAAGTGAAGTGTGCACTTTGTTTCAATGCAATAACTCAGTGCTGTGTGATTGCCTGGGTTAATGATGAAAAAGTCAAATATACTATCAGAGCTGATGGAAAAATCCATCACCAATTTGAAATTAAAATTCATCTGTGGTCAATAAGATTTAATATCCATGCAAGTGGCGCTGTAAAGAGTAAATGAATCAATGTCATCAATACATAATCAGTATGAAATATGATGCGAATAAAATTATGTGTAAGACTTGTGCATTCAGTGTTTTCTGGATCAGTGTGGAATGAACAGTCCCTTAACTGAAGGTTGACAGTAATTATTATAAATTAGGCATAGCAGTTATCAAAATGCACTCACTTGCATAGCTATGGGACTTATTAAGGAGATTAAAATAGATCTAAAAACTATCCAGTTCCAGCAGAGGTACAAGACAACTGTTGATCAGAACTGTTTTCTACTGTGCTAGTGAGAATAAACTATGTTATAATTTAGCACCCAAATCTAAGATGTGAAACACACATGATCAAATGGAGCCAACAGGAAGTGAAAGTGTTTCTTCGTTAAATCTAGCCAACTCAAACTAGTGAACCCAATAAAAGTAACTACTTTTCTAATGGTACTGCAGTGATTCCACAAATCACTATTGTACAGTTAGCTTATTTGAATCCAGGATGATACTCTTATGCATATGTGATTAATCGGAGAGCAGTTTGCGTCCACAATAGCCTGTTTGACATAATAATTCTAGCAGACAAACTATTTCTACCCCTCAATACATAGACCAAATTGAACTGGAGTCACTTCACAACTCAAACACCTCCATGTTTAGAGATGCATCCTGTTAACTATGTTCAGTCACATAAAGGTGTTTGAAAAGATCCAGTATTAGGCTGAAAAGAAATTAATCTTGATTTAGCTCTAATAAGGCCTATTAGCAATTGTTCGGTATTCACCTTCTGGTCTGGCAGTAGTGGATTGCTCTGAAGTGAATTCAAATGGCCATTGATGAGAGCTGTAGGTCTATCATGTTCACAGAATAAACTGCCATTGATGTAGTGAAACCTGTCTCCGGGGACCAGGCGGTTCCGGCAGGTAGAGCACGTAAAACACTGAAATGGGTGAACAAAAACAGAGTTAAACTTTGGAGTTGAAATGCCAAAAGCATTATACATTTGAACAACAGCAAAACGGATACACAGATTTGTATCCAAATACAGAATGCTGCACCTGTTGGAACTGAGTACTGTTTTCAGACACACAGCACTGCGAGTCACTGAGATGACATACGCAGTGGAGAAAAGCTTTTCGTTTGTGACTAAGCCTGTTTTTGAGTTCAGAGCAGATGCCAATTTCATTCTAATGCAGTATAGAAACAGCAATGGAGGAGGAGGGGGCAGATCAGAAAGACAGGTTTTCCTACCTTAAGATGATAGACATTCCCTTGTGCCCTCATAACCAGCTCACTGGCAGGAATTGACTGCCCACAAGCACTGCAAGCGCCGCTATTCCCAAATAACCTGAAACAAAAAGTTGACGATTGTGATTTTTTTCCCCCGTGTGAGATACTTGTGAACAAAGAAGCTAGTACTGAAACAGCCATTTCTACTTGTGAAAATCTCCTTTTGAAACGTGCTTAGAAGACTTTGGGATATGATCATTTAAAGATGCAACACAAGCCAAATAGGCATAGAAGCAACCCATGCCTCTCAAGACTTGGATGCACAAGAGCTAATAAAATATTGACTTGCATCTAGCAACGCAAACCAATTCTCTACAACACTTTTTATCAGATTACAGGGTTTGTCATAAAAAAAAAAAAAAAAAGGACAGAATTCATGACTGGAGTTTAAATGCATTGTGTCCTTGAAATTATATGAAGAACTTTTTTGTACTTTAATCATATCTTGAGAGATGAGTCATCAAAAGGGTTAAGAGGATTTGATTGTATATCTAAGAAGACATCATGCTCAGTGTATTGA